>JARQOC010000001.1:576179157-576194603 GCA_033576535.1 Allobates femoralis | reverse complement strand
CCACACACTGTTTCGAGAGGTGTACTGTTTTCCCTCCCTGTAGATCTCACATTTTAGGAGGGACCACAGGTTCTCTATGGGGTTCAGATCGGGTGAATAAGAGGGCCATGTCATTATTTTTCTTCTTTTAGACCTTTACTGGCCAGCCACGCTGTGGAGTAGTTGGATGCATGTGACGGAGCATTGTCCTGTATGAAAATCATGTTTTTCTTGAACGATACCAACTTCTTCCTGTACCACTGCTTGAAGAAGTTGTCTTCCAGAAACTGGCAGTAGGTCTGGGAGTTGAGCTTCACTCCATCCTCAACCCGAAAAGGTCCCACAAGTTCATCTTTGATACCAGCCCATACCAGTACCCCACCTCCACCTTGCTGGTGTCTGAGTTGGAGTGGAGCTCTCTGCCCTTTACTGATCCAGCCTCTGGCCCATCCATCTGGCCCATCAAGAGTCACTCTCATTTCATCAGTCCATAAAACCTTTGAAAAATCAGTCTTAAGATATTTCTTGGCCCAGTCTTGACATTTTATCTTATGTTTCTTGTTCAAAGGTGGTTGTTTTTCAGCCTTCCTTACCTTGGCCATGTCCCTGGGTATAGCACACCTTGTGCTTTTTGATACTCCAGTAACGTTGCAGCTCTGAAATATTGCAAAACTGGTGGCAAATGGCATCTTGGCAGCTTCACGCTTGATTTTCCTCAATTCATGGGCAGTAATTTTGCGCCTTTTTTGGCCAACACACTTCTTGTGACCCCTGTTGGCTATATGCCATGAAACACTTGATTGTTCGGTGAACACACTTCAAAAGTTTGGCAATTTCAAGACTGCTGCATCCCTCTGCAAGACATCTCACAATTTTAGACTTTTCAGAGCCCGTCACATCTCTCTTCTGACCCATTTTGCCAAAGGAAAGGCATTTGCCTAATAATTAAGCACACCTTATATAGGGTGTTGATGTCATTACACCACTCCCCTCCTCATGATCAAAATACTCATTTGTCTAATAATTCTGCACAAAGTGTATAATGTAGAAATAGAGAATCTGTTCCATGCATAAAACTTGGCAGCTTTCTTCCAAAAGCAACTCAACTCTATTGAAGTGAATAGAGCCGAGCTGCCAATCCACACACAACCTGCAGACTGATGTGACATTATTTATGAGCAGCCATGTTTTACTAATTTTGGGCAACCTCTATAAGTAATCCATCCCTCTACTAATAAGTTAGCTAATCCGAGCTGTGTGTTTTTCTTTTCAGGGAGGTAATGACAACACCCAGACAATATCCGAAACAGAACTCATAGCCATGATAGATGACGTGCTCCGGGATGACGATATGAACAATGACGGATTCATTGATTATGCAGAATTCGCTAAATCGATGCAATAAAGACTTTTTACAGATGGATGTTTTCTCTCCTGAATGTGACGTTACGTACAGTCTCTGTATCTGGGGTGTAACTGCACCGCGCCGTTGTCTGTGTCTTGTGGGCTCACCGCTGTGATTTCCTGCGGTCACTGGTCCGGGGAAACAGGAGGAAGATGAGGAGATGGATCTGTCTTTCTGTCTGTAAATTCCCCTTTAATGTGTTTTAATATATATATTTATTCTATTCCTGTTTCAGTTAGAGATCATTTGTGCGAGATGAAACCCCCGGGTGATTAGATATAACCTAGCAATGGTATAAACATGAAAGCACCGGTAGGATTTGCTACTTTCAGATCAGTTTCCTCTATGCTTCCAGAGAACATGGCAGGAAGTGTTGTCATGGGGAACACAGAGAAAAGTCTTCTTATAGTACAAATCCACCCAAAATTTGCCAGGTAAATACCCATTGCACTTAGCAGCAGCTGCCAGCTCCTCTCACCTCACATTTTCATCTTTAGTGTTTTATTGCACTTTTTTTATCTGCAGTTTGAGGTTGGGCCCTCTGGGGGGTGTCTGTCATTTTGTAAGGCATGTAATCAGTGCGGAGCAGCCCGCCTGATCTAATAGAAGGGCGTGACCAATAGGCTGCTCTGACACTATGTCTTGCATGCACCGTGAGTGGCAGAGCCCTATGGTAGCCTCATGTCTTTAAATGCCACCAGTCACCTCCCTGACAGCATGGTCGGACGCTGGTGCCACAACCGCCCCCACTGTAGGTTGCAGGTGATTGAGCACCGGCATACAGACACCTGTGTTGCCTCTCAGGGGAGCTGGCAGCTGCTGCTAAGTGCAATGGGTATTTACCTGGCAAATTTTTGGTGAGTTTTTTCTATGTTTTTATGCACTATTCGGTGAATCATACAATATTAAACGGACATGTTGCAAAAGGCATGTGGTTAGGACTTGTAAGCGTGGGGGCCCTTGACGGTGGGTTACAAGCTTACGTATTTTGGCCAAAATACCCACAAACACCTCACATTTTCATCTTTAGTGTTTTATTGCACTTTTTTCATCTACAGTTTGAGGCTGGGCCCTCTGGGGGGCGTCTGTCATTTTGTGAGGCATGTAATTGGTGTGGAGCAGCCCACCTGATCTAATAGAAGGGCGTGACCAATAGGCTGCTCTGACACTATGCCTTGCATGTACCGTGAGTGGCAGAGCCCTATGGTTGCCTCGTGTCTTTAGATGCCACCATTCACCTCCCTGACAGCATGGTCGGACGCTGGTGCCACAACCACCCCCACTGTGGGTTGCAGGTGACTGAGTACCGGCATACAGACACCCGTGTTGCCTCTCAGAGGAGCTGGCAACTGCTACTAAGTGCAATGGATATTTACCTGGCAAATGTTTGGTGAGTTTTTTCTATGTTTTTATGTCCTATTTGGTGAATCATCTTCTTATAGTACACCAGTAACTAAAAGGAAGGAAGAAAATAATTGAGAATAAAAGCCGCTATTCACAAGAGACCGCTATCTCCATCAAACCAGACAATATATAGGAATGCTCCACTCGGCCGCGGGCTCCTGTGTTCTCTACCAGGTTCCTCCGGCCACGGCTTAGCTCAGTGCTGAACAGCGCGATGCTGGAAATCCAACAAGCCAGAACCTTCAGGCCCCCCATGTTGGGTCCAATATATACTACTTTGTAATATATCTTGATAACCTATTTTGTTTTCTTACACAGTTTGATTTATGCCCACAACGAAGGCCAATCATCAACATAACAAGTCCATCAGCACTTGTTTGAAAGCACTTATACACAGGTGAACTTTTACTTAATGGGGACAAACAGTCATTAATGTAATCGTTTGGTCCCCATATGTTTTGCATACTGTCGCTGCCCCCAAACGATTTTATTTGGTAGACCCCATAAAGGATACAGTCAGCTGACAGGTGTATGCTCGTTCAGCTGCCATGATAATACAAGTGATTGGGAATCAATATTCTTAAAAAGAATCATTCAGACAATTGTCAATATATGTGGCGAGAGCCTTCAGCCATATTTACTCTTGGGTGTATTTGTTACTGATGTACAAGATCCTGTGGTTCCCTAGTAGATCCTGAATATCAAGGATCTTCTCTGTGTAGGATACTTCTAAATTTTGGCAATCCCGCTGGGTTTTCCAAGCGGAAACCACTTCAGGACAGGTCGGCGGTTTCTATCCTGAAGCATTTTTTGGTTGTTTCCCGAGGGCTCATTTTTGGCCATTTTTTATTTGCTGTTTTTTTTTTCTCCATTCAACAATGAAGAAACCACCAGTGAATTCCCAAGTGAAAATGCTACTATACTTTGGGCGTTTTCAGTTCAGAAGATGCTCTAAACCTTACAAGCCTATGGAAGACGTCTTGTGAAAATTGAACTGCACTCAAATGTCATCCGAGTGCGCTCTGATGTTTTCCAATGACTTTCATGGCTGACTGCAATCCGATAATAGGATCAAGCTCAGATATTCTGTGATATTTTCTTCAAACCAGCTTGGCCCTCGGAAAAAAAAATCAGACTTTTGCTTGGCTACATATAATACCGTGTCCAAGTGTGATCCGATGTTTTGTCAGATCGCACCAGGACCGGAAATGCTGAGCTGCATCATTTCAGTATATAGAAAGGGCCACAATGAGATCAAGGGTCTGTTCACCCTGTAATTATGGGCTATTAATGAAAGCCTGATGTATCACATGATGGGAGACAGAAGGTCTTGTGGCACATACTACTAAACACAAATGACTACTGAGCTCTCATTCTGAAATTCTGTTTGGCCAATCTAAAAAGGGTAAGTTGGAGCTACGCTAAGGGCGTCTCAGCTGCTGATTAATGCGGCTTAAACCACGGGCAGGATGAATCTCAGACAGGCTCCATCATGTCTACCTTGTATGTTTTACTCTGAAATGCTGCAGGTGCTTCTTTTCACCTCGCATCTTCAGACTGACCGGTCTGTCCCCATGTGTGTGAATAAGTTGAGACATAGAATCATAGAATGGTGGAGTTGGAAGGGACCTCCTGGGTCATCAGATCCAACCTCTTGCTCAAAGCAGGATTCCACTAAATCATCCTAGACAGATGTGTGTCCACCTCTGTGTGAAGACTTCCACTGAAGGAGAACTCACCACCTCTCGTGGTCGCCTGTTCCACTCTTGATCACCCTCACAGCAAAAAGATTTTCTAATATCTAATCTGTATCTCCTATTCAGTTTATCTCATTGCTTCCAGTCTTTTCTTGATCAAATGAGAATAAAGCTGCTCCCTCTACAGTGTGACAGCCCTTGGGATATTTGTAGACACCTATCAACTCTCCTCTCAGTCTTGGACTATTCATCCTAGTGTCACGGTTCCTCGCCAGTCTTTAAACATATATTTTTTTTCTGTAAAATATACATAAATGAGATAATGGAGCCGGTCTCTTATTTGTGGTGACGTGGTTCAGGCAGCATGTATCCACTGTGGTTTCCCTTTAATAAAATCAAAGCTCTGTCCCACTGTGTCAGAGCCCTACTACATTCAGTGTATAAGCCTGAAAACGCTGGCGTTTACCTTATCCGTAAGAGTCAGTTCACTGGAGAGCGCTCTTTTGACCTCTATCGGAGCTTGGCATCCTTGTCACTATATAAAAGCACAGCAGGCTGTATACTAATGGCAACTGCTAGAACGCAGACCATGCTATATGTTTCCTTACAAAGGGAGGCAGCAGCAAAAAATGCACCAAATCATGTAGTTTTTGATGGGATTTTATGAAACTTCACATTTTGCAATTGGACAAATCCACGGTGACAATCTAATGCACATTAGTGATCACACTGGAGCTCCAGGTCATTGGTGACATTCAACAGCTCTAGGGCTCCCCAGGTCATTTGGCCACTGCTTGGCACTATTTGCTTTTGCAGTTTTCATTAGGAAGCCTGAAGGTCTTAACTATTAATATTCACAATGGGAAATCCATTTCTTTATCATCTTCTGGTAGTTCCCCCTTTACTACAGGTAAATCTGGATTACATTAGCATTCAGAATTTTGGTATTTCGTTTTCTATTAGGAACAGAACAACTATATTAATGTTGGGGCTCGATCAGTCCCATGGCGGATACCAGATGGATTCCATTGATATTCAATGAGTATCTAATTTTATTGGAAATCTGGTTCTGAAAAAATAATGGCCCCAGCACAATTGTCAGTCCCAGTCTAGTAAGGTTCAGTTACTTATGCAACCATAGGTATTGTTCCGATACTTCTGAAATTGAAAAATGAAGCAGCAACAAAGAAATCTGTTTTGTGTCTCCAGCTCCTACCATACGCAGAGCTATTTGACCCCATGGTAAGAGACCACAAATAACTGCACAGGAGACATGGGCGCAAAAAATATTTATTTTTTTACCTAGAACGTTATTTCTGTCCAATAGTGATGGCTCGTACAAGGTTCTGTTTTTCTATTGCATCAAATCCTCATTTCATGCAATAAAATGCAAATTATTTATGTAAAAATCCTACAATGTGATCTGTTGTTTTTTTCCCAAATCAGCAGTGTATCAAATACTTATATTCCCCACTGCGTATATATAGTCTTTTTATACAAAGTGCAAACCTAGACTAGACAGTCTGAAAATGCGCCGATCACAGCGGATTATAATGGAATGTAGATATGGCGGATCTTCAGACACTTTGTGTGACTTTACATCTCTTGGTTGGCTTATTTTGTGCCAATTTTTGCATCCAAGTTTGGGCACACGTTATTGCATTTTAAGCCTCAGCCCCCTGACAACCTAAACAACATATGCCCTCCGGTCCTGTTTTCTGCCGAATCGGCAATGTGCGGCTGCTGGAGCTGTCCCTTGCTGAAATGTCAGAATGGCAGTAGCAGGCAGCTAGCCGTGGTTCTGAAATCTCAGCCGGGATCTCTCCAGGTGCTGAAGCTCAGTGTCGCGCCTGAACTTTGGCGTCCGTCAGCCAGATCCGATTTTCTGTTGGATCCGGCGCCCATAGACTCCATGTTATTGGGCGCCGATTTTGTTTAACTTTTTGCCCTGGACACAAAAATGCTGCAAGCTCCAATTTTGTGTCCGTGGCAAAAATCGAATGCATCCTGATACTGCCGGACAGGGGCAAAACCAGATGGCAAATCACTGCCATCTGGCACCATAGGGCTACATTATGTCCAAAATCAGGTCCGGGGCTGTCAGGTTCACACCAGACAGCCCCGGACCCGAAAAAACTGGTGTGAAGCTGGCCTAAAGGGGCCACCTCATTATGCTTGCATTTTTTGTCTAGTTTTTATGTTGTTGCACCAAACCCCTTTCATCCCTATTTTTTTTTAAAGTCTTTTTATGTATGTTTGCTTGCTTTTTACATTTGCTGATATAGGCATAATCTTTATTTTGCAGATGTTTGTGGCCAATGCATAAATTGTGACATTTTAAAAAGTCACAAATTTTTGGCATATATGTAATCCAGTTACCTGAAATGGTTTTTTGTATGTTTTAAATTTGTGCACAAATGTTTCAACATTTTAGCAGAACATGTGACTTTTTATTATACAAAGGCAGAAAGCATCCCCAAAGACTGCTCCTGCAACTTCTGCATCTGCCACCAGGCACCTGGTGCGCCCCACTGGTTACTGCGCCACAGTAGGGGTACTGCACTCTTAACTGAGTGTGCGGTATTCCTTTCATTGGGGAGTGTAACATCAACCTAAGACTCTTATCCCAGCATCCCTACACCAAGCATAGGGGACCTTTGGCCACCTGTAACCATCATAACCAGTCCCAGTGGGAGGAGCGTTCAAGTAGAAGAAGCGGGAACGACTTAGGGTAGAGAGCAAACAGAGCAAAGCAGAGTGATCTGGAGTAGTAGTCGGAGGAACAAATCCTACAGGAACCTCCAGGCAGGGCGCCCAGAAGGAGCGTCGACCCAGACAGAAGGAGGAGACCCAGTCCGGACCTTCGACAGTGCGGGGGCCTCCTAGTCCACAGCGGAGAACCGGTTCCGAGGCGCGGTGCAGGAGTTTATCCCTGAGCCGTCAACACAGGTAGGTCGTGAGTCTATCTAATAGCCCCGACTACCCCGTCCAGAACGTGCAGCCCCACCAGGATCACTAAACAGGGTTGAGCCCCTTAGAAGAGAAGAAGGGTACCTCATAGCACCCAACGGGCGTGGTAGACAAGTGGGCTGTGCAGGGCAGCGCAAGGAAGTAAGGAGGTGCAAAGAAAGAGAACGGGACGGTGAAAGAAAGCAGAAGGTACTCTCTGGGAGCCTCAAAGAGACGTTATTCTCCTCAGTGACTACCCGGCCAGCTACCCGCTAATTAACTGTGTAACTTTGAACCTGATCAGTGCACTTTTACAAGTAAAACCCGTACAGAGTCCATAAGCCTCCAGTGTCTTATTCCAGCAAGCTACCTCACAGTGATGCTACCACGATAACCAGCACAGCAGCTACACTCCTTCGGGGATCCCGCTCTGCCTGCAGGGAGCTGAACCATCTAGCTGCATTACCATCATCCCCGGCGGTTTGACAGCGGTGCTGGTGAGCATCACCAGAACTGCAGGTGGCATCACGAGACATTAATTCTTTTTTTTTATTTTATTTACAATTAACTAGCAGGGCTACAGGTCCAGGCAGGCCACCAGTGACATCCCCCCGAACTACACGCCCGGGTTCCAAGTTCCCATAGACCCCTGGGTGCATCACACCGCTGTGTTCACTCCAAAGGTTGAGCTGGTGGTGTAGTAATCTGACTAGTAGATGTGTTGTATGGCTGCCCAGCTGCAGTCATTAACTGACTTCAGCCAATTAGGAAATACTGCAGTCTATTTGAATACCCTGGTGCCCCTGTTGGTTGCCAGATATCTTTCCTGATTCATTTGGTATCTTTCTTTGTCTTATTGATTTCCCAGATTGACCTCTGCCTGATTTTATATTACTCTCCAGCCTAACATTTTGTACTTTACTGACCTCACGGCTTTGACCCTGCTTGGCGACTTTTCTATTCCTAGACTGCAGCCCATATATTGGCATCAACCCCCTGGACCTTGCAGTAAAGCCAGATCCTGCATAGGGATTAAAGTGTGTCTGGGTATTTTGGGGTTCTGCCTGACGGTGTGGTTTGCCTTTAGTCTGTCTGGGATTCCCCTTGTTAGCTGTAAGCCAGACGGGCGTTACAGCAGTTAAACAAAAAGAAATAGCATTTTTGACTTTGCGTAGAATTCATGAATCATTTGAAGAATTTCCCCCCCCAAAAAAATTCAAGAAATATCACAGGGAAAAAGAAGAAAACAAGATATAAAAAATGGCCCAAAATATAATGTCTGCAGTAATGTGCGCATTACACAACCTATACAGGACATACACTTTCAGAACGTATATAGTAAGAAAAGCATATCATCTTTCATTTATGGAATGTACATAAAAATGACCATAGATGCCAGACATCGCACTATATGAAAACTGACCATGTTTTTAATCTTTGATTGTTAAAGTGTGACCGCTGTTTAAAGTTTTTATTTAATAATAATGTAGAGCATTTGATTTTAATAAACTATCAAATATACTTTATCAGAAAAATCTGGTAGAAAACCATTCATAAAACTTCCACACGGTGTCCCCACTACACTGTGTGTGAAGCACACATGTTCATTATCAGTCAGATTCATCTTCACACTGAATACGGGGCATGTAACCATATAAGGGTGGAGGGGGCGGGGCCTACATTGTGTGTGAGCTCCTGACTGCAGCTGGTGATGTATCAGATTATCTCAACCTACAACACAGTTGCTAAGCAATGTCAGGATCAGTGCAAACTCCTCTTTCCTTGGCACAAGCTTCTGATCTGTCATCTGGCTCCACACAGTTCAGTCACAATCTCTGATAACCCCTCCTCTGCTGTCACAATGCACTGCTCCCTATCAGCTGCTGGCCATGCCCACACAGCCATAAAACCCAGTTTTTAAAAGAGCACAGACAAATGTAAGAAAATAAGTCATATGGCACAAAAAAAACTTTTCTTATCTGCTATGTGACCCATCATTAACAACAAGTTCAGTATTACTTTTTTTTTATTAAATTACATTTACACTTTAAATACACCGCTATACGTAGCAAGAAGAGAACAAGCATTTTTGTCCAGCCACTCTTTATTCTGAGCATTAAATCAGATAAATTGTAAAAATAGATATTATGGCGATCAAGACAGATTAACACTTCCAGTTTTTAAAACATTGATCAAAAGAGTGTCCTTTTACCCTCCATATTGAGCCTTTATACTATATTTTGTCATACCCCAAAACAAGGGAAAGTCATATAGTAGTAGAATACACTATTACATATCCAATAATAAAAACATATACTGTGTTGTGCATGCTTTTTAACATGGGAGTTTATGTGTTATGGATACATTAGGTGCTTCTCCCATCGCAGCAAACTGCTGCAATCTTGGACAGTGTTCACAAGGTGCACTGCTGGAGGCGGTAGCCTAGCCACGCCCACCTGCAAGGACAAATGAGTACAGGAGTTTGCAGTGTACTCGTGTACTCATTGGTGGCCACAGGGGGCGTGGCTACTGGTTATACACAGCAGGATACCAACCCTGAGTCTTCACACAGCAACTCAAATCTCTTTGTAATCCAGATTTATTGCTCTTACCTGATACATTTTGACAAATTATCAACTGCATGAGCAGCAGCAGGAAAGATTTTAAGCTTTTTTACCATAAAAATGTTATATTTATCATTGTACTGCATGTGAATGAGAAATGGATAAAGATTGTTGTGTGCAAAGCTTGATTTGTTTTTGGAAAGTTTCCACACCAACTCCAGTCTCTTCAACTGCGTTGATGAATCTTGCTACCCAGCAAGAGGGATAGGTACTGGTGCATCACTTGTATGGTTAAAGGGAATCTGTCACCAGGCTTTCACCTATATGTAACAGTAAGCCCTTATATATGGATTCTAGAATACTGTATATAAGTCCCCAAGCCAGTCTGTATAACGTAAAAAGTAACTTTTATTGTACTCACCTATGGGGCAATCCAGTCCGATGAGCATTGCTGGACTTGATCCTCTCTTCTTGCTTCATGTAGATGACGTGTCCTATATTATCCACACGCAGTCCTCCATTGTGCTTTTGTGCACTCCTCTCTGCCCTGCTGAGGAGAGAGCAAAGTACTGTAATGCGCAGGCTCGGGGAAAGATTAAAGAGCGCATGCGCTCTACAGTACTTTGCTCTACTCTCAGCAGGTTAGAGAGAAATGCACATGCACAGGAGCTTCATCCACATGCAGCAGGGAAGAAGAATGACAATCTCAAGCAGAAAGGAGGCACTGGATCAAGATCAGCGACGTCCATCAGATCGGACCACCCCGTAGGTCAGGGTGGGGAAATCCAGTCCTCGAGGGCCGCAAACAGTGCAGGTTTTCAGGATTTTCTTAGTATTGCACAGGTGATAACATAATCACTTGCACTGGTGATGATTCCAATCCCGTGCAATACTAAGGAAATCGTGAAACCTGAACTGTTTGCGGCCTCGAGGACTGGAGTTCCCCACCCTGCCGTAGGTGAATATAATAAAAGTTATTTTTATATTATACAGATCGCTTTGGACATATATACAGTATTCTAGAATGCTGTATATAAGGGGTGGCTGCACGTTATATAGGAAAACCTGGAGACCAGTTCCCTTTAAAAAATCTCCATTGGATCCAATTTATTAAAACTGACCATGGAGCCCATAGCAGCCAATCAGAGCTCAGCTTTTATGTCCAAGCTAGCACTAAAAAGATAAAAGATGTATTCTGGTTGCTATGTGCAATAAGGGTTGAGAGGAGAGTAAAGTGTGATCTGGGCGTGTGCCCAGACTGCTGTCACTCACAGAGAGGCAGGTCCCGCCCCCACCAGAGACGTGCCCTGCTCTGATGGTCCAACTCCTGTCTCCAGCCCGGAAACATTAAAGCTACAACAACAATAAAGGTATTTACGAACCTCTTATAGTTAAGCTTACAGGAGCAGGGCAGGTTGTAGAAGAAATATATTAGGAACATGTTAGTTAGGAATAGTTAGAACAAAGAAAGGGGATCACTTAAGTAGTGGAAAACTAGATTATTGAGTAATATTTTATTTTTTTGGATGCTCCATGGCAGAAGTGACAATTATTGGGAAAAGTAGAGCTTCAAAGTTCAGCCCAATCGCAGGTCCACCATAGCGTGCAGCATAAAAGTCCTACAAAGTGCTGTTGATCACGGATGGTTTCGGTTATGTGGTTGCATCACGAGAAATTTCCAGCAGAACTTCAGCATAAATAAAAGGTGGTAACACCCCACTTCTAAGAAAGCAGTTAGCCTTGCCTCGAAATAGTGAAGATCAGAATCTAAGTAGAAGCATTCTGCGTTTGCGGGACATTTCATTAAGCATTGACTAAAGTTCTTGTCAAAATATTGTCAATGTTTAACTCCAGTGAGAGGGTGGATCTAATGTGGTCATTGGTGCTAAGGTTATCATGGAGGATGATAATCCAGTGCTTGGGGAATTGATGGACCTAAGTGAATTGTACCAGTCATCATGCTGGCGGGAGGAAGGGGCTGTAGATGGTATATGAGGATGTGTGCTTGAACACATGAACTGGCTAACAGATGATGTAGGCTGATAACCTGTAGGGGCCATTGATGTGAATCTGGGAATATGGTTTAGAGTATGAGGATATTGGTACTGTCGGGACGCTGGGGACATAGAACATACTCCAGGCATAAGGCCACTACAGGCAATCATGCCACTTGTTGTCAAAGATTTCTGGTTGGTCCTTTCATGTTTGCGATGTTTTGCTCTCCGGTTTTGAAACCACACCTGAAATATACAAAAATGAAATTTTAAATTAGACTTATAGCAAATGTTCGTCCTAAAAGACGTACTCCTGTCAATGGTTACATCTCTTATTATATTTCTGTCATTATATAGCACTGTGTACTTTCAATTGCTCATTTTGCCTTTCTACCCAGTTTATTCTTCTTTTATCCATTAGGTCTAATAGAGCATGTAATTAAAAATTTACTAGGTGACTCATTCTAATCTCTATGTAGAAAAAGGAAGTCTCTTTTTCCTTGCATGAGTCATCACTGCAAAAGTCCCTGGCACTGGTGAGAGAGGAGTAGCGGAGTCAGGAGTTGAACAGTGAAATGATTCATACAGGGACAAGAGACTTTTGTTTGGTTTTGGTGATGTATTCTGTACTGGTGGTGTTTCTCGTGATCCATTTCAGTACCTATGGTGGTTCAGGTGATGCATTCTTGTACTGTTGGTGGTTCTGGTTATGTATTTCTGTACTGACCGTGGTTCTGGTGATTTTTTTCTATACTGATGGTGGTGCTGGTGATTTAGTTCTGTAATAATGGTGGTTCTGGTGATATATTCCCATACCGATGGGGGTCCTGGTGATGAATTTCTTTTAATCTGGTGATGTATTTCTGTGCTGCTAGTGGTTCTAATAATGTGTTTCATACTGATGGGGGTTCTAGTAAAATAATTCTGAACTGTTATTGGTTCTGTTACCTGAACACACAAAAATCCATAACTTTTAAGATTATGTGATACATGACCATGTTAATAATGTTGTGCTTTCTAACAAGTTAAGGGTTACTACATTTATATCTTTGTTAGGAGCATGAAAGGGGTTGTATAGGTTTCTGATAAAAGTCTGCAATCACTTTATGTAACTGCAGGCTTTAAATCCTCATTGTACACTAGGAAAACACCCTGTCAGGATTCTCTGGTGACAGTGCTGAGAAAATGGGGTCATGTAACCGCATGATTGCAATTCCCATACATGTGCCAATTAGATGTGCACTGACTCACTAAATTCACTTGTATTAAGCGAGATTCACCATGTCTAGTCAGAATGTGTCTGTAAGTATGGAAATCGCATACTTGCTGTCGTCACTGCAGGATCCTGACAGTGTGTAGTGAGCGCCCTGGGAGGATTCAGAAGTCTGTAGTCACATAAAGTGACAGCAGTCTGTCATCACAGACCTGGACAACCCCTTTAATTACTAAGGTCTGCAGCATACCCAATCCGAACAGCGTTGTTTCTACTCATTGTCGGTATTCATTCTATAAGGATAGAGACACACCATGCGAGCTGCATGCGAGTATCTTGCATGGATCTCACATGAGTGACCTGGCCTGGCACCGACTCTGAACAGGAGCGTGGAGCTGATTGTGTTTCTTGGAGGTCCTTGCTCCCATTCAGACCGAGTCGGGTGACACATGCGAGATGCGTACGAGATACTCGCATGTAGCTCACATGGTGTATCTCTGCCTTAAGTTTTCTACTCAAACCACTTGAGCTATACATAGAAGGGATGACAAACTGACTTTTTGCCCTGGGTGCTGGAAAACCTAGATGCACCTCTGATATGAGAGAACACTTTTAAGTGTCTCCTACTAATGGCTGCAAACAGAATTCTAAGGCTGGCTTCACACCATGATTTTTCCCTGTCAGGTTATGTCCAGTGTTTTGCAGGATGCACCGGACAGAACCTGACAGCCTCGGACAAACAGAACTGGTCGGCAAATATGCCCTCCGATCCTGTTTTGTGCCAGAATCAGCGGCTGCTGCTGTCCAGTGCTGAAATTTCAGCATAGTGTCTGGAGGGGAGCTAGCTGCGGTGCTGAAATTTCAACCGGTGGCTCTTTCAGCTGCGCTGTCCAGGTGCTGAACGAGTGTGGCTTGAATTTCAGGGCCACCGTTCATTCAGCACCCGACGTCCGGGAACCGGATCGTTTTTCTGCCGGATCCAGCATGATCCAGCGCCCATAGACTCCCATGGATCCATAGACTCCCGAGGATCCAGTTTTCGATGTATTTTTACCCCGGACACAAAAAATGCTGCATGCTCCGATTTTGTGTCCGGGGCAAAAACCGAAATAAACCGGATCCAGCCAGATAGACACCAAACCAGGTGGCAAATAACTGCCACCCGGCCCCATCCGGCACCATAGGGATACAATAGGGGCAAAATCGGATCCGGGGCTGTCCGGTTCACACCGGACAACCTTGGATCCAGGAAATTGTGGTGTGAAGCCGCCTAACACTGCATTTGTGGAATGGACAATTTTTTTGCCGAAACAGACAAAGGTTGTTTCTTGTGAATTGATTCTAAATTTGTGGCAGAAAAGTGTGTCACTCTCTCGTATACTATATCATGGCAGACACAGTGTACTATATTACAAAATGGTCTCATTTTATGACTGTATATATGACCTTTCACCATGACCAAAATTCAGGCTTTTTTAAGATAAAATTATAATGAAGGTGCAAATACATAGAAAACACATGTCAATACTTCTAGGGGAGATTATGGAGATAAACAGAGGTACAAGAGAGCAGCACAGGTAGCATGGATTCACTGGGACTCTGTGTAATACCAGTAGATATAGCAACATGTACATAAACCAAAGCAACATGCACAGAAGTCCCAATTCATGATTTATTCATATTACTAGTATTGTCATTTATTGATTATTCACCTGTATCCTTGCTTCATTCAGCTTGGTGATCTTTGCCAATTCCTCTCGGCAGTATATATCTGGATAGTGATTCTTGCTAAAAGCTGCTTCCAAATGTTCCAGTTGTTCTTGGCTAAACGTTGTGCGGTGTCTGCGGCGGGTAGGGGTGGGATAATGGGGTGGAACATGCCTGTTCGATGATAGTAATGCACTGCCGTCAACACCGGAGACATCTGTAAACCCCTTATAAGAACTATCAATGTCTAAAAGTAAAAAAATACAACCTATTACACCCATGTAGAATTGTAAAGGAGATCTTCAAAATTACATAATATCTTTTCCTCGACCCTTGCACAAATGACACAGACTTATTAGCTGATTAGATGCTGACATCAAAGTGAATAAAACTTCCTTGAGTATAATAAAAAATATTCAATTAAAGGGTTTTCTAAAAAATTGCAAGTTGCTCTGCGTTTGGCTATTTCTAGCAAACTGTATGGCAATGAATGAATCACAGACTATGGTCCATTGAGGATAAGGCTCTTCTTAG
>JARQOC010000001.1:576156009-576170845 GCA_033576535.1 Allobates femoralis | reverse complement strand
ACTGCTGTCAGACAGTGCTTACATCGGGATCCACAGACACCACTCTTATTAACTTCCAGAAGCCGCACTTACAGTTGTGGCCAAAAGTATTGACACCCCTGCAATTCTGTCAGATAATACTCAGTTTCTTCCAGAAAATGATTGCAATCACAAATTCTTTGGTATTATTATCTTCTTTTAATTTGTCTTCAATGAAAAAAAACACAAAAAGAATTGTCCTAAAGCCAAATTGGATATAATTCCACACCAAACATAAAAAAGGGGGTGGACAAAAGTATTGCACTGTTAGAAAAATCATGTGATGCTTCTCTAATTTGTGTAATTAACAGCACCTGTAACTTACCTGTGGCACCTAACAGGTGTTGGCAATAACTAAATCACATTTGCAGCCAGTTGACATGGATTAAAGTTGACTCAACCTCTGTCCTGTGTCCTTGTGTGTACCACATTGAGCATGGAGAAAAGAAAGAAGACCAAAGAACTGTCTGAGGACTTGAGAAACCAAATTGTGAGGAAGCATGAGCAATCTCAAGGCTACAAGTCCATCTCCAAAGACCTGAATGTTCCTGTGTCTACCGTGCGCAGTGTCATCAAGAAGTTTAAAGCCCATGGCACTGTGGCTAACCTCCATAGATGTGGAGAGAAAAGCAATATTGACAAGAGATTTCAACGCAAGATTGTGCGGATGGTGGATAAAGAACCTCGACTAACATCCAATATACCCAGGAAGACCCCACTTCTTACCCCGAGACATAAAAAAGCCAGGCTGGAGTTTGCCAAAACTTACCTGAGAAAGCCTAAAACGTTTTGGAAGAATGTTCTCTGGTCAGATGAGACAAAAGTAGAGCTTTTTGGGCAAAGGCATCAACATAGATTTTACAGGAGAAAAAAAGAGGCATTCAAAGAAAAGAACACGGTCCCTACAGTCAAACATGGTGGAGGTTCCCTGATGTTTTGGGGTTGCTTTGCTGCCTCTGGCACTGGACTGCTTGACCGTGTGCATGGCATTATGAAGTCTGAAGACTACCAACAAATTTTCCAGCATAATGTAGGGCCCAATGTGAGAAAGCTGGGTCTCCCTCAGAGGTCATGGGTCTTCCAGCAGGACAATGACCCAAAACACACTTCAAAAAGCACTAGAAAATGGTTTGAGAGAAAGCACTGGAGACTTCTAAGGTGGCAAGCAATAAGTCCAGACCTGAATCCCATAGAACACCTGTGGAGAGATCTAAAAATGGCAGTTTGGAGAAGGCACCCTTCAAATATCAGGGACCTGGAGCAGTTTGCCAAAGAAGAATGGTCTAAAATTCCAGCAGAGCATTGTAAGAAACTCATTGATGGTTACCGGAAGTGATTGATCGCAGTTATTTTGGCTAAAGGTTGTGCAACCAAGTATTAGGCTGAGGGTGCCAATACTTTAGTCTGGCCATTTTTGGAGTTTTGTGTGAAATGATCAATGTTTTGCTTTTTGCTTCATTCTCTTTTGTGTTTTTTCATTTAAGACAAATTAAATGAAGATGATAATACCAAAGAATTTGTGATTGCAATCATTTTCAGGAAGAAACTGAGTATTATCTGACAGAATTGCAGAAGTGTCAATACTTTTGGCCACAACTGTGTGCTCCCGGGTGCATATTCACAGAATACAGTCCATAATTATATGTATCAGAAGAAGAAAAGAGTAGCACTCACCGGGTTGCTGGCAAACTTCTTTATTTCAGCATGTTGCACACATTAAAACAGGGATAAGGAACAGAAGGGAGGATGGGAACTACGGTTGTTTCAGCTGAACCCATTGAAGCACTAGATTAATGTGAAACGGCCGTAGTTCCCATCCTCCCTTCTGTTCCTTGTCTTCATATTCATGTGTGCAACATGCTGAAATAAAGAAGTTCGCCAGCAACCCAATGAAAGTTACTTTTTTCTTCATCTGATGCACTTTATCATTAATGGAAATGTATACAACTTATTAACAGATTTAAATAGAGGTATCAGTAAAAGACCTTCTTCATACATATGTACCTGAGCAAATACTAAAATGTCAGTTACTGGCAAAAGAACATTCCTTGGTTGTGTGGGGCGTAAATGAGAATACTGGTGGCAAATATAGTGCGTAGTGAAAGTATTTGTCCCCCTTGAACTTTTCAATCTTTTGCCACATTTTAGGCTTCAAACATAAAGATATAAATTCTAATTTTTTTGTGAAGAATCAACAAGTGGGACACAGTCGTGAAGTGGAATGAAATTTATTGGATATTTTAAACTTTTTCAGCAAATAAAAAACTGAAAAGTGGCGCGTGCAGTATTATTTGGTCCCTTTACTTTCAGTGCAGCAAACTCACTCCAGAAGTTCAGTGAGGATCTCTGAATGATCCAATGTTGTCCTAAATCACTGGTAATGATAAATAGAATCCACATGTGTGTAATCAAGTCTCCATATAAATGCACCTGCTCTGTGATAGTCTCAGGGTTCTGTTTCAAGTGCAGAGAGCATCATGAAGACCAAGGAACACACCAGGCAGGTCTAAGATACTGTTTTGGCGAAGTTTAAAGCTGGATTTGGATACAAAAAGATTTCCCAAGTTTTAAACATCTCAAGGAGCACTGTGCAAGCGATCATATTGAAATGGAAGGTGTATCAGACCACTGCAAATCTACCAAGACCCGGCTGTCCCTCTAAACTGTCATCTTGAACAAAGAGAAGACTGTACAGAGATGCAGCCAAAAGGCCCATGATCACTCTGGATGAACTGCAGAGATCTACAGCTGAGGTGGGACAGTCTGTCCATAGGACAACAATCAGTCGTACACTGCACAAATCTGGCCTTTATGGAAGAGTGGCGAGAAGAAAGGCATTTCTCAAAGATTTTCATAAAAAGTCTTGTTTGAAGTTTGCCACAAGCCGCCTGGGAGACACCAAACATGTGGAATAAGGTGCTCTGCTCAGATGAAACCAAAATCAAACTTTTTGGCCACAATGCAAAACGATATGTTTGGCGTAAAAGCAACACAGCTCATCACCCTGAAAACACCATCCCCACTGTCACACATGGTGGTGGCAGCATCATGGTTTGGGCTTGCTCTTCTTCAGCAGGGACAGGGAAGTTGGCTAAAATTGATGGGAAGATGGACGGAGCCAAATACAGGGCCATTGTGGAAGAAAACCTGTTGGAGTCTGCAAAAGACCTGAGACTGGGACGGAGATTTATCTTCCAACAAGACAATGATCCCAAACATAAAGCAATATCTACAATGGAATGGTTCAAAAATAAACGTGTCCAGGTGTTAGAATGGCCAAGTCACAGTCCAGACCTGAATCCAATCGAGAATCTGTGGAAAGAGCTGAAAACTGCTGTTCACAAATGCTCTCCATCCAACCTCACTGAGTGAGAGCTGTTTTGCAAGGAAGAATGGGTAAGAATTTCAGTCTCTCGATGTGCAAAACTGATAGAGACAAACCCCAAGAGACTGCAGCTGTAATCACAGCAAAAGGTGGCGCTACAAAGTATTAACTCAAGAGGGCCGAATAATATTGCATGCCCCACTTTTCAGTTTTTTATTTGTTAAAAAAGTTTAAAATATCCAAATAATTTGGTTCCACCTCACGATTGTGTCCCACTTGTTGTTGATTCTTCGCAAAAAATTTGAATTTATAGCTTTATGTTTGAAGCCTGGAATGTGGCAAAAGGTTGGTAAGTTCAAGGGGGCCAAATACTTTCACAAGGCACTGTATACACAGAGAGCTTGTATTTTTAAAATCCCTGGATTACAGCAAGGTGTAGGGAATATATTTTACATATAATAAATATTTAGATGGTACAACAAGCCACTGAAATGTGTACAAAAATATTGTGTCTGTGTACTTGAACAGTTTCTATAGTACAGTCACGGACGTACTAGACAAATTATTTACTACTATAAATTTTAGTAATGTGTGAGGAATTTTTTTTATATTTCTGATGCCAAAATGTAGGGACTCAAATTCCTACTATCAATTCAGGGCTTTGTATGTCACTAGTAATTTTGTTAGGGTCACATAGTGCTTTTGTGCAAATTCGCTAGATCTAGAAATGTGTCAGTAATTTTTTTTGACGTATCGGATATATTTAAAGCGTAACAGCCATTTAAATTTTTATCCAATAAGAATATAGAGCTAGTGTTTTTAATAAACTTTCAAATATACTTTATAAGAGAAATCTGGAAGAAAACCATTTGTAAACCTTCCACAAAATGTCCACACTAGACTGTGTCTGAAGCAGACATACCGGTATGTTCATTCTCAGTGAGATCTGTCTTCAAGATGCACACACTGAATATGGCCAGGCAACCATATCAGGGTAAAGGGGGCAGGACCTACACAGCATCCACACTCCTGACTGCAGATGATGAAGTGACAGTGTATCAGAATACCTCAGGCTACAGCACAGTGCTGAGCTCCGTCAGGCTCAGTGCAAGCTCCTCTGCCCTTTACTTGGCACAAGCTTCTCTGATCTATCATCTGGCTCCAATTCGGCTGGCATATCGCACGGCTCACTGTTCTCAGCTGCTGGCCACACCCACACAGCCCTAAAATACAGTTTTTAAAGAGTACAAAAAAGTTGAGACAATAAGTCATATGACACATAAAAAGCATTATCTTAGCTGCTATGTGTACCATCATTAACACTCACTGCAGTATTGTTTTTTTTGTTTTGTTTTTTTCAATTAAATAACATTTACACTTTAAGGTGCAAAAAAAAGGGCAGGGAAATATAGGTCCAAAACTAGTGGACAAAGGTGTCACCAGTTTTAAAATTACAGTAACACAGCTGCTACCCAATGTGTCAGTAATTTTTTTCTATTGTATTGGATACATTTCAGATGGCAAGGAAAATGTAAGCCCAAAATTAGGGGTTGCAGAAGTCACAGTTTTAGCAGGACAGAAAAAACTGCTAGTACAGTATTTGAGAGTAACAGAAACAAATTGATTAAGCTCACCGCAATCATCAGTGAACGTACAGGCCTATGGACGGGAGATAGTCCTGGATAGTGCTCGGAGACAAGGGAGGTTGGAATAAATCAAAAAAGGGTGGTTCTCCAGCAGCAGGAAATCAAAAAGTCTTTATTATAAACTTGTGAAAAACATGGTGAATATATTAAAATGGAAAGCCAGCGATTTACTCATTTTGGACATAAAGTATCCTTAGAGAAGATTTAGCTCTAAAAAGAGCTGTTGGTTTAACCTGCAGGTACTGGATCACTACTTTGCTTTCTCTCTTCCTACTCCAAAAACTCTCCCTACACTACACTGGTTATCACAATTAGAGAACAACACACAATTTCCATAATGTTAAGGTCATTATGTTGTCCTATGTAAAAATATCTGAACATGAGTAAAATAGCAGTATTTTAGCTTATTTTATAAATGTAATATATTCTAAAGCACAGAATAAAAATGTAAATGCAATAAATAAAAAATAAAACTGATCAAATTTAGAGAACGCTTTCAGATACATGCAAGTTATTGGTGTTAGTCTGGCACCTGGTGCTAATTTCCTTAATTATCTGACAATTTAACTGGCTGCCTAACTTTTCAGCTGTACAAATACAAGTGGGGCGGGGGACAAGAGGCGCAATAGTGCCCTATCACTAGAGACACTTAAGATGTGAAGGTGGTGCTATTGATCCACTTACCTGGTTCAGTTGTGGTACCCACAACTGGTTTGAAGGGCATCAATAAGCAAGCTGCAGCAGGACCTCCACCGACCACTCGCACGTGGTGTTGTCCAGAAAATGTTGGGATAGAAGAGGTGTACCACGGTCCGCGCTGCTGTGTTCAAATAAAACTCACATGGAAGTCAGGGGTTCACAAGCAATTCCTTTTCCTTTATTCTTTCACTCCAATGCGTTTCGGTGCCCCACCTGGCACCTTCCTCAGGGATGCCTGACAGAAAACTGCATTGTTGCAACATCACAAACTTTTTCAAGTGTCCCAAGAAGCCGGGTCGCACTTGAGAGACAAATGCAAGAGAGGATAGAATAATGCAGAGAATATCCATGGGTAATTGTTTAAACACTGCATCTGGAATAGCTTGCCAGTTCATCTGTCTCAGTATACAGCGTCACAACGGTTAAGAACATTTGGACTGAAAGCCTGTCTGCAGTCACCAAACCTCTCATTTGCAGAAAGAAGCAAAAGGCTAGATTCATCTTTGATGAGGAGCATGTTATGTGGACAAAGAAGGGGTCCAGAGTTCATTTTAGTGATGAAAGCATGTTTCATTTATTTGGGTCTGATGGGAAACATTGTGTTTGTCAACACACTGGGGAGAGACTGAACCAAACTGTGTAAAGAAGTTAGTGAAAAGTGGAGGAGGAAGGGTCATGGTTTGGGTAATATCACTACAATAGAGAAGAAAACTGACACTACTTACAGACTTCTCCAGAGAGGAATCTTGAATCTCTCTTAGAGCTCCATAAACAACATCCCGGATTAACGGGTGCCAGCTTTTAGTAGAAGCAGTTGTATCCCATGTAGAAAAGAGTCCAGCAGCGCTCCGTTCCTTAAAAGACTTCCAACTTTATTTAATAAGGGTGCATAAGCAAAATAGGGAGAGATGCAGGGTGTGTGAGAAAACAGCCTGTTTCACACCTTGTGGTGCTTCAACTGGTTCCGAAACAGGCTGTTGTCCCACACACACTGCATCTCTCTCTGTTTTGCTTAGGCACCCTTATTAAATAAAGTTGGAAGACTTTTAAAGACTGGAGTGCTGCTGGACTCTTTTCTACATGGTTTGGGTAATGTTGTCTCCTGCAGGGTTTGGACCTATCATACAACTATATGTCAGAGTGAATGCAAGTGTGTATCAGAACCTTCTTCAACAACCTGTGGTTCCTTACTTGCATTCAGCACTTAATCAGCCAGCAATGTTCATGCCGGACAATGCCCCGTCACACAGTAAAATGGATAAAACAGTTCCTTGAAACAAAAAACATCGAACCAATGACATGGCCGCCCAGAATCCTGATCTAAACCCAATAGAAAACCTCTGACAAATCCTTGAGTGAAAAATTTTAGTGTAGATTACATTCTGTCTGAAAAAATCAAGCGATCATACCTTGTTCTCTAATTTTGATTGGCAGTGTATACTTAGCTAGCAGAGATCTATTGTTGCCTCGATGTAGCTCTTAAAAGAGCTGTTGTTGAATTTATGTCACAGAAACACCCTCCCTCTAAGCTGCTCATTTTGAACCTACGCTCACACTACACTGTTTTCAGATGCAATGTACGCACGATTATGGCAACAGGGCTTATTCAGCTCCTATGACGCTGGGCAGCCAGCAAATCACAGTAATGCCACGACTAAGATGGTTACGGCATTACTTTGATTGGCAAGCAATACCAGCATATTTAATGGCTAAAAATCAGGCGCTAAACATGCTGGGCGGGTCACTCTATTCTCACATGGCGAGGAGTCAATTACTTGTCGAGTACCAATTAGCACGAATATGTCACTATTCGTGCAAATAACGAATAGTGATGACTATATTCGCTCATCACTAGTTGTCTTACCCAAAAAAAATAAGCCATCATACAGATACATTGACCGAAAAATGAAAATGTGTTGTTTGCAAGGGCCGGGGTACTCAGCAGCTGGGCAGGAAGTCTACATTATGGTAGTGGTGCCCAGCAGCCATGTCCCTAACCACACATAGAAAGGGAGTGTATTTACAGGGGAGAATAAAGTTTGTAAAAGTTTGTGACACTAGCTGAGGTGTCCGGCCAAGGATGGCTGGTGCTGCATGAAGTGGCTAGATGTTTTTCCAGCCAGGTGTAATACTCTCATCAGCAAGAGCTGGCCCCTGGGGATGTAGTAGTAGGTGATGATGTAGGAGAAGATGGTGAAGGTTGTAGTGCAAGAGGTGCAGAGAGGTCACAGGAAGGAAGCAAGGATATAGTCTCTTGTACTTTACCTTTTACTTTGCAGTTCAGTAGCAGGTCAAGGAGTACGGGTTCACAGGGCAGACAGTCTGGTCATTCTGAGAAGAACTAGGGACCACTATGCAGGACGGGTATATGGCCTAAGAGCTGCCTTCTCCTTGGGATAAGATTGTAGGTGCCTGAAGCTTTTCTGGGTTCCTCTTTGCTCCTTCATGGTAGACTACCAGGCAGCCAACACAGATTCTTTATGAGCAGCTGGACACACACTGGCTCTCTAGTCCTTTAGTAGTTGCTGTGCACATGGATAGTCCCACAGTGTGGCTACTGTGCTTGCAGCCCAGTAGCCTCCAGTTCCATGTCAGTCATGCAGACCTGACAGATTGAGGTGCTCCCTAAATAGGGATAGACAAGGGCACAATAGGGTGTTATCTTCTTATTTAATGGAAATTTTTTAAGGCACTGCTCACCTTGTTCGGATGTGTGCCCCACAACTGGTTAAATCGCTCATACAGTTGCTGCAGGACCCACCTTCCACAATGAACAAAATGCATAGATATCCAAAGTACTAAAGATGAGGAGTAGCCCGCGCTGCTGTTTGCAAGGAAAAGCCAGAATCTTGTAAAATGAAGGTGTTTATTCTACGCTTTTCGAGGCTGTCCCAGCCTGTTCCTCAGGAAAACTCCACAAGAATATTGTGTTCCTGAGGAAGAGGCTGGAACAGCCTCGAAACACGTTGAATAAACACCTTCCCTTTACAAGATTCTGGCTTTTCCTTGCAAACAGTAGCGCGGGCTACTCCTCATCTAGAGTCCTTTGGATATCTAGCTTGGGGTTCTGGCACCCCTCATACAGCTTTGAGCTGCTGCTCAGTCTGAAAGCCGACGTAGACTTGTCTCCTTCACTGTCTCTGACTACTCTGTTTCCCCTAAAATAAGACTCGGGGGAATATAGCATGGGAATATTGGAGCTGCAAGGATATGGTGGGGATATTGGGGGCCGCATGGGAATATTGGGGTTGGAGGGGGATGATGGAAAAATAAGACATCCCCTGAAAATAAGACATAGTACATTTTTTGGAGCAAAAAGTTAGATAAGAGAGTGTCTTATATTAGGGGAAACAGGGTAAGTGACTCCTGTTGCTACCCCTTCCTATTACCCACTACTGCTAATCCCTCCCTCCAAGCACAGTTTGTCACAGCTTAAATCCTTCCCTGGAGGGATAGCTGGCTAGTCCTGTGTTTGAGACTCCTAACCGAGGCTCCACACACTTTGCATATTCATAATTCCCAGGGGGCAATGCGCCTAGGAATTCACTTTGTTGAGCGCTTTAGCCGGCTGCCCGCAGTGTTTTCTTGGACTGGTCTCCCTGAGATCAGTGAATGCTTTGTGATGTTGGTCTACTAGGCCTTGCTTCCACCTAGCCAGAATCCTACTCCACACTGATGAGGGGCAACACCCCGAAACAGCTGTCTGTGGATACCTGGCCTTGGTATACCCTTGTCATATCTCTAAGCTTGTAAAAGAGCTGGATATTGACTAAAAGGGCCACTTAACTTGGTGGTTATGGTGTTCTCTGCAATTAGCCACCCCTTGGCTGGGTCCTTCCCTGGAGGGATATCTGGCTAGTCCTGTCTTTGAGACTCCTAACTGAGGCTCCACAGACTCTATTTACAGCTTAAATCAGGCCTTCTTGTGCCCAGCCCTCTGATCAGAGTTTAGGTAGTATGTGTCTGCTTCGGGAGTCTAGCATAGGATACCTGAATTCTCCTCAGACGTGACATTAGTATCGATGACCTTAAATACCACTGTGGTGACCAGACTGCAGAGGCGCCACAAACATATTACGGGTCTTGAAAAATGGTGACACAACCTCTCAATTTTTTTTTGCAAACTTCTGATTTTTTTCACCACTAAAATAATCCTCATAATTGTACTGATGGGGAGAAGCATATTGTAAAATTATTTTTATTACAAAATGTATATCGTAAAACCAATTCCCCAAAAATGGCAGAATTGTGTTTTTCTCCACATTTGAAGGTTGTCCCCGTTTTCCAGTACACTATGTGGTAAAATGAATGGTGTAATTCAAAAGCACAACTTGTCTCACAAAAAATAAGTCCTCATATGTCTATGACAGAAAAATAAAAAAGTTATCACTCTGGGAAAAATGGAAGGACTAAACCGCAAAAATGAAGATTGGCCCCATCATGATGGGGTTAATGAGGGTATCAGAATGTATATGAGTCGGTCGACAGGGTAGTGGGTACTCGGATATCGGGATAGGCGGTTGCTTCGATGGGGGAATCACGGCTGGTTGGTTCCCGGTTCTGTGGCCTGGACCCTAAGTGATGGGGTGGGGATGATGATGATGGGGAATTGGTATTGTGACGCCACCTGTGGTACCTGGTAATAGGGTTACCAGCGCTGCGGCCGGCCGCTGAGGTGATGGAGATGCAGCTCAGAGTTGTACAGCTCCCCACAGGTGGAGCTTTACCTCAGGGCAGCGGGGCTGGATGAGGGGAGTCGTAGTTCTTACCCCTCTCATGATGCTGAGGCCCTCTGGGCGCCGGAGGAAAGGAGCACAGACACCGATTCAACTCAAACGTCACTTTACTGGTACTGGGTAGATGATACAGTACACAGTCAAAGTCTGATTGAACGGGAACATAGCCACAGATTGCAAGGTGATCCTGTAGAGTCTGTTGATGATCCCTTTTAATGGCTTTCGGGGTCTGTGTCCCTCCTTACTCTCTTTAACAACTCTGCAGAGCTCCTACGCCAGTCCACTGGTCTGTTACAATTAAGTACGTTCGGTTCCCTACCAGTACGGACGGGAGTGACAACAAGCTAATCCTCCCACCACTGGAATTTGGTCCTTTTCCTTAAAGTGTCTTGGACCCAATATAGGACTGAGGTAAAGGTACAGTCTGTGGTGCTATGGCTCCCTTCTGTCGGTCCCACAGCTTGTCGGTTTGCTAACCAGGGATGGACCACTGATTGCCTCGGCTCCGGTATGCCGGTGTCGACCACGGACTTCCCCAGCTGGCTCCAACCAGGCCTGGTTTGTCCCCTCCGGTTCCCGGGTAACCTATCTCTAAGAGGCGCCCTCCTGTCAGGAACGCTGTCAGGCACATCCTCTCTGGCTGCCTTCCCAGCACTGTCTGACTAAAATGAGCTCAACTGTCACTCAAGTCTCCCGCTCTACTCTAAGCTCCACCCCCTGGACCTACTGAATATACAGTCCCTGTGCTAAGGGGGGCTAGTGTATGGGTACTTAGGACAGACTCTACAAGGAAACCTCAAATCCATAACTACGGAGGCACTACACCTTCTGTTTGGGGTGCAGTACCTCCCTGTGGCGCCTAGCCATAGGGCACCACATATAGGCTCCAGGAGAGTATATAGGTGTCGCTATATAATTTCAACTCAAACCCAGTTTAGTTTTAACACTCGAGAACAAGTGTAATTCACCAAGGGGGTGTGTGGCGCCTAGCCATAGGGGCACCACACACCCCCTTGGTGAATTACACTTGTTCTCGAGTGTTAAAACTAAACCGGGTTTGAGTTGAAATTTTATTAACACTTTAACTTGGTAATGTTTAATTCAAACCAATAACAATATGCATTCTTTGTGATCTTCCCTTGCGGGAGGTACTGTGCTTTTAACGTTGCAAACAAAACAGGAATAAGCATTAGTCCACATTGGCCCAACGGGGACAGGGTATCAAGTCTCTGATTTAAAGTTCAATCAGGCTTTGCACAAAAAGAGTTCTCATTTAAAGATGGCACAGCCCAATATGTCAATCTCTGTAGGCTGCCACATTTCCAAGGCACAACAAGAAAAATGCACACTATAATATACCTGTAAAATAAAGGCATTATATTTACGGTAACTATATACATTATACCAGTTAAACTTTTCATTTTTCATATTTGCTCACCCGGATCGCATACCACCCTCGTGGTCCAGCATGGCACTCGTATGAGATGATATCGCCCCGATATAGGTCTCGATCTGGGTGTCCTTGTGGAAGGTGGGACTCCACATCCCTCCTGGCGACGAAGATTTCTGAATAGAGACCTTCCTGGGCAAAACCATAACGGTTCCCAGGTTAAAAGTGGTGACTACTCCTTTCCTGCACTGGTCGAGAGGTTGTGGTGGTTGGGCTCGGGCGCACATACGTGCCTGATGGGTCTCCAACTCGTTTCCCCACCAGGCCTCACGTTGCCTCTGCTGCTTGACCTCATCGTCCGGGTTAGGTCGGGTGAACCAGGGACGGCCCACCGATTGCCAGCAACATCCACCATCAGCCAGGAACGGGACCATTCTCCTTTCTCCGGCTTCGATTTGTAGTACTGGTGTCTCAGCCCTCCATAGCTCACAGGGCTCCTCGGTGTTGCCGGTGGCTCCTTCCTCCAGATCTCTCTCCTCTTCCTCGGTCACCTCGAACTCCTCAGGAAACTGGATGAGGTCTCCTTGCTCGGCAGATTCCTCCTCGGGCTCCACTGCTGGCTGGTTCACTGGTTTGGTGGTGGTGTGGCTTTCTTCGGTTACCGGGTGCTCGGTTTGGGTTTCGACCAAGACTCCCGGTTCCCTTCTGAGCTGGAGTTCCCTTTGCTCCTCCTCCTTAATTGCAGAAATAGCTCGGCACTCCAATGCCATATAGTCCATTCAGCGGTTTCCTGGAGGCGGGTTCGCAGGTCCTGGAACGCTGCTCTCCATAATGCGGCATCCTCTACCTCAGTTTTAAGGGTGGCAACTCCTGGAGCCGCGCGGTCGGCCGCTAGGTTCTCCTCAACCTCCTGGATTACCGCTCCAAGTTTGGGGACTGCTATCTCCACCAGGCCGCACATGGCTAACGGGTCTGGAGTCTGACCAGGTATCACGTTCTGACCTCCGGCCACGCCCTGCTTGATTTTTATAGTCCCGAACTGGTGCGGTCTGGTTCTTGACCCGCCCCCTTGGTTGTTTGATAGCAAGAGGGGCGGGGAGACATTTTGGCGCCTCTTGCATGGCCCTTCCCAGATGAGGGGCCGAGGCACGCCCCTGGGCCAGCACATTTTCAGTCACATTTCCAGGCCGCCATTTTGGGCCTACGCAGTGAAATGAAGTCCAGTAAATAAAAGTCCAATTTAAGGCGCTCAGTACCCGGTTTTACCAGGCACGGGATCCTGGTCGCTAACCAGGGATAGACCACTGCTTGCCTCAGCTCCGGTATGCCGGTGTCAACCCTGGTCTTCCCCAGCTGACTCCAACCAGGCCTGGTTCGTCCCCTCCGGTTCCCGGGTCACCTCTCTCTAAGAGGCGCCCTCCTGTCAGGAACACTGTCAGGCACGTCCTCTCTGGCTGCCTTCCCAGGACTGTCTGTCTGTTAGTTCAACTGTCACTCAAGTCTCCCACTCTACTCTAAGCTCCACCCCCTGGACCTACTGAATATACAGTCCCTATGCTAAGGGGGGCTAGTGTATGGGTGCTTAGGACAGGCTCTACAAGGATACCCCAAATCCATAACTACAGAGGCACTACACCTTCTGTTTGGGGTGCAGTACCTCCCTGTGGCGCCTAGCCATAGGGGCACCACATATAGGCTCCAGGAGAGTATATAGGTGTCGCTATGCATGTGCTCCTTGTAAGCATGTGCCTGTATGAAGGTGCTGTGTGTATACATATATTGTACAGTTAAAACTAGAAGTTTCCACACACTATATAAAAAGATACATCTGCATGTTTTTCTCACTATCTGACATGAAATCAGAATAAACCTTTTCCATTGTAGGTCAATTAGGATTACCATAATTATTTATACTTGCCAAATTCCAGAATAATGAGAGAGAGAATGTTTTAATGCATTTTTATTTATTTTCTGCAAAAGTTTACATACAGTTCATTATTATTTGGCGCCATTAACCTTAAACTGTATGACTTGGGTCAAACATTTTGGATATCCTTCCACAAGCGTCTCACAATAGTTTGTAGGAATTTGGGCCCATTCCTCCTTATAGAACTGGTGTAACTGAGCCATGTTTGTAGGTCGCCTTGCTCGCACCTGCTTTTTCAGCTTTGCCCATAAATTTTCAATAAGATTGAGATCAGGGCTTTTTGATGGCCTCTCCAAAACTTTGACTTGTTATCCTTAATCCACTTTGTAACCAGTTTGTCAGTATGCTTCGAGTCATTGTCCATTTCAATTACCCAATTCCGCCCAAGCTTTAACTTCCTGGCTTTTGTCTTGAGATGTTGCTTCAGTATTGCCACGCAATCTTCTTTCCCCATGATGCCATCTATTTTGTGAAGTGCACTAGTTCCTCCGGCACCATAAAAACCCCACATCATGACGCTGTCACCCCCAACTTTCACAGTTGCGATGGTGTTCTTAGGCTTCCAAGCTTCTCCGTTTAGAAACATAATGATGGACATTATGGCCAAATAGATCAATTTTAGTTTCACCAGACCACAAGACATGAATGCAAAAATATAGGTCTTTGTTCTTGTGTGCATTTGAAAAAATGAATCTGGCTTTTTTATCTTTCTTTTGGAGTAATGGCTTGTTCCTGGCAGAGTAGCCTTTCAGCCCATGTTTATACAGTACTGGTTTCACTGTGAATAATGACACAATCTTAGCAGCTTCTGCCATCATCTTTCACAAGCTCTTTTGCTTTTGTTCCTGGGTTGATATGCACATGTCGGACCAAATCTCTGGGACACAGAACCCATCTCCTTCCTGAGCGGTATGATGGCTGGATATTCCCATCTTCCTTTTACTTGTATATAATTGTTTGTACAGATGAACAAGGCACCTTCAGGTATCTGAAAACTGACCCCAAAATGTGTACATTTAAAATACTCAAAGTTTTGCTTAATTAAATTAGATGTCCAAAAACCATCAAAAGCTTCCAAACCATGACCCTCAAAAC
>JARQOC010000001.1:575758845-576155909 GCA_033576535.1 Allobates femoralis | reverse complement strand
GCTGTAAGGAGGAGATACAGGACGTAATGTGCGTACTGTATCTGCCACTATCCAGGGTCCTGAAAGATTTAACATTAGTTCTATGGTGGTGCGCTGGCCATAGAAGTAATGTTTAAGCTTTCAGGACCCTGGATAGCGGCAGATACAGTATGCAGATTACATACTGTATTTCTTCCAGAGTGAGGAGGTGCTGGCTTTAATTCATAAAATAGTAAAAGCTGACAATAGCCGGCAATACAGTAAGACACCTAATTAACCCTTCATATGCTGCCCATATGGTCACCATGTCTCTAGGGAGGGTGGGCACTCCCTGGAGACATGGTGCCCACATCTATTATTAACATAAACCCTTTGCTGCAGGAATGAACAATGAATCTGGCAACCGGATTGCACATTCTGAGCAATCCCGTTACCGGATCTGGGTTTAAGGACACATTTTGAACACAAAATGTGTCTGAAGGCTCATGCGATTACACATTCAGATCTGGATGCGGTAATTGCAATGAGCCTACCAAATGTGACCCTAGTCTAAATTCAATGTTGTAGTTATCACTTGTTTAACGTTGTGAACTCAGCGCATGTAAATGTAATCTAAATGGTTGAGTGTGATGGTGCAATATGCTAGGATATAGGGCCCCACTTTAATCTTTTGCTCAGGGCCCCACTTTGTCTAAAACTGGCCCTGTGAGTGATCTATTCTAGATCAATCAGTGCTCATAGGTTGCAATTGTTCTCGTCAACGTGAGTCCTGTTTACATGAGATGACGCACGATTGAGAACGATGATCTTTTACACTGCGCAAAAGATAATTTCACCCAATAAAGGAGCATTTTGCTTGTTCATCAGGTGTTCAGCAGTCTGTGTACCTTACAAAATAATCATAAAGAAAGAGTTTTTAGCAACTCTCATTCACGATTATATTGAAGGGTGAATGCCCCTCTGGCTTCAAATTTGATTTTGAGTATTTCTGAATTCTTTCCTTCTCACAATGAATGTTACATATACAACCCAGGACTACGATCACTGTGATAATTAGAAAGACTTTCCCTTTATTTGGCGACTATACTTCTCGTATTGTTTTACTAACTCCGAGCACCTGTTATGTATCTGCGCCCATTGTTTGCCGTGTACTTTGCGTAAATATTTGTATATTGTGTTACTGGGTTGCAGGGAGAGTTTATAGAGCGCAACAACCACTTGTCCTTCCACAACAATGCGGGCAGACAGCAGAGAATAGGCATTGATCTGCCGGCTGGAATGCCATTCAATACTTGTAAAACTGATTAATCCCTCATCTTCAGACCGTGTACACAAATCTGAAACAACCACATCTGCTAATCACTGGGGAGTTAACATTGTTAATTAAAGGTAATTGCTTAGAAGTTGATAAAATATTCATTGCCTCAGTATACATTGGTGAATTATGAGCAGACGAGACCACATGATGTTTCTTCTTAAAGGGATTGTCCTTTTTCTTAATAGAGGGTAGTCCCCATTCTCAGTCCTTATCTCTTGGCTACAACGGAGAAGTTCCAAAGAGCAATTATAGTGCAACTGAACACTTATGGTGGGTTTACACGCTACTATATCCTGAACGATATCCTTGAAACGTCACAGATTTGTGATCGTTGAAAAGATATCGTTAGTGCGTCGTTGTGTGTAAACGAACGATATAGGATGACAAGATCGTTGGATCGTTCATTCTAGAATTGAGATCCTGACCTCAAATCTATCGTTCGTCGTCCAATTAACGCTGCTTCAGGAAGCAGCATCGTTCAGTGTGACACCATGATGAACGATATCGTTCAAAAAGCTCCTATTCCTGCCGCTTTATTACATCGCTCACTCATTCCTCTCCTATTTAGAGCAAACAAATAATTACAATAAAAAATATTTGAGAAATGTTCACATTCTACATTTTTTCACTTTATTTTCTGCAACAGTTGCCAACATTGTTTGGACAATGTGAGTCGGTCGACAGGGTAGGGGGCACTCGGATACCGGGACAGGTGGTTACTTCAGTGGGGATCACGGCTGGTCAGTTCCCGGTTCCGTGCCCTGGACCCTCAATGGTGGGTGGGGGTGATGATGATGGGGGAATTGTAACGTAACGCCACCTGTGGTACCTGGTAATAGGGTTACCAGTGCTGCCCACAGGGGAGCAGGGTGGATGAGGGGAGTAGTAGTAGCGGTCCTGCTGTGAACGCTGCAGTCGGTGGCAGTGAAGCAGGCACACACACACAATAGTCTCTGCTTCGGTACCTTTTTACTGATGTCCGGTGACAACCATGGTCCAGGAGGGTAACTAGGTTTCGGTGCAGTTTCGGACGTTCACCTTGGAGAGCTGTAAGGCCTCCTCTGTTAGTATGTGCGGTAACTGGGGTAAGTTCTGCCTGGAGCTAAACCTGCCGCTCTTTCTCCTTCTCAGGATGCTACTCCACAACCGACAATGAGGACCTTTCAGTGGGTATCCCTTTTCTCTGCTTGGGTCCCTGGTCCTATGCTTGGTCAGGTTTGGTGTCTCGCTTGCTTTAACTTCAGGGGGACTAGATCCTCCTGGTCTGTTCTGGCTTTCTCGACTACCTTTAGGTGAATAGCAACTTTGGACTGCAGTGTCTGGGTGGGCTAAAGGGATACCAGGTATGTTCCCTTATTCTTTCTTCCTACTTCTTCCACTGGCCTCCGTCCCTCTCCCTAGGGCGCTGCACAGCTGAGTCAGGTTTCCTGGTTCTGGGCCTAGTTTGGTTCCAGCAACCAGCTCCTTCAGCACAAACTGTCTAGCTGGAACTAACTAACTCCTCCCCTCAGGTCTGGATCTTTATAGAGGATCTATTCTAAACACACATATGTATATATATACAGGATTGAATAAGTTGGGCATAGCTGTCTGTTTTGGGATGGGGAAGAGAAAGAGCATGTGGGCAGTAAATATCAGACTTCAGGGATAACACGTGTGATAGCTTATTGTCCTTTCACTAGAGGTCCAAGATTTGAAGTTTCCTCAATTGATGTAAAAAGCCATGAATCCATGCAAAATCTAAATAAATGAGACAAAAGAGCGCGTAGGGTCTTATCCTTTGATGGGCAAAGAAAGGCTATGGCACAATATGATTTTGCTCACCTGGGTTGGTTGTGACAACACAAGTATATGCGCTTCTCCAGCTTGCTGCAGGATCCACACTCCCACGATACACGTGGCACAAGAAACTGAAATGAAATGGACGAAGTGCCCAAAAGATCTGCTCTGCTGGAATGAAAACCAGGAGGCAGGAGCGAGATATTGGCTCCGAAACGCGTCAGAATAAAAGGCACCATTTGACCAGACTGCATTGATCCTGGTTTTCATTGCAGCAGCGCGGATCTTTTGGGCACTTTGTCCGTTTCCTTTCAATGAATCCATGCAACACATTCATTCCTGCTCTGAATGTGTCAAAGGTCAACATAAGTTTATATTCCCAGACTTTTCTGATTATTTGAGATTTGAAGTTACCTTTCAAGACTACTATTTTCATATCCATATTCATGGCTTTTTACCTCAATTGAGGAAACTTCAAATCTTGGCCACAAATGAAAGGACAATAAGCTATCACACGTGTTATCTCGGAACTCTGGCATTTACTGCCCAGATGCTCTTTCTATTTCCCAATACAGACTATTATGCCTTGCTTATTAAACACTGTATATGTATGTATATATATGTGTGTTAAGAATGTGCCAGTATTAAGCCTGAAGAAGAGACCTGAGCTGTCTTGAAAGCTTGCTGTGTTTACCACCTTTTCAGTTAGCCATTAAAAGGTATCGACCACTTAGAACTCTAAGATTTTAATATTTTTCTATCTACTGGTTAACACGGTACAAACATATTTTACCTAAAACAAAGCAGGAATTTCTTTTTTACAATGTTCATTTGGGTAGAGCAAAGCTAGTCTTCATGTGACCGCTCATATGCGATTTTCATGATTACAGTCACGTGCCACCGAGCTGCTCTTCCTAATTTCTTCAGCCTCACCAAGAGAAGGAGGAAGATAAGCCAGTTGTCACATGACCTTAGGTATGAAAATCGTACATGACTGGTCATCTGATGACTGCTGTAATTGGCAAACAGAGCCAAATCCAGACAATGAGTATATTACACACTGTTAGTATTTGACCTGCTACATTGTTAATGTTATAATTAATACTCCTAACAACAATACTACTGTGAAATTGGTAAAAAACATGGTGTAAGTGCTACTCTGTCTGAATGATTCAATCCAAAGTATATGAAAATGACTTTATTTCTATGCGTTTCAGGGCTCACACTTGCCCCTTCTTCAGAAAAAGTCATTTACAACACTGTCAGTGTACAGAAGTATCTATATAATGGCCTGGTCAATGACCCTCCATGTGCCAAAAGAGTGTTTATCAAGAAAGTACCGTATATACTCGCGTATAAGCCGAGTTTTTCAGCCCAAAAATTGGGCTGAAAAGTGCCCCCCTCGGCTTATACGCGAGTCACTCGGTATACTGTGGGGGGGGGCTGTGACCGGGGGCTGGAGGAGGCAGGAGGGGGCCGCAGTGACCGTGAGCGGTCACGTGGGGCCGCCTCATTAGTGTAATGAATATGCACGGCATCCCCCCGTCCATCAGCGGCGGGGGAATGCCGTGTATATTGCACTACACTGGCCCCCAGCAATAATACACAGCCCCCCTCCTTAGTATGCCCCCCCAGGCTGCGGCACCTGTCAAAATAACAAACATTTTATACATCACCTCTCCGGCGCAGCTTCTCCGGTCCCGGCTTCTTCCTTCTTGTGCCGGTGTCATGTGACTGGGCGCAGGAGATGACGTCATTTCCTGCGCACGGTCACAGCACTAGAAGCTGCCCGGCACAAGAAGGAAGAAGCCGGGACCGGAGAAGCTGCGCCGGAGAGGTGATGTATAAAGTGTTTGTTATTTTGACAGGTGCCGCAGCCACTACCACTGGGGAGTCTGCCTGTATACACCACTGGGGAGGCAGCCTGTATACACCACTGGGGAGTCTGCCTGTATACACCACTGGGGAGTCTGCCTGTATACTACCACTGGGGAGTCTGCCTGTATACACCACTGGGGAGTCTGCCTGTATACACCACTGGGGAGTCTGCCTGTATACTACCACTGGGGAGTCTGCCTATATACTACCACTGGGGAGTCTGCCTATATACTACCACTGGGGATTCTGCCTGTATACTACCACTGGGGAGTCTGCCTGTATACACCACTGGGGAGTCTACCTATATACTACCACTGGGGAGTCTGCCTATATACTACCACTGGGGAGTCTGCCTATATACTACCACTGGGGAGTCTGCCTATATACTACCACTGGGGAGTCTGCCTATATACTACCACTGGGGAGTCTGCCTATATACTACCACTGGGGAGTCTGCCTATATACTACCACTGGGGAGTCTGCCTATATACTACCACTGGGGAGTCTGCCTATATACTACCACTGGGGAGTCTGCCTATATACTACCACTGGGGAGTCTGCCTATATACTACCACTGGGGAGTCTGCCTATATACTACCACTGGGGAGTCTGCCTGTATACACCACTGGGGAGTCTGCCTGTATACACCACTGGGGAGTCTGCCTGTATACACCACTGGGGAGGCTGCCTGTATACTACCACTGGGGAGGCTGCCTGTATATTACCACTGGGGAGGCTGCCTGTATACTACCACTGGGGAGGCTGCCTGTATATTACCACTGGGGAGGCTGCCTGTATACTACCACTGGGGCGGCTGCCTGTATATTACCACTGGGGAGGCTGCCTGTATATTACCACTGGGGCGGCTGCCTGTATATTACCACTGGGGAGGCTGCCTGTATACTACCACTGGGGAGGCTGCCTGTATACTACCACTGGGGAGGCTGCTGTATACCACACTGCTGGGGGCTGTATACCTGTGCTGGGGTCCACCCTCGGCTTATACACGAGTCAATAGGTTTTCCCAGGTTTTGGGGGCAAAAGTAGGGGGTCGGCTTATACACGGGTCGGCTTATACACGAGTATATACGGGTATGTTAAAAACATACATTTTTTAGAGTTTCAATGTCTATCAAACTCAAAAATTAATAAATATATATTTCTCATCAATCGCATGTCAGATATATTTCCCTGAGATAGTTGAGGTAAAAAATGTTTATACCGTGTTAGCCAGTAAATAGAAAAATATTAGAATCTGAGAGTCCTCAGTGGTTGATACCTTTTAATGGCTAACTGGAAAGATGGTAAGAAAAAGCAAGCTTTCGGGACACTATGGCCCCTTCATCAGGCTGATAATGACACAGATTCTGAAGACACATACATATATACATATACAGGGTGACATAATGCAGTAAATACAACAGGTGATGTAAAGCAGAGTCAGGCTAGGGAGGGGGAGAGGAGCTGGAGAGGTAAAATCAAAATTCTGAGATGATAGGAACAGATAGAACAATAATACAATGATTGATTGTCTGTGGAGACCTGAAAATTCCTCAGTGAGATAGTTGTTCACTTTCTCTGTGGCTCAAGACTCTAGGGTTATGTTACGGGTCCTTTCATTTCTTCAAGATCGGTTCCCACCACAGTCCTTTTTTATTTGTCCGAATGATAGCCTCTTTATTTCTTCTTTACTTTTTTCTATTCTATCACTATAATAGATAATGAGAATTACATTTTTGAGTTTGATAGACATTGAATCTATATCAAATTTATGTTTCTAACAAGCTTTTTTAATTCACGCTGTTTTGGCACATGGAGGGTCATTGACCCAGACATTATATAGATCTGTCTGTATAGTGACAAGTGTTGTATATGACTTTTCCTGAAAAATGAGCAAGTGTGAGCCATGAAACACGTAGAAATAAAGTCGTCTTTCACATTCTGTGGAATGGATCATTCCGACAGCACGGCATTTACACCATCTCTTTTACCAGATTACCAGTTATGGTTACAGTTTTATATAGTGGTTGTAATAATAATGGGTATGACCCGGCTCTACCCAAATAGGTGCTCTGAGGAAAAATTATACCGGAAACAAGTAATGTTAGCCTCGGCACACTTAATTAAGAAATAGGCAGTCTGAGAAAATACTTCTTTTTGTCATTTTTTTATTGTGCAAGCAAGGTTTACAGTCCCATGTTTCGCCTCGACATGAGCCTTCCTCAGGGGAGAGTTTACTAAATTGGTACATAAACATAAAGAAATATCAAAAATTAATTAATAAAGAAAACAAACACAAGTATGTTGACAAGTTAACTTCACTGATGTCAATCTACCTTGTGATTTGAAAAAGGGGGTGCGAAAAAAACGGGAAGGAAGTGAGGTGCAAAAATGTGATGGTGTACGTGAGGTGATGAGAAAAAATGAGAAGGAAGGAAAGGGTGAGTTGGGGAGAAGAGATGAGGAAGCTGGGAGGAGGAAGGGAAAAGAGAGGGGCTATGAAGAAAGGACAGCTTGGTACAGAAGGGGATTGGAGATGACAAGTGGTTATATATAGTTGATATATAGTGGTTGTGTCTCACACAACCTCACAAGGTGAGCTTCTCCACCGCATTTTTATTTAATGTTCCATTAGATAAAACCCTATTTGTGCTAAATTGTTTTCAAGCACATCTTCAAAAATTCAGATGTAATTCTTAACTTGTCAGATGGCACAACATTTTACTAAGGCTAGGGTCACACATGCGTTTTTATTTTGAAATCCTGATCCGGTTTTGAGCTTTTAAAAAGCTCAAAACCGGAGCAGGAAACGCTCCTCATAGGAACCCATTATGGTAACCGGATTGCTTACAAGCAATCCAAATACCGGCTCCGGATCTGCAGCCTGCGTGAAAAATCATGCAGGCTGCAGTTTTCGGAGCGGTTCTAGCCTCTGCAATGCGGTAACCGCATTGCTCAGGATGTGTAATCTGGAGCAATGCAGTTATCGTATACTTTGTTCATCCCTGCTGCCCCAGGGATGAGCAAATTGTAAAATCTGTGAAAAAAGATTAAATATTAATAATAATTGTGGGCAACATGTCTCAAGGGGGTGCCCACCACCCCCCTAGAGACATGATGCCCACTCAGGACGGCATGTCATGTGTTAATTTTCCCTGTACTGTTAGCCGGCTATTGTCGGCTCTGTACAATTTTCTGAATGAAGCCGCGGCTCCTCTGACAGCTGCGTGCATACTATACGTACATTACGTATAGTATGTGCCACTGTCTGAGGTCCTGTAGGCATTTACAGTAGATCTATGAGCTGCGCACCGCCATAGATCTACTGTAAATGCCTACAGTACCTCGGACAGCGCACATACTATACGTACATTACATATAGTATGCGCAGCTGACAGGGGAGCGGCGGCTTCATTCAGAAAATTGTACAGAGCCGACAGGAGCCGGCTTACTGTACATGAGTACACATTACATGCCCACCTGAGTGGGTAGCATGTCTCTAGAGGGGTGGACACCACCTAGAGACATGTTGCCCACAATTATTATTAATATTTAATCTTTTTGTACAGTGTTAACAGTTTGCTCATCCCTGCGGCAGCAGGGATGAGCAAACTGTACAGTAACCGCATTGCTCCGGATTACACATTCGGAGCAATTCGGTAACCGCATTGCGGTTTACCACACACATTTTCCAAGCAAAATGTGTGTGATGGCAATTGCGGTTACTATTCCAAATGTGACCCTAGCCTAATATAGCCATGTATCACCTTATCTGACAGGTTTCATGTGGACCTGATCAGAACTAAAACACTACAGGGAGTTAGGCTGGTGTCACATTTGGAAGGCACAATCTGGTAACTGCATACATTATCAGATGCGGTATCACCGTGTGCCTTCACATTAGGCATCACATTGCAGATATGGATCCAGTAATGGATCCAGATCTGTAATGAGAAAAAATTGTGGCACCAAAAACCGGATCTGGTACCGCAAAGTACATTCATGCATCTTGCGGTACCAGACCCGGTTGCCATAGATGCCCATTATAAAAAAAACGGATCCGGTTTTTCAACCGCTCTGAAGCCTGCATGATTTTTACCGCAGGCTGCAAAACGGATGCGGTAACCAGATGGTATTAAGTGCAATCTGGTTTTTCTATTGCAGCCTATGGCTGCGGAACTGGATCCGATTTTGACCATTTTTAATGTCAAAACCAGATCCGGTTTGGAAACAAAACCGCAAATGAGATCCTAGCCTTAGAACAGGAATACATCACCAGAATCACCAACACTGCAGACATACATCACCAGAACCACATCAATAAATATTATATCTCCAGAACCACTAGCAGTGCATGAATACCTCACCAGAACCACCATCAATACATACTGTACATACATCATGAGAACCCAATCAGTACATGAATACATAACCTAGCTTAGTACAGTGATCAATTGCATTGTTAGGTCAGCCCCAAATACAACTTTATTGCTCTAACCTTTAATTCCCAATATGTCCTTAACAATGGTAAGGAGATACTGGGAATTGTTGTTAACAGCCATCATCAAACTGAGGACCATAAAAGAACCACAGTAATGATGACGCCCTGTACTGTCCATTCACACATTTCTACAGCCATCTTTCATCTCACATATTCCATTACATACTGTCTCCTCACATATCATCCTTCCATACTGTCTCCTCACATATTTTCACCTCACTCCATCCCAATACTGTCTACATTTCCACCTCCCTATGCTCCCCCCCACACATTTCCACTACTCCTCTCCCTACTATCTCCTCACATATCCCCTCCTCCCCATATTATCTCCTCATACATTTTGTCCCTCCCCATACTGTCTCCTCACACTTTTCCCCTTTATACTGTCTCCTCACACATCCCCCAATATACCTTTTCTTCACCCCCCCCACACCCCCTTGATCCTACCCATAGTGTTTCATCTGTTTCATCACATGTTTGCCCTTGGAAGATGTGAGTAAAATTAAATTCTGGGAGCTGGTGTTATCTTCTTCATCTTCATTTCAGATTGACAACTGGCTCAGAGAATGACCGAATTGAACTCTGGGCTAGGGGGTAGGGGGCAAAATGCCACCACCTGAGAGATAACTCAGCTGTAACCATGCAGTTGCCCTGCCTGCCCCCCTTGATATGCCACTGTGTATATGCACATGATATATTTTTCAGGTGAATGCGCCTTGTTATCTGCCACAAAAGAAGGAGCATACGGTGGGTACGGAAAGTATTCAGAGCCCTTTACTTTTTTCCTCTTTGTTTCATTGCAGCCATTTGGTAAATTCAAAAAAGTTAATTTTTGTTTTTCATAAATGTACACTCTGCACCCATCTTGAGTGAAAAAAACAGAAATGTAGACTTTTTTGCAAATTTATTAAAAAGAAAAACTGAATTATGACATGGTCATAAGTATTCTGATCCTTAGCTCAGACACTCATATTTAAGTCACATGCTGTCCATTTCCTTGTGATCCTCCTTGAGATGGTTCTACTCCTTCATTGAGAGAGCTGTGTTTATTAAACTGATAGGGAACTTGATTTGAAAGGAGCACACCAGTCTATATAAGACCTCACAGCTCACAGTGCATGTCAGACCAAATGAGAATCATGAAGTCAAAGGAACTGCCCAGGAGCTGAGAGACAGAATTGTGGCAAGGCATAGATCTGGCCAAGGTTACAAAAAAACTTCTGTAATACTCAAGGTTCCTAAGAGCACAATGGCCTCCATAATCCTTGAATGGAAGAAGCTTGGGGCCACCAGAAGTCTTCTTAGACCTGCCATCCAGCCAAACTGAGGAATGTGGGAGAAGTGCCTTGGTGAGCGAGGTAAAGAAGAACCCCAAGATCAGTGTGGCTGAGCTCCAGAGATGCAAAGGGAGATAGAAGAAAGTTCCACAAAGTCAACTGCTGCCCTCCACAAATCGGGCTTTATGGCAGAGCAGCCCGAAGGCAGCCTCTCCTCAGTGCAAGACATATGAAAGCCTGCATAGAGTTTGCAAAAAAAAAAACACATGAAGGACTCCCAGACTATGAGAAATAAGATTCTCTGGTCTGATGAGATGAAGATAGAACTTCTTGGTGATAATTCTAAGCGTATTGTGGAGAAAACCAGGCACTGCTCATCACCTGCCCAATACAATCCCAACAGTCAAACATGGTGGTGGCAGCATCATGCTATGGGGGTGTTTTTCAGCTGCAGGGACAGGACAATGGTTTACAATTAATGGAAACATGAATGCGGCCAAGTACAGAGATACTTGGATGAAAACCTCTTCCAGAGCTCTGGACCTCAGACTTAGCAAAGGTTCACATTCCAACAAGACAATGACCCTAAGCACACAGCTAAAATGAACAAAGGAGTGGCTGCAGAACAACTCTGTGACCATTCTTGACAGGCCAGCCAGAACCCTGAGCTAAACCCAATTGAGCATCTCTGGAGAGACCTGAAAATGGCTCCACCAACATTCACCATCCAACCTGACGGAACAGGAGAGGATCTGCAAGGAAGAATGGCCGAGGATCCCCAAATTCAGGGGGAAAACTTGTTCCATCATTCCCAAGAAGACTCATGGCTGTACTAGCTCAAAAGGTGCAAATACTCATACTGAGCAAAGGGGCTGAATACTTATGAGCATGTGATATTTCAGTTTTTCTTTTTTTAATACATTTGCAAAAATGTCTACATTTCTGTTTTTTTCAGTCAAGATGGGGTGCAGAGTGTATATTAAAGAGAAAAAAATGAACTTTTTTGAATTTACCAAATGGCTGCAATGAAACAAAGAGAGAAAAATGTAAAGGGGTGTGAATACTTTCCGTACGCACTGTAAACACTGCAATGTAAAAACAACTTTCAGTCTTCTAAACTTCTTTTAATCACTTCACATTTGTAAAGATGCAAAGTAGGTAAAAGAAGTGAACTATTATTCTGGAGGCTTTCACTTGGAGTTGGAAGACCCCAAACACTGAAAACAAAAGTCCATGGGAGCTCAAAAAAGACAGATGGAAGATACCTGCCATCTTTTGTATCATTTTAAAAACGCTGATGTTTCCTTATAGGGTTTCACTTAAAAAATTCAGCATGTGTATGTGAGTTTAAAAGACATTGTGTGCGCATATCCTTGGGTTTGTTCTATGCTTATGGTGATACCAAATTCATATGTATTTTTAGGTTTTACTACTGGTAAAATACTAAAAACTACTAAAAGTTAACATTTGACCTAGCAGTTTGTCATTGGTCAGTTTTACCGATGGAATCATGGCAATGTGTCCGCGGTATCAACAATCGCGCTCTGGTACCCTGTAATTCTATACACAGGGGACTGGAGCTTCTGAACAGCCAATCACAGTGACATTGCCTGAATCATTAATATCCAGCTATGGTTGGGGCTGCAATAACCTCTCCCATAGGCTGAAGCTCTGGAGGGGGTGGTGTCACCCCTCCAGCCCTGATGGGCTGATTGTGCTGTCACGATCACTCCAGCAGCATGGAGGAGAGCAGCGGCATCACCACCTGAGATTGCTCCTCCTCAGCTTCATACCTGCATGTAGAGATTGCAGGCTTAGGGGGAACAATAAGGGTGAGCTATGTCACACAGCCAGGGACATGATTGCCATGCATCCCTAACTCTATCACTCCTTAACTGTTGTGATCGATCATCAGGTATCATCAGAGGGGTATGTGTGGGGTAATAAATGGAAAAATGAGGATTATCTGTGTCATTTATTTCAAATAAAGGAGTTTGTTCTTTGTTTTATTTCAAATAAAGGATTTTTTTCTGTATCTGTGTTTTGTTGACTATTTACTCACAGAATTGATATGGGTGGGTCTCATAGAGGTCTGACATGATCAATCTGGGCTTTATGACATGCTGTCAATACTCAGTTGTCATAATTCCCCTCTTTCCATCACCCCGATGCCACCACACCAGGGCATCGGGAAGAGCCGTGAAAAGCGCCAGGTATTGGTGCTTCCAATGAATGCGCCAATTTTTGGGTCGGTTGTGGGCTGCTATTCTTTAGCCTGGGACGGCCCAATAACTATAGGCCTCACCATGCTGAGAATACTAGCCCCCAGCTGCCTGGCTTTCACCTGCCCAAAAATAGGGCGAAGCCAATACATTTTTTTATTATTTATTTAAATAATTTAAAAAAACAATCAGCCCCTGTATTTTTGATTGCCAGCCAAGGTAAAGCCAGGCAGCTTGAGGTGAGTTTTATTTGCGCTGAAAATCAAAAATACAGCAAAGCCCTATGTCATTTTTTTATTATTTATTTTTACACTACTATGATGGCAGGTTCATTTATCCTTTATTTTGTAAAACAATTTTTACCGCGATCGTAGCCAAACCTAAACAAAATTAGATAACTCTGATATTGATGTGATCATACTGACCTGCCGAATAAAGCTGCTTAATCACTTATACCACTAGATGAACAGCATAAAAATAGTAATTAAATCACTTCTGCAACTGATGATGATTAGTTTAGTTTATTCTGCCTCGCAAAGATCGCAATAAGGCTCAGCTCACATTTCTCCTGTGCTCTACGCTGAGAGCTCACATCGCTGATTACGTCTACATCTCTGAAAAACGTGATTCAGACAAAATTCCCAATGGATAAATTACTGTAATGAGGCAGAGGGAGTCACTTTGAACTCCAATCTGACCTGTGATCCAACGGTGTTCATCTTTTTTCACATCTTTTAAGGTGAGTGCAAAAATGCAGTCAACTACAGTTTAGGCATCTTTAAAAAGAAGGACACCACTCAACAGAAACCAAACCACATCCAGTTTAACTCTGCTGCCTCATTAGTGGATGGATCCAATGGGGGTTTCATCTGAATCACGTATTTCGGAGATTATTATTATTTATTTATATAGCGCCATTAGGTTCCATGGCGCTTTACATGAGGATAAGGGAGACAAGAACAAGTACACTAAATCTAGGAGATGTAGCTGGAAATCCAAATGTAAGTTCTCAGCATAGAGCACAGAATAAATGTGGACTGATCCAAAATATTCTGTGCCCAAATTGACACCAACTCAACCCACAAAAACACAAGTCCCCACTCAGGTCCATCACCTGTTAACGAAAATATATGGGGTTTCTACGTTACTGGTAGCATTAAGGCTCTGGAAAAGCCCTATGGCTCCTCAAAACCCCAAAAAGCAAACCAGCAAAACCTGCACTCCCAAATACAAATGCTCCACTGCCTTCTGAGCCCCTCAAAGTCTAAACCACAGTTAATGCCCACATGTTTGGCACTGCAGCAGTGAGGACACCTGCTTATTTTATAGGGTGTATTTCTCCAGAAGCATGAGCTGGACACAATGTACGAACTCTACAATGTACTGGGCACTACAAGAGCTTATTTACCATTTTTAATGATGCAAAATTCCCTGCGCTTGACTCCAACAGTGTTTTCTATAGATAAAGTGAAGTTCTGGCACTTAGGGGCTCTGCAAATGGAGTCGCAAACTATTATAGGAAAACCTGTGCTCAAAAAAATCAAATGGTGCTCCTTCCCTGGTGAGTCCTGCTTTGAATCCAGTGGTCTTCCACCACATACAGGTTATCATCCTACTCAGGAGAAATTGCACAACAATTTTTCGGGTATTTCTTGTGCTATCCTTGGTAATATGATAATATTTTGGGCTAAAAGAACATTTTTGTGGGAATATTAAAATGTTATCATTTTCACTGTTCTACGTTGTAAAATTCGGTTGCACAACTGTGAGATCAAGAAGATCACTGTACATCAAAAGAAATTTCATGGGGGGGGTCTAGTTTTCAGAATGGGGTCACTTGTTGGGGAATTCTATTGCTTAGGTACATCAAGGACTAACCAATCGTGATATGACAGCTGCAGACCATTCCATTAAAATCTGTGCTCCAAAACTTTGTTCTGCCCTGATGTGCACCCAAAAAGTGGTTTTCAACCACATATGCAGTACGAGCATACTCAGAACAAATTGCCCAAGAAAATTTGGGGTCCATTTTATCCTGTTGCGCTTGGGTAAATGAAAAAATGGAGGCAAAAAGAACATTTTTGTGGAAAAAAAAAGTACTTTTTCAGTTTCACATCTCAATGTATGAAGCAACTGGGTATTCAAAGTGCTCAACGCACATTAAGATAAGTTCCTTGTGGAGTCTATCTTCCAAAATGGGGCCATTTGTGGGGAGCTCCACTGATTAGGCACATCAGAGCTTCGCCAAATGCGATATGGTGTCCGCTAACAATTTCAGCTATTTTTCCGCTTGAAACATCAAATGTCGTTCCTTTCATTCTCAGCCTTGTTATGCGCCCAAATCAGTGATTTTTTACCACCTATAGAGTATTGGGGTACTCAGGACAAGTCACCCAACAAATCCGCTTTAACTCGTTGCCCCCATGAAAATGAAAAAAATGAGGCGAAAAGAACATTTTTATGGAAGAAGTATATTTTTTCATTTTCATGGCTCAACGTTTTAAAATTCTGTGAAGCCCCTGGGGGTTCAAAGTGCTCCCCCCATATCTATATACATTCCTTTGAGGTCTTATTTGTTTAAGTGAGAAAGCTTTGACAGGAGGTAAGGGGTAAAGTTTCTTCTTGAAGAGTGTGTCGACATTGAAAGGACTGAAATTCAAAGGACGAAGTGTATGGCGATCCGCGCTGCTGGAATGAAAAGACCAGACCATGGGCTGGTGTAATGATGCTCTTTTATTCTCCTTCCTCCTACGTGTTTCAGAGCCTGCTATGCTCCTTCCTCAGGGATTATCGGTATCGAGGATACTAATAATCCCTGAGGAAGGAGCATAGCAGGTTCCGAAACACATGGAGGAAGGAGTATAAAAGAGCATCATTACACCAGCCCATGGTCTGGTCTTTTCATTCCAGCAGCGCGGATCGCCATACACTTCGTCCTTTGAATTTCAGTTGAACACCATTTAACATTTGGAAGTGTGGATCCAGCGGCAGCTGTGCACGCGCAGACACCGGTTTTGGGTTACACAACCTCATCAGGTGAGCACCTAGTATATGGGCAATAGCCCCTTTTGTCACTGATATGGGACCCTATTGCGCTTTGCTGTCTCTTAAAAACATTTAGACATTGTAAGGAGACTTATAAGCTATGCAGTGCTCCTCTGAGAAATAAAATAGGCTTGACACTCTCCACAAGTAGAAACATTTCCGTTTAGACCCCCTATTAGAAGCCTTTTTCCTAGCCTAATACCTCCTGGTTTGCACTGATGAGGGGTGACATCCTTAAACACATCTGCAAATGGAAAGTCTGGTTTGGCTTTTTATCTCTTGATCTTGCTGCATTTTATCATAAAGAATGGAAGGATTCTGGAAAATAAGGAGCGACCCTTATGGGATTATAGTTATACCACATATGGGTTGGCTAGACTTAGGTTTTAGAGGGAAAATTTACCTCCGATTTTGTAGCCATCTCCGGGCAGATTTGCACAGGAGTAGTGATGATCCTTCATTCGCTCAGGGCTTTGGCCCATGTGACTTGGTAACAAGGGAAGACATTTCCCTGACTACCGGTAACAGTCAGGTCATTGGGAGATTGTTTTCCCATGTGACCTGGCAAAGGAGATAAAAAGTAGCCCTGGGCTAAGAGGGATTTGTCAGTTTAACATCCCTTGAGAAGATTGTATAAGAACGCTCACTTATTCATCAGAACAAGCATGGAGGCCGAGAGAAGAGCCGGGGAGATGAGCTGGGAGCTCCGATGTTGCCTGGCTGAGGAACCACATCAAAGCTTTGACCCCTCCTTATCTGCTTGTACTGCTTTTTTCTGGAAATCCCTGCATGGCCGCTTTCCATCTAAGTCTACTTGTTGGAGCACAAGTCATTCCGCTTAGTTCTAGGCCTACTCACGTTTTCCTAACGATATGAGCGCCGAGATGGGTATCACTAGGGACATCAGGGGGATCATACTGTAGAGTGTGGACCGGAAATAGCGTGACCCAACCAGAAGTTCTTTATGAACGTCAGAACACCTTAATTTTCTTAGACGATTGGAGAGTTACCTCCCAGAAGGAAAGCAAATGGATTAGAGTTGAGCCAAAAAATGAATGCTTTCCTGGTCCAATAAATGGTCCTAGATGGCACCCGGACCAGGGAAGCCTTAACTTCTGTGGTGTGGTGCTGCAACTTCATGACATTGTGTGGCCTAATATGTGAGAGAGGCATCCAGAACTCCAGGCCGAGGATCCTGGCCACTGAAGTAAAGATTGCCCTGCTCTGGATGCCATGGAGGACTGGACTGGACACCGGACCAAGGCTTATTGACAAATCTTTTTGCTCAACCTTCGAATGGATCAGTCTTATTTGTTATTTTCTTTACCTAATTGTGTTTAGGTTTTTCTTCTTGAATCCAAGATGGATCAGTGTTTCCGAGGTATTTGGATCAGTTTGGTGCCTCTCTTACCAATCCTATCTGCCTAGTGAGTATGTGGTGCACATTTCTGTTTTTTAGGCTCTCGGGCTTCTCATTATTTCATTGAGTAGCATGGTTTCTCTTTAACTCAATTTCAGTTCAAGGAATTAATTTCTTGTGGAAGTAGCAATGGAGGCTTTCTGTTTGGGTTTTGACTTGATGAGGTGGGTATTTAGTCCTTGTGCTGATGGACATCAAATGTGACAATTTGTATGTTGGCCCCTCTTTGCTGTTTGTTTTAATATTTACTTGTATCGTCCTCTTAAGTTGGATTGTTTGGATATTGATACAGCCCTTTTGTACAATGGGCATTGAAAAGGGCTAGTGGGTGATCACGTGGCATCAACCAGTCTATGTCTCCAATAGAGATGTTGCACTTTGGGGGCAAAACACATGTTTATAACTGCAGAGGCATGTCCTAATTATTGTGATAATTCTGCAAGTCAGTACATTTATATCAATGCCCAATTTTTAATTTTTTTTGTATATTTTATTAATTTAAAATAATAAAAAACTGTATCAGTTAATAAACCTAGCACTCAGATTTAGAATAGGGCAACTACGGCTGAAAATCGGGGCATTGCAAAGCTGCGTTGCAATATAAATATGAAAGTTTGGTCCCATTGCCAACCTCAAATGGATCGACTTTTAGAGAGTAACCATCATTTTTAATTCATAAATCAATTGTCCACATGAAAATAAGCAACTTTATAATACCGTATATACTCGTGTATAAGCTGACCCGTGTATAAGCCGACCCCCCCTACTTTTGCCCCCAAAACCTGGGAAAACCTATTGACTCGTGTATAAGCCGAGGGTGGACCCCAGCACAGGTATACAGCCCTCAGCAGTGTGGTATACAGCAGCCCAGAGGTATATACAGCAGCCCCAGTGGTAGTATACAGCAGCAGCCCCAGTGGTATATACAGCAGCAGCCCCAGTAGTTAGTATACTGCAGCCCCAGAGGTATATACAGCAGCCCCAGTGGTAGTATGCAGCAGCAGCCCCAGTGGTATATACAGCAGCAGCCCCAGTAGTTAGTATACAGCAGCCCACAGGTATATACAGCAGCCCCAGTGGTAGTATACAGCAGCCCAGAGGTAGTATACAGCAGCCCCAGAGGTATATACAGCCCCAGTGGTAGTATACAGCAGCCCCAGAGGTATATACAGCCCCAGTGGTAGTATACAGCAGCCCCACAGGTATATACAGCCCCAGTGGTAGTATACAGCAGCCCCACAGGTATATACAGCCCCAGTGGTAGTATCTAGCAGCCCCACAGGTATATACAGCCCCAGTGGTAGTATACAGCAGCCCCACAGGTATATACAGCCCCAGTGGTAGTATACAGCAGCCCCACAGGTATATACAGCCCCAGTGGTAGTATACAGCAGCCCCACAGGTATATACAGCCCCAGTGGTAGTATACAGCAGCCCCACAGGTATATACAGCCCCAGTGGTAGTATACAGCAGCCCCACAGGTATATACAGCCCCAGTGGTAGTATACAGCAGCCCCACAGGTATATACAGCCCCAGTGGTAGCATACAACAGCCCCACAGGTATATACAGGCCCCCCCATCTATATACAGGCCCCCCCCGCCGCAATCCTGTAAAGGAAGAGATTAGTATACTTATCCCTCCACTGCCGCTGTCCCGCCGCCATCACGATCCTCCGTCTTCTTCCAGCGTCTTCCGTCTTCTTCCGGCTTCCTCCTCGGTCGCGCAGACAATGACGTCATTGCCGGCGACCATCGGAGGAAGCTGGAAGAAGACGGAAGACGCTGGAAGAAGACGGAGGATCGTGATGGCGGCGGGACAGCGGCAGCGGAGGGATAAGTATACTAATCTCTTCCTTTACAGGATTGCGGCGGGGGGGGCCTGTATATAGATGGGGGGGCACTGTATACTGTATACATTGTATACAGTATACAGTGACTCGCGTATAAGCCGAGGGGGGGACTTTTCAGCCCAATTTTGGGCTGAAAAACTCGACTTATACGCGAGTATAGGTATATCAGTAGAGCAATCTGTTCTTCCTGGACTGATCTTTCACTTTAAATTCATGGGTAAAACCTGTATTCCATGAAGCCAGATTTCCCTATTACTTAGATAGGAGATAGCAGCTGGTGCTTTTAAAATTCCATGGAGGATGGAGAGAGGAAGAGGAGGGAAGAGCTGGTGGACGACACAGATAATAGGCTGCAAATTGTCCTGAAACAACTGTTACAGTTCTCCACGGAACTCTATGAGCACCAGCTGCCATCTCTCCTGTCAGTAATGGCTAGATCTGTCTACACTGAAGACATATTTTATCCATGAATTGACAATTTTAAGAATTCGTCCAAGAGGAGAAAGAAACAGATTTCTCAGATAAGTTACATTAAAACATTTTTTTAGTTTTTATTTTCACCTGTACTATTCATTTATGAAATAAAACAATTAAAACAATCGTTATTTTTTAACCACTTTACGACCTTTGATGTAATAGTGCATCAAAGATCATATTCTTGCCTTTGATGCTGGCTCGGATGCTGAGCACACATCTTTCCTTGCACATGGCAGCTGATGTAATCAGCCATCATCTGCCTCTTAACAGCCGTGGGTGGATCGGAGATCTGCCCGCGGCTGTTAACCAGTTAAATCCCTCTGTCAGTTTCTGATCGCAGGATATTACATGCGTCAGTAGGTGGGCTATCATACATTGCTCCCATCAATGCACGTCTCCTGCTGTTCTGTGATCCCCAAACCACAGTGACTCACCTCTGGCACATTCCTACTCTGCTACATTACTGGCCGTGGGCACGGTCTGTTGACAGAAAAGTTGGCTAAGGCCCCTTTCACCGCAACTGCTGCAATTACTGCATAACGGCTGCACTTGCGGTTCACTTGCGGCAAACCCCATACAATGTCTATGGGGCTTGCGGCAGGTGCGGCAAGTGTGGTTTCGGCACTTGTGGCAGGTGCGGCCACGAAAAAAACGCAGCATACCACGTTTTTTTCGCAGCCGCACCTGCCGGAAGTGCGAAACCACACTTGCCGCACCTGCCGCACACTTACCGCAAGCCCCATAGACATTGTATGGGGCTTGCCACAAGTGTGCCGCGATTGCGGCCGTTATGCGGTAATCGCGGCAGTTGCATTTTTTTCACCGCAACTGCCGCGATCAGCGTAAAACGCAGCCTATGGCCGGATTCACATTAGTGTTTGTGACGCAGCATTTGTGAATGCAGCCAAACACAAGCGTGCTACGTTCCTAAGTTTAACATGGGGACTCATGGTACCTACTTTTGGCTGTTTTCGCATGCGTTTTTTTCAAAGTACCCTTTGAACGCAATATGTTGCATCTTTTGTGCATCTGAGGATGCTTGCTTCCTACACCGATGCACCATGCCCAGCGGAAGACCGATGATGGTCCAGGCCATTCATTAACGATCAGTGATCTCACAGCGGGGGGGGGGGGCGCTCGCTGCTACGTGTCACACGCAGTGATATCGCTGGCGAGGTCACCGCATCGTCACAAAACCTGTGACGTTGCAGTTATATCGTTAGCGATATCGCTACGTGTAACTGATAAGTACAATAAAACGTTTTTAAAAATATGAAAAAAAATAAAATAAGAAGTTCAAATCACGCCCTTTTTCCCATTTAAAAACAAAAAATCAATATTTAAAAATACACGTATTTGGTATTGCTGAATTTGTAATAGTCCGATCTATCAAAATATAAAATAAATTAATACAATTAGTTAATGGCATAACAAGAAAAAAAAATCAAAATACCAGAATGACATTTTCTTAGTTACTGCAACATTGCAACTAAGTATAATAAGAGGTGATCAAAACATTTTATCTACCCCAAAATGGTATCAGTAAAAACGTCAACTGATTGACATCACACAGCGCCATATCCCGGAAAATGAAAACGCTACTGGTCATTTAACGGAAAATGCTGAATTTTTTTTTCACCATTGTATGTTTAGTATCTACGAACTCGTACTGACCTGGAGAATCACACTGCCAGATCAGATAATGAACATGATATATAAATAACCCAAAAAGCAATTGTGGAATTTTTTTTTGCAAAACAAACACACTTGGAATTTTTTTTCCCACTTTGCAGTGCACCAAATCAATGGTGTTATTCAAAAGTGCAATTCATCTCCCAAAAAAATAAGTCCTCATATGGGAATGGAAAAATAAGAAAGTTATGGCTCTTGGGAGAAGGGGAGGGAAAAAACAAAGCCCAAAACCAAAAATCGCAAGATCATGAAGGATCAAGAAATCCAAAACTGTTATACTTAGTGGCACTTTTGTATTGCAGTCTCAGCAACAAGAGGCATAATAAACATTTTGAATATTTAGGTTCATTACGCTATAATGTAGCATCCAAACACTGAGATCTGTGGTCACACCATAATGGTCAAAGTCGTTCTTATGCTCCAACCTTAAATTGTTGTCCACCTTTTTATTTGCAAAACAGGTTCAGTGTGCCCTTCATTCTCCGGAGATTTTCCATTTTCTGTTTTTCGTTTTTCCCTCCCCTTCTTAGAAGAGCCATAACATTTTTACTTTTCCAACAATACAGACATATGAGGGCTTGCTTTTTTGTGGGACGAGTTCTTCTTTCAGATGAAATCTTTTATTTTACCATTTAGTGTACAGGAAAATGGGAAAAACATTCCAAGTGCAATTACATGATTTTTTTTTTTTTATTCACCATGTTCACTACATGGTAAAACTGATGAGACAGTATGATGCCTCAGGTCGGTACGAGTTCGTAGATACCAAACATGTATACTTTTACTGTTATCTAAGTGGTGTAAATTGCACTTTTGTGCCATTTTCCGCAAACCGCAGCTTTCTCATTTTTCGGGACCTGGGGTTGACGTTTCTAATGATACCATTTTTGTGCAGATGTGATGTTTTGATCGTCCGTTATTGCATTTTATTGCAATGTTGCAGAGACCAAAAAAAATTGTTTTGGCATTACTTATTTTTACGTTACGCAGTTTATGGATCTGCTTAATTGATTTAATATTTTGATAGATCAGGCATTTCTGAATGTGTCAATACCAATTGTGTGTAAATTGGCGTAAAAGTGAGGGATTTGAACTTTTGTAGTTTTTTTTCATAATTTTAATAACTTTTTTTTATTATGTTATTTGGCCCACTAGAGGGCATCAGTCCTGCGCACACATCAGAATCTCTTGTGTTATGTACTGACGAGCTGCAGCACGTCAGTACAAAGCACAAATGATCAATTCATGTGTATACTGGCGCTCTCCAGGCATCCTTTGAAAGCGATCCCAGACAGCATCTAGGGTCATCACAGCTGTCGAGGTAAAAGCGGAGGTCCCATGATTGCATCCTGGGACCTCTGATCACAGAGGCCATGGTGCTGTGGATCGCGCTGTCAGTCACTGACAGATCATGCTTCTGATAGGCGCTGTTAGATACCCATCTCAGATGATGATATCAGCTGAGATGTGGGGGGGAGTATGTGAGCTAAGCGCAGGAGCTCGCAGCAAAGGGTGGGAGGAGGCAGTCCATAGAAAAAGGACAGTTTTTTTCCCTATGCATTGAAAAAATTTGAGGGATCAGTGATTTTTTGGAGGCTGAAGAAAGTTAAGCTGCTTCCAAAGAGCAAAAGGTTTCACTGTTTTCTTGAAAATCAGTAAAGTGAACAGATGAAAAACAAAGTGGCACTCACCACCGATAACATCAGGATTTATTGATCAGTCTTTAAAAAAAATGACAGGAGGAGTAGGAGAAATAGCAAGTGGATGACAGCTGTTTCGTGTACACACTTCAACACAATGGCATAATTTGAAGCTCATGGGCCCCAAATGCGGAAGCTCAAATGGGGCCCCCAATTATTGCAAATCTTTAGCATTAGTCTTTTTCTATAGGTCAAAGGGAAGTTTGAGGCCCCCTAGGTGCGATTGCAACCCCTGCACCTATTGTAGTTAAGCCCCTACTTCAACAGGTCCCTCCTGATTTTATCGATAGTGAGTGCCACTTCGTTTTTCACCTATTCACCTTACTGATTTTTATGAAGATTGGATGAAGTATGAACACCACAAGAATCCACTAGCGTGTTCTAGATTGACTCCATAAGGATATAAATGCATATGTGCAGTGCCAAAGTTTTTTCTGTTTCCTTTGCTGCTTTTTTTATCTGCATCTTTGGTGTGTTATTTGTCAGCAGGATAAGTTTAATAAAGTTTCTCTTTCACTATCAAAGAAGCAAAAACACAACAAGAAATTCTGTTGCATTTTTGCTCTTTCTCATTGCTTTCAAAGGTGGAAAAAGCTGCAAAATCACTGAAAGAACTGACACGATCCTTCTTTCAAAAATGCAGCAGTTTTCTGCTTCAAACAGGCAAAAAAGCAATCGTGTGCATGAGATTTCTGAAATCAAATTTTTGCTGGTACTGTAAAAAGAAGCTTTTAATGAGCATGCTCAGAACACTGCAGCACTGCTGTTCCCGTGTGTGTACTTTCGCTTTAGCAGTATATCTACATACACTACTAAAGCGAAATAAAGGAAAGCAATGGTATTAAAAAAATAAATAAACAAGTACTCACCTCTCCGCCGAGTGTCCTGGGATGTGAGGTGTCCACGTCTGATCACTGCAAGGACCTGAATCAGCTGACCAGCGCCAACCGATCAGATCATGTGTCACCTGACAGCATCAGCTGATCAGTTTAAACCACCTGCCAGCTGATCGCTTTTGGTGCGCGATTTAAACTGATCAGATGTTGTCAGATGACACATCAGCTGATCAGATTGCCGCCGATCAGCTGATTCAGGTCCTTGCAGCCATTGGATGTCTTCCCGGGTCACTCTGTGGAGAGGTGAGGATTTATTTATTTTTTATTTTTAACCATTGCTTTCTTTATTTCGCTTTCACATTGTGTGTAGATACACTATGGAAGCAAAAGTACAGCCCCGCTTGCCTGTACTTTGCAGGCTCCACTTCTCCCAGCTCTTTAGGTCAGTCCGGATCCCTCAAAATCCCGGATCCGTAAACAGAAATGGCATCTGGAGATACACATCCGTCCCTGTCCATGTGGTCGTGCAAACAGCAGGATCCCCACGGACAGAAAAAAACCGTGGTGTGAAGCCAGCCTTGGGCATCCAGTCCGGCATGAACCTGACAGCCCCGGACCGGATCAACACACAGAACCGGAGGGCCAAATGTGCCCTCCGGTCCTGTGTGCAGCCGGATGGCTGTAATTGCAGCCGCAGCTGCTGATTTTTCAACACCGCAGCAAGCATGGAGCTAGCCACGGTCCTGAAACAACAGCGGCGTGCAGCCGCCGGTATCCATTTCCCGGATTTGCCTGGACTGGGGCAATCCGGCCCCATAGGCTCCCATGTTAGGGAGAACCGGATTGTTCTGGATCCGGGAGAATCCCGGACAATCCAGGCAAATCCGGGATCCGGCTTTTTTGGGTGATTTTTCTCCCCGGACACAAAAATGTTGCAAGCAACATTTTTGTGTCCGGTGGAAATAATCCGATCTCTCCCGGATTCATCCAGAGAGATGGAAACCGGATGGCAGAGAGCTGCCATACATCTCCATCTGGCCCCATGGGGTACTATGGGGCCAAAAACCGGTCCGGGGCTGTCTGGTTTACACTGGACTGCGTCGTGGTGTGAAGCCAGCCTTAGTTGTATTAGATTTTTTTTCACATGTTTATTCCCTGAAGCAGGGAGTCTGTCTGAACTTTTTTAGAAATTGACTCTAAATGTATCAGTTAAAAACAAATGAAACTCAAATGGGAAACTGAAGGAAAAAGTATATATTGCAAGGTTCAAGGAGCTGCAAACCTGTACAAACGTGAATGCACTTTTATCCAGTTTAGGTCATGTGCTTTGTGAACTAAGGCTACGTTCACACATTGCGTATTTTGCTGCTTCTCTGCGTTTTTTGCTGTGTTTTCTATATTTACCTGCGTTTTTTGCTGCGTTTTTTTACGCGCGCTTTTTGCAGTGAAAATGCAATTCTGTATAAGCAGCCCAGCCAAACCTATGGGTTTTGACAAAATCCATTCACACACTGTGTATTTGTGCTTTTTTTTTACGCGAGTATTTTCATTGCAAAAACGCGCGCGTAAAAAGAATCACCATGTCAATTCTTTCTGAAGTTTTTCTCTGCGTTTTTTCCATTGCCCCCATGGTAAATGGGCTCTGAAAAAGCACAGAGAAAAACGCAGAAAAAAATGCAGTGTATGAAAGGAGCTGCGTATTTCACAAAATACGCGCGGAAAAAAGCGCAGCTGCGTAAAAAGACGCAGTGTGTGAACGTAGCCTTAGGCTGCTTTGACATTAGCGTTCGTGTCTGCATGCTTATGGCATGCAGACGCAAATGCAGGGCAAACACTGCCATACTGATGTAAACGCAGCGGAGATTCTCCACGTGTTCACATCAGTATGGTGCCCGGCCAGCCAATTAGCTGTCTCGGCGGTGGCCGGGAGGAGGAGACCAGCAGGAGATATTTCAATGTGATCCGCAGCGTTCTTCTGCGCTGACACTGTGGATCCATTGACTTTCATGCATTGTTTGTGCACTTGCGGGCGCTTGCTGATAAAACAAGTGCCCGCCAATGCACAAAAAAATGCAAAATGCTGCGTTCGGAGGGCACATAAATTATGTGCATCCAAATGCAATCGCGACCGAACGCAGCCAAACGCAGGTACCATGCGTTCCCATTTTAAACATAGGATCACAGTGCGCATGCGTTTGGCTACACTTGTTACGCTGAGTTCATATACGCAAATGTGAAAAGGCTGCTTTCACATCTGTGTTTCTTGGAATTTCTGGCAGATCCAGCTGGCTGCAGCATCAGCAGACAGCCGGACCACATGCGGCAAGCTGCGTTTGGTCTAATGCATTCCCTATGGGACTTGTGGACATGTGCGGCTCTTGCAGTTTTGCACTTGCTGCATTTGTGGCGGGTCAAAAAAAGATGCCAAAAGCGGTTTTTGTTCCTTGCCACAAGTGCTGGATTGGCCGGATAACGGCAAAAGTGCAAGTGCTGCACATGTCCACAAGTCCCATATGGATGCATTAGGCCGAATGCAGTCTTGCTGCAAATGTCCTGGCATCCGGCAGATCAGGCAAAACTGCCAGATCTGCTACAAATGATGAGAAACGCTGATGTGAAAGCAACCTAAGGGTGCATCCTCACGATCAGGATATGCAGCGTTTTGGACGTAGCGTCTTTGCGCTGTGTCCAAAACGCTGCGTTGTACAGTACTAGCATAGTGGATGGGATTTCTTGAAATCCCATCCTCACTATGCGTAACCCGCCCGCAGCGTGTTTGGAGCTGCGGTGCGGGTTGCCTGGAGTCCGCGCCTCCGCAGCATGTTCATTTCATGCTGTGGAGTCGGAAGCGGCTCCCATTGGGTGACTGCAGGGAGAAGCCGCCCTGCACCCACCACACATGGTGAGAACAGGGTGGCTGCAGTCTCCCTACGGCCACCTGCGGCTTCCCTCAGGTCCGGAGGAGCTGCGTCCAACACGCAGCTCCTCCGGACCGTGTGCACGCACCCTTAGAAAGGATGAAAAAAATACTAATTTCTGGTGGTGAATGTGTTTTTAATTGTGTCCACTAGATGGCGATATTGACCTGCAATAGTGCCACTATACCCAAAATGTTGCCCTAAAAGTGAAAATAATTTGCATTTAGTGTACAGAAGCAAATAGCCAAACACTCTCTTGCCTGCAGTATATTCCCCCACCCCCCCAAAAAAAAAAAGAATGCAAAGAAGAAATAAGAGGGCTGTTTAGCAGTGACCTGTTATTTTTAGGAATTAATGTATACCCTGCAAACTAAAACACGCCCTTCATTCTTGTCTTCAACCTTTTTTGCCACTTTTTGTAGGACAAAACAACTGCATGTTTAGCAAAAGTTGCAAAGGCAAATAAAAGTCTCCAAAGCAACTGAATGTGGGTGAGAGCTTCAAAACAAATATAGCCATTTATTTTTTTAAGTCAGAATTGATAAATCAGTTCCAAACAACTGGAAACCCCAAACTCAACTCCCGATGACAACCATATAAATGTTTCCAAGAATGTGGGACTGGAATCTCACCGACATGCTCACCATCACACCCGGTTCACACAACTATATTTTCTCCATCTGAGAAAATCAGTCCATTTAGTGCAATCTGATTCTCAGAGCTAATCTTTCATGCTGAGATATTTTTTTTATGGATCACTTGGACTGTGAAAAAATTGGCCATGTGCACTGTAACATTAAATAGCCTCCTCAATAGGCTCTATTTGATTGCATGCACATGTGTCTAGACCTGCTCCACCCTCATTCATGGTCTGCTGATTTGGCAGTGTGGGGGTCAGATCTGATAATGTCCGGATGTCTGTAGCATTTGATGCACATGTTCAGGCCTAGTCTGCCAATATCTGCACTTGCCCTTCTGGCACCGTGGGAGTGGTTCAGAAATGTTCGGGTACATGTTGCATTAAAGTGGTTGTGCTTTTAATGTAATTAGGAGGCCGTAAGGCACAACGTATATAAAAAACATAGGGTAGGACTACCTATTTGAGATTGCTGTGAAGTGGCAGGGTGGCTCAAAGAATTCATCAACTGTTTGATAAATATCTCAATTTTAAAGTACAGTTAGAAATGAATATGTGCATATGCACTTTTTGTACTGCATGCTGACCATAGGCAGTGCTGGCTTTTCAGCTTTATTATTAAATAGCCTTAATCCAAGTGCTATCTAATTTTTTGACGGCTAGCACTTGGACTGGAAATACGGTCATTTGCACAAGCTCTTAGTCAAAAAGAATTTCACATAACTTTCATTGCATCCTATATTCATGATATCATTTGTGACTTTCATTGTATCCAAAACTGGGCAGGGGAGAAGCCACCATAGCTCTAACAAGTGACTTTCTTTTGAGCTAGAGAATAAAAGAAAACATGTGATAAATGACAGCAACATCAGAAAGAAGGAATATAAGAAGGTGAAGTACCAGGGCCTCAAAGAACAACTGGAGAAGATGTGGAAGGTGAAGGCCACAGTGATTCCAGTAGTGATAGGAGCACTCAGAGTAGTGACTACTAAGCTGAAAAAATGGCTGCAACAGATCCCAGGAGCAACATCTGAACCCTCTCTCCAGAAAAGCACAGTGCTGGGAACAACTAAGATCCTGCACAGAACCTCCAACTCCCAGGACTCTGGTAGAGAACCCGAAACTGAGGAAGGACAAACAACCACCCACAGGGGTGACAAGGTAATTATTTTTATATACATATACAGTGCCTTGTAAAAGTATTCAGCCTCCCTGAACTTTTCAACCTTTTGCCACATTTCAGACTTCAAACATAAAGATATAAATACTATTTTTGTTTTGTGGGACACAATTGTGAAGTGGAACGAAATTTATTGGATATTTTAAACTTCTTTTAACATATAAAAAACTGAAAAGTGGGGCGTGCAATATTATTCAGCCCCTTTACTTTCAGTGCAGCAAACTCACGCCAGAAGTTCAGTGAGGATCTCTGAATGATCCAATGTTGTCCTAAATGACTGGTAATGATCAATAGAATCCACCTGTGTGTAATCAAGTCTCCGTATAAATGCACCTGCTCTGTGATAGTCTCAGGGTTCTGTTTCAAGTGCAGAGAGCATCATGAATGCACACTCACCACACAAGACTCCAGTGCTGAACAAAAAAGCATTTTCATGCCATTTTAAACACCACTCCAGTGTTTGTTTTTGTTAATTTCAACCCTGCAGTGGTGCATTAAATGTAAGTTCCTTTGTTCTGCCTTCTTCCACATGTGGAGCTGTGGATATCTACCATACAGCTTAACTCTCATACACTTCCCCAAGGAGCAGACTGTAGGATTTCTGGAGTCTATATTTAGTGAGGTCATGAACTTGATTGCGTGAACGATAATGTGTGGTGAAAATTATAATACAAGTACAGAATAATCACAGTCAGTACTGGGTGCATTAAAGAAACTAGCACTAACACAGTGATAACACAGGTTACAGTCAGCATGAGTAACTAGGGTAAAGGTCAATGCAGCAGGTCTTATTCTATACAGAATGCATCTATCTGCATCCAGTGCAAAAGGCATTAACTCTTAGAGCACAATACACTTCACTTTACAGTATTCTACACAGAAATACCTTTATCTACATACAATGCAAACATGCTAGCATGACGAATTACAGGGTAAAACACATCTCTTATCACACAGTTCTCTCTGTACTAATGGCTGGATTATAACCTGTTCACACAGATTCTACACAAAAACTTGTAACTGCATTGCTCTTACTGGAATCATCTGATGAGAGGAAAGTTGTAAGGAATGGAGAGTCAGAAACACGCATCTTATGTTCTCAGTGAAGAACTGGAAAACTGACTACAAGGATCTATTTCTCCCGGAAAAATATTCTTAAAGGGGACAGACTAAGAGCTCTGCTAGATCATGTTTAACATCTAAACCACATAAACAGGCAACTAATGACCTCTACAGGTTGTAACTAGTATAACTCTAGTATAACTATGAATACATGGGTGTACCCAGCATGGGGCAGGGGGGGGGCTGCTGCCCCCCCCAAGAGGCTGCCTTCTCCTCATGAGGAAGGGGTGAGTGCGGCACTGTGCGCACAACACCTACTTAACTGTAGCAGTAGTACTGTGTGACTGACATGACAGCCGCACAGCAGCAGCGTGTGTGACATGGGGCGGCAGGCTGGCAGCTGCAGCAGCCAGCAAGTGGCAGGGCAGGGCGCAGGGTGGATAATCATCTCGCCGGGCAGCCGCCCTCAGGCTTCAGCCTCAGATAGTGTCTGCCGACTGCAGATCAGCTCGGCAGGCACTGACTGGCAGGCCTGCAGGGGGACTCAGAGTGCTGAGGCTGAGTCCCAGGCTGCTGCTGCGGTACAAGCTGGCCTGGTGAGGACTGGAGGGAGGCTGGAGCCAGGAGCTCGAGGCGAGCTACAAGTGAAAAGTGAGTGAAGCCAGAGACAAGACATCACAAGATGAGGACAACTGAACTGACTGTTAAAAAATAGATGTATCTGTATGTAAAAAAAGTGATGTGGGGGGTGGGGTGTTGGGATGATGGGAGCCCGGAGGGTTGTATATGGGAGCCTTATGTGGGGGCTCGCTGTATATGAGATGACATGTACTCCCATCTCATATACAGCCCTGCCGCCCATAGGCTCCCATATCATATACAGCATTTCTATAGGGCTCCTATATCATTCATATATATGACCCCTAAAGGGCTCCCATTATTGGAGCCCTATGGGGGGGACTGTATATGACATGGGAGCCCTATGGGGCTATATGTGATATGGGAGCCCTATGGCGTATTAGGGGGGCTGCATATGATATGGGACTCCCATATCATATACAGCCCCCCATAGGGCTCCCATATCATATGCAGCCTATGATATAGGAGCCCTATGGGGGGCTGTTGTATATATGATACGAGGACTGTATGGGGTATGGGAGGCTGTATATGAGATGGGACTCCAGTATCTTATACAGCCCCTCCATAAGGCTGCCATATCGTATACAGCCCACCACATAGGGCTCCCGTATCAAATACAACCCCCCATAGGGCTCTCATGATGGGAGCCCTATGGAGGGGCTGTATATGATACAGGAGCCCTATGAGGGGGCTGAATATGATTTGGGTGCCCTATGGCGGTGTTATATATGATATGGGAGCCCTATAAGGGGGCTGTATAAGATATGGGAGCTCTATGGGGGGCTGTGTATGAGATGGGAGCCCTATGGAGGGCTGTATATGAGATGTGAGCCCTTTGGGACATTGGGGGGGCTGTATATGAGAGATGGAACTTCTATCTCATATACAGCCCCCCATAGGGCTCCCATCTCATATACAGCCCCCCATAGGGCTTCCCAGTGGCGTAACAAGTCTGATGGGCCCCGGTGCGCAATTTAGGCCCCCCACCTTCCGTGTGCACGTTGGTCAGATGTATGGGCCCCGTGTAACGTTCTAAATCCTATAAAGACTCACAAATTGACCCCTCTCCCCCTTCATTATGTATCAATGTCCCTTTATCCTGCTGTATATGGTCCTCCTCCTGGAATATGGCCTTTATCGTGGTATATATGTCCCCCATCATGGTTTATATGGTCCTCCTCCTCAGCCACCATAGTCCTCTAATTATTATAATGCATCCCCACATTCCTCCATACATTACAATGTATTCCCATAGTCCTCTATGTATTATAATGCATCCCATAGTCCCCCATTCATAAGGTATCCCCATAGTCATCCAATTATCATAATGCAACCCCACTATCCTCTATATAGTATAATGTAGCCTCATATGCCTCCATACATTATAATGCACCTCCATACAGTATAATGCACTCCCATAGTTCTCCATATAGTATAATTCACCCCCATAATTCTCCATATAAAATAATTCACCCATAGCCCTCTATACAGTATAATGCACCATCAATAGTCCTCCATATAGTATAATGCACCCCCATAGTTCTCCATATAGCCCTCCATACAGTATAATGCACCCTCACAGTGCTGTGTTTAGCATAGTACAGCTTTCCATACAGCACAGTACAGCCTCATAATTCTCCATACAGTATAAAGCAGCCACGGTGAGCCACCCCCTTTTCCCCCCCATACTCCTCTGGCCAGCGTGTACTCCTTAAAAAAAAAATCTGTACTTACCTCTCCTGGTTCCACCGCAGCTTCCCAAAACTGAAGATACAGGAGTAGGCGGTGACGCCGAGTGTTGCACAGTGTAATGCATAAAAGCAGGAAGTGACGCCTAGTCCACACTAGGAGTAGGTGGTGCTTCCTGCTTTTTATTCATTCTACGGTGCAACGCACGGCATCACCGCTGTGGTAAGAGGAAGCGAAGGGGGGCGGCAGTGGATAGCAGGAGGCTCAGTGAAACACACGGGACCCTTAGCGGCCTGTGTGCTGCTGCGCAGTGATGGTACGAGAAGCTGTCGCAACCTGAACGACCATGGCTTGCGCCCCCCTAGTTTTGATCCTAGGTACACCCATGTATGAATATTTTCTTAGCTGCTCATGAATGGGCAGAACACCCTTATTATACTTATCTGCTGCCATCTTCACCTTTTGGTAACTCCAGCAATTTATGACCCGCTGGCAGCTTCATTGTTTCATAGAGCATGCTGGAGAGCCAATAAAAAGTTATAGATACAAGATGGTACCATGCGACCATAGTGACACCGAAAAAGGATGAAGACAGCAGCAAGTAAGTATAATACCGGGGGCAGGGGACTTGGAGTGGAGCTTTAAAGTTTGCTTAACAATATTTAGATTAGGCTGTGAAATATTGCGAGAATATTGTCTAGTCAGATGAGACCACAATTGAACTCTTTGGATGCCATAATACACACCATATTTGGAGACCAAAAGACAGCATTGCAGATCACCCTAAAAACACAATATCAACAGTAGAGTTTGGAGGTAGGAGTATTATGGTTTGGGACTGTTTTTCATCCTATGGCACTGGCAAACTTCTTGTAATTGAAGGAAGGATGAATGAACATATGTACTGGGGCATTCTTGATAAAAATCTGCTGCCATCTACCAGAGTGATGAGGATGAAATGAGATTGGACATTTCAGCAAGACAATTATCCCAAACACACAGCCAAGGAAACTCTCAATTGGTTTTAGGGAAAGAAAATAAAGCTGATAGAATGGCCAAGATGATCACCTGACCTGAATCCAATAGAAAATGTATGGGCATAAGTAAAGCTTGGAGTTCATATAAGGAACCCACAGGACTCCATGGGACTGAAGAGTGTTTGTGTGGAAGAATGGACCAAATTCCACCAGAGCAATGCAGGCACCTAGATTCTCCATAAAGGAGGTGTCTTGAAGCTTCATCACTAACAAAGGCTTTTAAATACATTTCAGTAAGTGTGGCCAATACTTTTTCCCTGTGTCATGTTCTCATTATTAGACATCACAAAATTTATAGACTCTATATATGATTTCTTTACCTGTTTGGATTGGATGAGCTGTTACCGACATCTGGTGAGAAATTCATGTCAATAGCACCCTTAGAAATATATTTACTTAAACTATTGGTGACGTATTCAACACTTATATTATCCGCTGTCTAAGCATGTATATCTAAATACATATATATATATATATATATATATATATATATATATATAATATATGTATTTATATATATATATATATATATTGCTCAAAAAGATAAAGGGAACACTAAAATACCACATTCTAGATCTAACTGAATGAAATATTCCAGTTGCAAATCTTTATTCATTACATAGTGAAACGTGTTGAGAACAATAAAATATTAAAATCATCAATTCAATTAATATCCCATGGAGGTCTGGATTTGTAATAATACTCAAAGTCAAAGTGGAAAATCAAATTACAGGCTTTAGGAAAGGCTTCAAGACAAGGAAATAGGGTTCAGTAGTGCGTGGCCTCCATGTGCCTGTATGATCTCCTTACAATGCCTGGGCATGCTCCTGATGAGGTGGCGGATGTTCTCCTGAGGGATCTCCTCCCAGACCTGGATTAAAGCATTAGTCAACTCCTGGACAGTCTGTGATTCAACGTGGTGCATGGAACAAGCCATGATGTCCCAGATGGGCTTGATTGTATTCAGGTCTAGAAAATGGCCAGGGCAGTCCATAGCATCAATGCCTTCATCACACGAGGCCTAATATTGTCATATATCAGAAGGAATCCAGGGCCCACTGCACCTGCATATGGTCTAACAATGGGTCTGAGGATCTCATCCTGGTACCTAATGGCAGTCAGGCTACCTCTGGCTAGCACATGGAGGACTGTGCGGCCCTCCAAAGAATTGCCTCCTCACACCATTACTGAAAACACTTCCAAACCAGTCATATCGAAGGATGTTGCGGGAATCAGAACGTTCTCAGCGGCGTCTCCAGACTCTGTCAAGTCTGTCACATGTGCTCATTGTGAACATGCTCTCATCTGTGAAGAGCACAGGGAACCAACGTCAAATCTGCCAATTTTGGTGTTCTCTGGTACATGTCAATCACCCTGCATGGTGTTGGGCAATAAGCACAACATCCACATATGGACGTCGGGCCCCATACCAACATCATGGAGTCTGTTTCTGACAGTTTAAGCAGACACATGCATATTAGTGGCCTGCTGGAGGTCATTTTGTAGTGATCTGGCACTGCTCCTCCTGTTCTTCCTCGTACAAATGAGGAGGTAACAGTCGTGCTGCTGGTTTGTTGCCCTTCTTCGTCCTCTCCACATCTCCTGGTATATAGGCCTGTCTCCAGGTATCTGCTCCATTCTCTGGACACTGTGCTGACAAACATAGCTAACCATCTTGATGTGCCATCCTGGATGAGCTGCACTACCTGAGCAACTTCTGTGGGTTGTAGACATCAGCTCGGGCTAGCTCTACAGGTGAGAACAATGAAAAAATGCAAAAGTGACCAAAACAACAGCCAAAAAGGATGAGAACAGAGAAATGATCTGTGTTCACTACCTGCAGAACCGCTCCTAATCGGGGGTGTCTTGCTAATTGCCGATCATTTCTACCTGTTGTCTGTTCCATTTGCACAACAGTAGGAGACATTGATTTACAGTGTTGCTTCATGACTAGACAGGTTGACTTCACAGAAGTATGATTGACTTGGTGTTGCATTGTGATGTTTGTGCTCCCTTTAATTTTTTGAGCAATGTATGTACTGTATATACTGTATGTATATAGCATTTTCTTTTTTATGCGATACCGAAGAAAGATGTTTAGACCTTTATTTGGAGGTGACACTTTTCTACATAAGAGCTCTCTTTTTTGTGTTTTGAAACTTTCCATCTGCTCAGTGTAGACTTCATTTTCTGATTCAAAAATAGGCCAAATGTATTGAATGGCGTGCTCCTTTTACTAAATTAGGCGCATTTTACTACACAAATCAGCATAAGACTGACGCATGAAATGTCCCGAATTTTCCAGAACTGTCCTGATTTTTTGGAAACGGTCCTGGAAATTTGTCAGAGCCCTGAGCTAAAAAAGAGGCACCAAAAAAGAACCACAAATCAATGTTTCCAGTTGAGAAATGGGGCAGTCCCGAGGACTAAAGCAAAATTCATCAAACTAATTTTGGTGATTCTGAAAGTTGCAATCCTAATAAATTTAGCCATGTTTTTCGGAAAGGATGTCAAAAGGCCATTACTGAGCAAAGCAAAGGAAATGACAGAGTAAAGGAAAACTTGTCTTGGAAAGTTGGAACTAGACATCTGAAGTATGATGGAAAGTTTTAGGATTTTATGGAAGTGACAGAAGTTTGAAAGTGACAAGAGATGGTATAAAACCATCAAAGAAAAGTACAGTATCCAAGACATGTATAAAACCATCAGATATGAGGAGGATCAGATGTACAAGGTTGTGAATGTAGAATGCATGATCAAGATAAATATATCTGCAATTCATATTGGTCTTAAAGGGTAACTGTCCCCCTGTCTAATATATGGTCCAACAGGTCCGTTATATGGAGGATGGTGATTTATATATATGAAAAAACGGTGGAGACTGCCTGGGTGAATACACGGGCTACTGACAAGGAGCACTAACATTATTTGTGTATGGTGTGAGACCTATTGGAGAGGGTTAGGATGTTTGTTTGTTCTTTTGCACTGGGCACAGATGCTGGTAATTGACCCCTGAGCTGTACAAAAAAAAGGGGGTATCCAGCAGCAAAAAATACTGGTACCACGCACTTATTCCTCTCCACAACCACAGGTAAAAGATTACTAGGTAATCACTACCATATTTTAGAAAAATAGTGACTCCTCTAGTGGTATATTTTTTCCACCACGTATGTCTAAAGGATAGACCCAGACACCCAGGAGATCCACACAATTTGGTACCCTTAGATATATTGTAGATATGGTGAATCCAAAAAGAAAAAATACCACCCCCTTCCATGAATAAGTGAGGACCAGAAGGGATAGCCGCCGAGGAGCGGGGGCACCATACAGGGTTTTTAGGTGAAAACTCCGCTGTTAGGCAGAGGGAGATAGAGAGAGAACAGGGTGACCCGTCCCCCTCACCCCTCTTTTACAAGTTTACACTGTGTGTGTAGGATCAAAACTGATGCCAGTTTTAATTAAAACAATAAAGGTTATATATTTTAGAAGGTATCACCCGTGCTGAAAATAGCTATAAATTCCCTGTCTCTGGGGTTACCTGCTCACCATCTTGGCAGGCTTCACAGATTGGCTCCAACCAATCTCAACATCCAGGAAGGTCAGGTCCAGGTCCTTGGACTTGCTTTGTATCGGCACCTGTCATTGGTAAAGATCCTTAGAATCCACAGCCGTTTCCTGGGTTCTCAGGAGCTCTGGTAGTCTCCACACTCACACATGGCCTCTTCACCATGTTTTACAAACATGAAGTCTGCGTCTTGCAGGACCTGGCTGACATCAGACGTCATGTGACACCACAACAGTCTCACTATATTGCATGAGACACACTTATGAGAGCTATGTGGTTAGCCAGACCTACCCAGCTCTTTCTAGCTAACCTGTAAAATCAAGCCCTTAATACACTGTCAGATTTGTGGAACTACAAGTCCCAGCAAAACACCTTGGATATTACATCGCAGTAGACCTCCACCTGTGCGATACATAGTGGCCATTTACAACAAAGCTGGTGACAATGGACATAACTAATTTTAAAGCACCATAGGTTCTTGTGGCCCTCTAGGTTTGGTTCAGAAGACTCTCATCATTATGTCCCGATTATGGACAGATGAACATAGATACAATACAGCTTTCTGGATGGAGAATCACCGGTGCATGATGTGCAACGTGCTTCTACAAAACAGGTGGAATTGCTTTTTAAATTACAGTTATGTAGAGGCAATGATGTCATATTTCTTTAGTTAAAAATAATACATTTCTAAGAATGCAAGAAAACATCTAATTATTCAAACGATTTACAGAATCTTTGCAGGATTCCACATCAATTCATAAAGAAATGTTCAGCCTAAATCCTGTAATATTGATGGAGAGGAGGGAGGGTGGATCTCATCCATCAGCGGCTGCATGACTCATTCTCTCCCACATGTGCGCTGAGGAAGTCATTTACATTACCGAGCCTGCTGGAGCCCATTCTCATCACTTCACTTCTGTGCTGAAATAAGAAGCTTCTCGTGTTTGAATTCTCCAGGCCGATAAACACCTAAAAGCACTTAAATCCCACAGTAAGACACATAACACTTTGCTTCCATCACACACTGTCACGGAAGCATTGACTGTATAATTCATATGTCACCGCGGGTCTTCGCGGTAATACTAGTCATGCTTAGATTTTTTTCAATGGAGTCTTAAAGGGCATTTACCTTTGAAATAAGTTTAAAAAAAAATCACATGTAAGTGCTTCATTTGTTCTTTTGTGTTAATAAATAGCCCTTTATTACTGCCCATTCAGATAAGCCAATAGTCATGGAGCGAACATTCGTAAGACCTTAGTTCTTGGCAAACAAACAAACAAGCAAAAGACTGATTTTTCTGCAGGAAAAAAATAATCGTTCTTGAAATCACATTGCCCAGGAGATAAAATTATATTGCATGTGCACAGAACGACTGTATTAGCCATTGTTTCTGTGCATGTGAGATATTTGGTGGCCTGTCTGTTGGCTTGCATATTAGATTGGTGGTCGATTAACAGCCCAGATCGACCTCTCTAAGGAGCCAACAATTAAAGCACCACCACAGTGTTTTTTATTATTGCATAGCTGTAGTGTAAGTCTCCTAAACCCTGTCTGATACTCACCTTCATATTTTCCAGTAGTGATCCGGTAGTTGGCCTGAGGTGAAAACTTAACCTGCCGGCAGCTCCAGTGTTTCATGGTCACTTTTCAATACATCTCTATGGGGGCCTCATTGTGGCCTCATTCTGGCATTGAGAGCTTGTGACGTAACGTCTAACTTCCGGCCAGTCAGACGTTACAAGCACAACATGGTGCCATAGGACCAGAGCTGGGTCGATAATGAAGCCGCCAGAAGGTGAGTATATGACTGGGGGGTAGGGAACTTATATTGAAAGGGATCCTGTCACCTCCAAAATGCGACCTAAGCTAGCAAAACATGTCCCTGCAGCATCCCATCACTAATCTCACATTCCTTTTGTCTCTTAAAAGCATCCTGTGAAAGTGCATAAAAACGTTTTAATACTCCCTCATTAGTGATTATAATTAGCAGGGGCTATATTCTTTAGTCCTTAGAGCGTGTATGTTCTTTGCCCTGTTCGTCAGTAGATCATGCCTTAATGGGCGTGATCTACTATTCATTTTCTAGGCAGGCCCTCCCTTGTTTACAGGACGCTGGGTGGTCATGAAATGTCGCGATTCACATCATTTCCGGGAGCGAGTGACGTAAGTACAACCGCGCCGCTCTGTAGGCTTCAAGCACCGCATTGCGCATGCATGCTGGACGCCTAACAGAGCGGCGCGGGTGTACTTACGTCACCCGCTCCCGGAAATTATGTAAATTGCATCATTTCATAACCGCCCAGCGTCCTGTAAACAAGGGAGGGCCTGCCTAGAAAATGAATAGTAGATCACGCCCATTAACGCGTGATCTACTGACGAACAGGGCAAAGAACATACACGCCCTAAAGGCTAAAGAATATAGCCCCTGCTAATTATAATCAGTAATGAGTAAGTATTAAAACGTTTTTATGCACTTTCACAGGATGCTTTTAGGAGACAAAAGAAGTGTGAGATTAGTGATAATATGCTGCAGGGACATGTTTTGGTAGCTTAGGAGGCGTTTTGAAGGTGACAGGATCCCTTTAAAGCACCACTAGAGTGGTGGAAAAGAAAAATGCTGGAGTAGTGATTTTTAGTTTGGTTCTTTATTGCCATTGGGATTGTTGTCTTTTATAGTAGCCAGTAGAACTGGTGCCCCAACCTAAAGGGAGGGTCCCATAAGTTTGGTGCCTAGCTTTGAAGAAGAGCTGAGCAAGGAGATTCACAGGACGGTGAACGTCAATGTCCATTGGACCAGAGTGCTGCCAACCTCCCCCTACCTGCTGACACTTTGTTTTATTAGTTGGCCTGTTATCACCTAATGGGACTTGTAAGGGAAGTTGACAGCAGTCAGGAGAAGTTTCCAGAGATCTATTATGGTAGCCATGGACTACAAATGTGGCTGCTGAACCAAGATCCTGCAAAATGTTATGCTCAATTCTACTTTGGAGTGGTGCTGTTTTTCATGTATGAGTTCTCTGTGTAGAATATATACCCATTATTGTTTATGGGGCTGTTCACTGGTCTGTTTTGTGGGCATAGTCATTTTTTTTTTAATGGAGTCAACTGAGGCTACAAGCAGTTATGGAGACTGCCAAAGATCTCTAAGAATTGATTGGCCAAGAGGAGACAGCAAGTGGTAAGCAATATATAATGGTGGGCATTGGGCAATAGGGAAACAGCCCAATAATGGAAAGGGGGAGAGGCATAGCCCCAAGGTCCCATTCACAGGTCCAAATTTTACATAAATGTTCTTTCTTTTTTGGGGGATGGGGGGGGGGTATTGAACATGTACTTTTAACAATCTATTGAAATTTTTAAATGCCACGTTTTTGAATGCACTGTGACTTCACAAAAAAATGGAGACGTCTGATTTTGATTGGATTTGCAGATCAAGTGAATGGGTCCAAAAATTAAATGGACCTTGCGGAGGTGCCATCCACATCCACCATTGTGTTCTCCATTTTTCAATGACTTGTAGAACTTGAAAAACGTAGATCCATTTTTTTTTCTTATGAAAAAAGACGAACAACAAAGGGGCGGTAAAAACAGACCCTAGGACCGTTCACTGTTGAAAATCGGAACACTATTATGAAATTCGGCCTCTTTTTTCACATACGAGAAAAAATTAACTGATGTTTGATTCTGACATAAGTATGTACCGTATATTATATTGCAATAGCACCAGGGCTAGCATTTTAGGTTAAATCCACAAAATCCACATAGGAGAGAATTATTGCAGATGTTACCTGTTTTGAGCTTGTAAAATCGACCGCAGACTACACAACAGTCATATGGATCTTATCCTGTAAATCTCATCCTTATGTGTGGACTTTTCTCCACAAGGAAACATGGGCGTGCTCAGGTTATTAAATCCTGCAGCACACTTATTCTGTTTTATAGTTGTCATGATTTTTTTTTTACCATGAATTTTAAGACTTTAGAAAGGAAGAATTTCTCAATGAATCAGCAATAAATTCTATTTGTGCTGTAGATTCACTAGTCGTGGTCTTAAAGGGGTTGTCCGGTCTAAAATAATAATTTTGCAGTAAATTTTGCAGTGAATTATGCAGTATGCATGTTCTCGGCAAAACAAGACTAGTGGGCGTGGCCTCAAACCATTCAAGTCTATGGAGCAGGCGTGGACATCTAGTGGGCGTGGTCTCCAACCATACAAGTCTATAAAGTTGACGTGGCCATTTAGTGGACATTGCCATCCCGTGGGTACGGCCTTGCTCCACAAACTTGAATGAGGCTGCGCCCACTAATCGGGGGCTTCGGCACCTGTGGCCAGGAACATGCATACCGTATAACTACGGTCCGTTCCCGGTCTAGAAACAGCGAATCCTTGCTGGGAGGATTGATAATTCTGCAATCCCCCAGAGTGACTGCAGAATTGTCATTTTAGATTGGACAACCTATTTAAGAAGGCTGTAGTTTGTTTTTTAAAAAAAAGGTTCTATACTCATCCTCCCCAGGTCCAGCACTGAGTTTCCATCGCTGCTGTGTCTGTTATTGTGTGCAGCACCGATATCGCGTTAACAGCCAATCACTGAGCTCAGCGACTCTGCTTGAGTTAAGGGCACAAGCCATGTGACATCAGCACTGCAAACAATAATAAACACCAGGAGCAGCAGCAGAGACACAGCACTGGACCCAGTAAGGGTGAATAAAGCAGTTTGTCTTGTTTTTTTAATGCACCAGGGGTTACAGATGTTTTTCAAAACCAAAAATCCCTTTAATAGGCACACATTAAAACTAACACTGTTATGGGAACAATGTGGCTAGTGTCGAGCCCCAGGCCCTGGGGTACTCAGGTATCAGGCTCGGAGGGGTTCGCGGGGATGTCACGCGTGGCACTGCCTGAGCCCGTGGCCTGGGTGACACTTCAATGGAGGGGTTATGTACAAGGAAAAGAGTTATTGTCACGTGACGCCACCTGTAGTACCTGGGGATGGGTCACCAGCGCCTCCACAGTCCTCCGGAGGTCGATGGTATTGCAGCAGGAATGGGAAAGCTTCCTACAGGTGGAGCTGGGCCTCCGGGGCAGCGTTGCTTTAAGCAAAGAGGTTGATGATAAATGGCACAAAGACACGGAGGCAAAGTCACTCTCATGGGTACTTTATTGTAAGCAGTCATCAGCATACAAGTCCACAGTTCAGCAAAAGTTGTTAAAGAAACAGGTACCTCTACGGGTGGCTGCAAGTGGATGCCAGGTGGTATGGTGGTACCCGTGGTATGCCTTAGTTGACGAACCCGTGTCCTTTCTTCCCCGCCTAGGATGAGTCTATACCCAATTACTCCTTGAAGGTAGTCTTGGGGCTCCCCTCCCTCGAAGTGAAAAGCAGGCAGACCGCCCCGTCTGGCAGGGTGCTGCAGCCGGTGAACAGACCGCAGCAGCCGGTTGACAACTTCAGAAGTGGACTCTGTCCACATCCTCGGGTCCAGCGTTCCCGTGGTGACTGGGAAATTCCCTGAAGTATGGTCGCTCCACGCTGGGGTTCCCCCTTTCTCTCTCGGGCCCAGACTCACGCATCAGGCACCCTCTCTCAGGATCCCCTTTAATCTTTCCTCAGGATCAGCCTGGAGCTGTCCTGTTAGACCTCGCGACTCGCTCCACACTCCTCGACTCCTTACTAACTCTGCTCTTCTAAGTACTCTTTGACTCCCTCTAGAGGTGACTATATCTCCCTCCCAGGAGTAACCTCCCACCACTACTCTAGTGTGGGAGTGCAGGAATGGGTCCCACCAGCTCAGCATCCACCTGCAGTTGGGGAAGATTACACCACTTTTACAAGTGCAATACCCCGGTGTGACGCCTGACCATGTGGGGCGCCACATACCCCCCTGATGAAACATACTCGTCCTCGAGTATAGGCACCTGTTAACCGGAGAGTGAAAAGCATTTTCATATTTTCAACAATATTAACGGGTAAACTATATATATATATATAGCCCCACATCCAAGCCCTCGCCACCGCCTGCCGACTTCAACTAAAAAACATTGCCCGCATCCGCTCCTTCCTTGACCACAACACGACTAAGACACTCATCCACGCCCTCATCATCTCCCGCCTGGACTACTGCAATCTCCTTTTCACCGGCCTCCCTGCCACCTCCCTTGATCCTCTCTGCACCATCCTCAACTCTGCTGCCCGTCTCATCCACCTATCTCCCCGATACTTCCCCGCCTCCCCTCTCCGCCAAGCCCTCCACTGGCTCCCCTTCCCCGAGCGATCTCGCTTCAAAACCCTAACCCTGACATACAAAGCCATCCACAACCTGTCCCCTCCCTACATCTCCGACCTGGTCTCCCGCTACCTCCCTTCGCGCAACTTGCGCTCCTCCCAAGAACTCCTTCTCTCAACCTCCCACATCTCCACCTCCCATAACCGCACACAAGACTTCTCTCGGGCTTCTGCCAGACTCTGGAACTCTCTCCCCCACCACATCAGACACTCCCCTACCCTGGGAACCTTCAAGAAAAACCTGAAGACCCACCTCTTCCTATAAGCCTACAACACACACTGACACCCTATCCACCTGTCCCCCTCCTACTGTCTCCCTCCCCACCCCCTTTAGACTGTGAGCCCTTGCGGACAGGATCCCCGGCCCCATTGTACCTGTATTACTATTTGTGATCTGTCATCGTTTGTCACCGTTTGTGGTCGTCGTCTTCGACCACTTGTCTATGTCAACCCTCTAAATTGTAAAGCGCCATGTATCCTTATAGCGCTATATAAATACTTATTAATAATAATAATAATAATATATACATTTAAGCATATTTCAGTTTCTTCCTATCTCTAGGAGGCACATTTTCTTGTAACGTTACACACACATTTGCAGCAATTATTATAGACCTCATGGTCCTCGGGTCACCCACTGGCCAAGATATTACTCTCCAGTTGTTACTATCTGCATAAAATATACTAAACTTTTGAGTCCACCTAGTCCCAACGGGGACCGGTACTAACTGTGCGGGTCCGGTGGTAACATATTGTCCAGCACGGTCCAGTGTGAGTTATCACCGCCAAACTGCTGCATATATATCACACTTTATCAACTTGAAGGGAAATAAAAGTTCTATACAGGAGTCCATGACTCTGACTTTTCTTCATAGTGTAGGGGAATAAAGCTGGAAACAAAAAGGGGCTATTTACAGTCATAGTCTCTACAACAGGAGTCTATTGTCGGCAGGATACACGTATAGCAAACCAGCCTAAAAGTCCTGGATGCCTTTCATAAGAAACCTGCTCACCTCGGTACAGATCACGGTTCGGGTGTCCACGCCGCAGGTACGATTCAACGTCTCTTCTGGAAAAGAAAATGTCTTCCTGTAGTCCGGGTTCACGTATGAATCCCCATCCTTCCTCTTGGTAAATGGAAACAACAGTTCCTTGGTGGCGCAACTCCAATGGAAGTGAGGGCTGTGCTCTTGCTTCATCTCGAAGTCGCCGGGTAGCCTGTTCTTTCTGGAACCATTCTTCTCTTCTTTTCTGTCTAGCTTGTTGGTCTCGCTGGTTCACCGATGACTGGTATTCAGGTGGTGGTGAGTTGCTGGTTGGGACTCTTGCCGACGCTCTGGTCTCTGCTGTGCTCACAATGATGGAGGTACCCTGCCGCTGCCATGCGGGCCACCATGCGGCCTCCGGGGTACTTCCTCCTGAGGCTCCTTCTACGTCCTCCAGCTCCTCAAAGTCTGTCTCGCCTCCCACCTCTTCAGCCTCCACAATCACGTCCGGTTCAGATGGGGATGTCCGCGATGGCTCTATCCGGAGATAGCCGCGGGACGGTGGTTCTACAGGGGCTCCGGTCTGGGTCCCTGCGTCCCGGTGATGGGACGAGTGGTAAGGAGGCTTGGTATTCTACGACTGCTTGTACTGCTACCACTGCCTCTCGCGCTTCTCGGCCTTCTCTCATTGTCCTTAGTTCACAGGCCATCTCTGTGCTCCACCACCGGCACACCCACTCCAGGGCTTCCTCCATGTCCTGACGGAGCCATCCAAAAGCGTCTCTGCAGTGGTCGATATCCCCCTCTAGTGTTAAGAGGGACGCCGCTGCCGGGTCTCCTTGTGCGGCTCTGGCCTGTTCTTCTACCTCGCACACGATGTCTCTCCAACGGGGTGCCGCCATGCTGCCAGGTACAATGGATCCTTGCTCATTCTGTCCTTCTCTTCCAATTTGTATCTTTATCGGCAGCCACTACTGGAGCACTTTCTGTGGGCCGGACCCCTGATTGATTGATGGCTATCGGGGCGGCCACACTTTTCGCGCCTCCGTCTTGGCCCTCCTTCTTCTTGGGGATGAGGCACACCCCCGGGCCTACACATGGTGTCTAGTACATGGTTACTGTGCCATCTTGGGTCCTCCTGCAGTGATGGAGGGAACCCATTTTTGGCGCCAAGCAAAGGCGGGAAAAGTTCTTTTCAATGCAGTTCAAAAGTCCAAGGCACACAGTACCCGGTGACACCGGGCACGAGATTCTGTTCGTTAATGCCAAGAATATATGTCGAGCCCCAGGCCCTGAGTTATTCAGGAATCAGGCTTGGAGAAGTTCGCAGGGATGTCACGGGTGGCGGTGCCTGAGCCCGTGGCCTGGGTGACACTTCAATAGAGGGGTTATGTACAAGGAAAAGAGTTATTGTCACGTGACGCTACCTGTAGTACCTGGTGATGGGTCACCAGCACTGCCACAGTCCTCCGGAGGGCGATGGTATTGCGGCAGGAATGGCAAAGCTCCCTACGGGTGGAGCTGGGCCTCCGGGGAAGCATTGCTTTAAGCAAAGAGGTCGATGATAAATGGCACAAAGACATGGAGGCAAAGTCACTCTCACGGGTACTTTACTGTAAACAGTCATCAGCATACAAGTCCACAGTTCAGCAAAAGTTGTTAAAGAAACAGGTACCTCTACGGGTGGCTGCAAGTGGATGCCAGGTGGTATGGTGGTGCCCATGGTATGCCTTAGTTGATGAACCCGTGTCCTTTCTTCCCCGCCTAGGATGAGTCTATACCCAATTACTCCTTGAACGTAGTCTTGGGGCTCCCCTTCCTCGAAGTGAAGAAGCAGGCAGACCGCTCTGTCTGGCAGGGTGCCGCAGCCGGTGAACAGACCGCAGCAGCCAGTTGACGACTTCAGAGGTGGACTCTGGCAGTATCCTCGGGTCCGGCGTTCCCGTGGTGGACTGGGAAATTCCCTGGAGTATGGTCGCTCCACGCTGGGGTTCCCCCTTTCTCTCTCGGGTCCAGACTCACACGTCAGGCACTCTCTCTCAGAGGATCCCCTTTAATCTTTCCTGAGGATCAGCCTGGAGCTGTTCTGTTAGACCTCCCGACTCGCTCCACACTCCTCCTCGACTCCTTACTAACTCTGCTTTCCTAAGTCCTCTTTGACTCCCTCTAGAGGTGACTATATCTCCCTCCAAGGAGTAAACTCCCACCACTATTCTAGTGTGGGAGTGCAGGAATAGGTCCCACCCACCAGCCCACCTGCAGTTGGGGAAGATTACACCACTTTTACGAGTGCAATACTCCGGTGTGACGCCTGACCATGTGGGGCACCACACTAGCACTAGAATGGAAGCACTGAGGCTGGCTTTAATATGAAATGAATCATGGATAAATTATAAAAGTGGCTCTAGGAATCTGAATTTAAGTTTTTTGTACTTAAATTTACTGAGACAAAGATAGAACTTCACACATAGCTGAATCTCTATTTCATGGGATTCAAACTCGGCTGGGTATGTGGGCCACACATGGAAAAAAATTATTTGGGGGGTCGCATTCTTTGTAGAACTAAATTCCATTTTTAGCAATACCATATTTTTTCTATACACCTTTTGATCACTTTTTAACATTTTATTGCTTGATTCGTTTATTATTTTAAATGGCATTTATGGATTATGGTACCATTTTTTATAGCTTGGGTTGTTATGGATGTTTTGATAACAAACATGCATTTTTTTTGATATTTTAGTTTATATATAAAACAGCATTTTTAGTGGTAAAAAAAATAACGCCTCATTTTGAATTTTTTTTACATTTTATCCCTTTTTTTTAATATTGTCATACATTTAGCACCATATAGATCTTGATCCCCCTGTTTTAGTAATGTCCCCCATATTGTAGTAATGTCCCCCATACTGGTCCGCATATTGTAGTAATGTCCCCCATACTGGTCCACATACTGTAGTAATGTCCCATACTGATCCCTGATTGTAGTAATGTCCCCCTCCTGGTCTCCATATTGTGGTAATGTCCCCATACTGTTCCCCATATTGTAGTAATGTTCCAATACTGGTCTACATATTGTGGGAAATGCCCATACTGGTCCCCATATTGTGGTAATGTCCCTGATACTAGTCCCCATATTCTGGTAATGTGCCCATACTGGTCCCCATATTTTAGTAATGTCCCATACTGGTCCCCATATTGTGGTAATGTCCCTGATACTGGTCCTCACATTCTAGTAATGTGCCCATATTCGTCCCCATATTGTAGTAATGTCTCATGCTGGTCCACATATTGTGCTAATGTCCACTTATTGGTCGCTATATTATGGTTATGTCCCCATACTGGTCCCCATATTGTGGTAATGCCCCATACTGGTCCACATATTGTGGTAATGCCCGATACTGTTCCCCATATTGTAGTAATGTCCCATACTGGTCCCCATATTGTGGTAATGTCCCCATACTGATCTCCATATTGTGGTAATGTAACATACTGGTCCCCATATTGTGGTTATGTCCCATACTGGCAAATTCAGGATCACTTTTAAAGCTTAAAGCATATTTGATATACTCAGCCAAGGCTTTTGAGGTATTCTCCAGAGTACTTTTTTCCTCCTCCAAAAGAAGGTTCATAAATTGTATGGATGAGGCTCTGGATTCTTTACCCATAAATCAAGAAGTCTTGGAAAATGTCCCATACTGGTCCACATATTGTGGTAATATCTCCATACTGGTCTCCATATTGTGGAAATGTCCCATACTGGATACTCGTCCCCATATTGTAGTAATGTCCCATACTGGTCCCCATATTGTGGCAATGTCTCCATATTGGTCCCCATATTATGGTAATGTCCCCATACTGATCACCGTATTGTGGTACTGTCCCATACTGGTTTCTTCCTCTTGCAGTAATGTGCCCCATACTAGTCTCTTTCTCTACAATAATGTGCCCTGTTACTCTTACACACACTTCTCACCTGTCCTCCGTACACACACTCACACACTTCTCACCGGTCCTCCGTACACACACTTCTCACCTGTCCTTCGTTCCCACGGTGTCATCTTCACACCGCGGTTCGCGCTTTATTATGTCTTCTGGGTGCCGCGTATATGCAAGCTCCACGGCTCAGCTTGATTAATAGCAGCCGTTGGCCAATCAGAAGCTTGCAGGTGAGATAAGCTGTGGGCCTTTGATTGCCCGGTGGCTGCTATTGATGTAGATGAGCTGGAGGACAGATACAGTCCGAAGAAATAATAAAGTGTGGACTGCAGCGGTCCCTTGCACTGGACTACGACATTGTGAAGTTGGCCACAGTGCCGTGGGCTGCTCAGTGAAGCCCCAGGGGCTAATTGCGGCCTGCGGGCCTCGTGTTTCAGACCCTTGTTCTATTCCATCTTCCCATGTTGGGTGAAATATAATGGTGTCACCCAATGGCTGAGCAGCATAATAAAATAACCAAGGATCCTGAAATGGTGTGGGGGCTTGCTAGGGTGGTGGTAGACATAGGTATGGACTGTGATTGGTCCACCTTGGCACGCTACATTAAAACGTGAATCCCTTGTGTGTGTGGGTGCTGATGATCTTATTTGTGGAGCCCTCAGACCGGTCCAGTCACACTCTTCACCCAGTCCCCAAGTATGCCAGGGAGGGACAACAGAGACATTGGTAAAAGCAAGGCAAACTTTACTGCACACAACTTGAATGAACATTATACAGTACTGTAGGCAATACCCTTCTTATCTTCTATGTAGCACAGAGGCACAATCTTAATGTTTACTAGTGACAGCATATAATTTTGAACGTTTCTTTGCAAGTCAGGTGAATTAGGCTCACTTCACGTACGTAGACAACCATGGACAGCGATTCCTAGCAGGAGGATGCTCAACATGGTCCTTTCCTCCCTTTGTGCATCAGCTGGGATCTCCCTATATTCTGACCACTTTGCTGGATTCACTTCCTCTTCACTCAGTTCGACTCACAAAACCTTCTCCAGCTTTCTAGTTTCTGAGGTTCAGTCATCCCCACATTGCATACTTGAGAACTTTCTGCTTTCTGTTCACTCAGCTTTCCACACAACACCAGTACTGGACTCCTTCAGCCACAGGCTGACCTCTCATGTTAAAATAAAAAAAATAAAAATATAAAAATCCTTTAATGAGGGAAAATTGATACATGACCCATGAAATATATCCATTCCACTGTAATGTGGTTAAACAAGACAATATATTTGAAAAAATCCAATAAGAAGATAAAGATATTGTTATACATTAGTGCATTAATACTATACATAATCTGTGCTACAATGATTTTGTACACGAGTCTCTTGACTTTACTTCTTGATTTGGCAAAAGTAGGGTTAACTATCCTGATGTCTTGATTGAAACACTTGTGCATGTGCGTGGGTCTTATTGTATATATGTGTATTGATCTGTTTTTAATGTTGTGCTGAGGACTAAGAGGTATACCCTCGAAACGCATCCAGCGTTAGTCCAATTCACATTTTCACCAACTTTAAATAAAAGGATAAAAAGAAGAATTGGTTTCTGACAAAATTTCTTCATATGTTACAAAGCCGGATGGACGCCAGCCATTCTGCCAGAAACCTGGATCCATTGAGCAAAGCGTGAGTGCCCTCCCTCCTCCCCTTCCTTCATTAATCTACACTCTTACATACCTTCCCTCTTTAACCATGGCTGTCCCCGGCCATGTCGGACTCTAAAAGACATCAAAACATAAAAGCACAAATAAAACAATGTATAAAATATTCATTAACTCCATCTTCTTACTTTGGGTCATCTCGACCCCAGTCCCACTAGGTGTGACCCACTCAGAAAGTCCCAGTTCGTTTTAAATACAGCAGCCCTTCTTGTCTAGGTGCATAAGAAAATCAAAACCAAGGACCGAGCTCTTCTTACTCCCCCTGTTTTTGGGAGACAGTCCTATACCATATATTCACTCCCAAAGGGTATGGGTTAGGAGTGACAGAAAAAGGCAGTCCAAAGCACAGGATCTTTGCCATGGGCAAAAAAAACACAACAGTCCTTGACCTTTCAACAGTTCACACACAGGACTCTACCAGCCAACAGGGTGTTCCACCCAAATGAGGCTCTCCCACCTCTAACTTAAAGTTCCTGATGGGGACCGTACTGATCCTGGTTCCTTCTGCACAACAGCCACAAGCTCATCTGATTAAAGGCCTCTATACAGCCAGTAGTATGCTTCCACTCAGGTGCCCTGATGAAGTTGTATTTACACAACGAAATGCTCTTGGAAGAAGGAGAGGGTAAAAGGAAAACGAAATATCGCCGGGTGGTGAAGGGGTCACTCTATGTAATTAAACCACACATAATGCAATTAAATCATCAATGTCATCAGAGAGCACAAGACTGCAGGGCTACCCTCTTACAATTATAAGAGTTAGGCTGCGTTCACACGTTGCGTATTTTGTCACGCTTTTTTTGTGCGCGCTTTTTGCTGCGATTTTCGGCCGCGCAAAAAAGCGCAACAAAATACTCCGGGGCTTTCACACACCGCACTTTCTTTACCCCAGAAAGCGCAGTGATGTCACAGAGGGGAGGAAGAATCCTACTTCCTCCTCCCCTCTGACAGCTGTGACCGCCCCATTAGATTTCGCAGTGTATTAATATACACTCTGAAATCTAAATTAAACAAAGCCAAATGTATGTAAAATAAAAAAGAATAAATACTAACTCTCTACCTAATACACTGTGAAATCTAATGGGCGGTCCCAGCTGTCAGAGGGAAGGAGGAAGCAGGATTCTTCCTCCCCTCTGTGACGTCAGAGGGAGGAAATGCAGGAGCTCCTGCATAAAGAATTGACATCTCAATTCTTAATGTGGCACCCCATGGTTAATATGCCACAATAACACCACATAGGTTCTCTCCCCACTACACACTGACAAACACTAGCACCTCTGGGCCAGGAGGGGGAGCACCACCTGCTCCCTTAAATACTCCAGCTCATGAGGGAGAGCTCAGTTCAGCTCGGAGCAGGGCTGTGAAGAGCACACTTAGAGCAGAGTTAGCTCAGTGCAGACCTAGCAAGGGTCAGAGGAACAGGAGAACTACAGACAGAGGAACACGTCTGGGAGCTGGAGTGACACTTTCACTTGCCCCAGAAGAGCGCACGGAACGGACACCGGATTCGGTACTGTGTCTGGCACCCACAGCACCGGATCCGGTACTGTGTCTGGCACCCACAGCACAGTGAATCCAGGAACAGTGGGATCTCTAGATGCCCCTAGTACCAGTGCAAAGCAACACAGAGGGGTCAGCACAGCACAGAGGACTCAAGTTGCCTAGCCAAGTGGTACCAGCAGAACACAGAGAAAGAGTGAGAAGTCCCAGCAGCTTAGGCTACTTTCACATAACGATTTTGTAAAATCCGATGCTGTCCGATATAAATCGGACAGCATCGGATTCCTCTGATGCCTGGAATCGGGTGCCAAATAGGCATCCGATTCCGACAGAAAATAGGATGCCCGCCCTCCTGTCAGATCGCTCCCTGAGAGCTGTCACAGTCTCTCCCACGGTCCTCTCCTTTATCCCCTGTGTCTCCCCTCTTGGCCCCCGGTCCTGTGTCTCCCCTCTTGGCCCCCGGTCCTTCCCTCTTGGCCCCCGGTCCTCTCATACCCTGTGTCTTCCCTCTTGGCCCCCGGTCCTCTCATCCCCTGTGTCTCCCCTCTTGGCCCCCGGTCCTCTCATCCCCTGTGTCTACCCTCTTGGCCCCCGGTCCTTCCCTCTTGGCCCCCGGTCCTCTCATACCCTGTGTCTTCCCTCTTGGCCCCCGGTCCTCTCATCCCCTGTGTCTCCCTCTTGGCCCCCGGTCCTCTCATCCCCTGTGTCTACCCTCTTGCCCCGGTCTTCCCTCTTGGCCCCCGGTCCTCTCATACCCTGTGTCTTCCCTCTTGGCCCCCGGTCCTCTCATACCCTGTGTCTCCCTCTTGGCCCCCGGTCCTCTCATCCCCTGTGTCTGCCCTCTTGGCCCCCGGTCCTCTCATCCCCTGTGTCTGCCCTCTTGGCCCCCGGTCCTCTCATCCCCTGTGTCTGCCCTCTTGGCCCCCGGTCCTCTCATCCCCTGTGTCTGCCCTCTTGGCCCCCGGTCCTCTCATCCCCTGTGTCTGCCCTCTTGCCCCGGTCCTCTCATCCCCTGTCCCCCTCTTGGCCCCCGGTCCTCCTATGTGTCCTCCGGGTGCCCCCATGTGTGCTCCGATCCCCCCATGTGTCCTCCCCTCTCCTCCTCTCCTTTCTCACCTGTCCACGACTCCTGCACGGTCCCGCGAGTCTCCGGTGCCTTGCTGTTCTGTCTCAGTGCTGCCAGGACCTCTCGTGATGTACAATCACATGACTGCCTGCTATTGGTTCCTGGCAGTCATGTGATTGTGACATCACGGCAGGTCTTTCAGCACAGACGGCAAGATACCTGGAGACACCGGAGACGCCGGGAGACGACGGGGGCCTCGTGGACAGGTGAGCATAGTTTTTTTTTTTTTATTAACCCCTTAATTTACTTTTAGGAGCTATTTTAGTGTACTGAGCATGCTCAGTACACTAAAATCGGTCCGAGGAGACATCAGATGTTTCCTCGGACACTGCTCCATAGGGCCCCATGCTAAATTGATCGGGTCGGATCGGATGTGCACTAAATGCCATCCGATCTGGTCCGATCCGAATCTGTCAGATTTTATTTTCGGTGCAAAAATCGGAGCAAGCTCCGATTTTTGCACCGATAAAAAAATCGGACAGATTCGGATCGGACCAAATCGGATGGCATTTAGTGCACATCCGATTCGGTCCGATGCCCATAGGGCTGCATGGGGTCCGAAAATCGGTCCGATGCTGTCCGATTTTGATCGGACAGCATCGGAAATGAAAAAATCGTTATGTGAAAGCACCCTTAGCTAGAAGCAGCAGCTCAGGACACACACACAGCGCAGCACGAGGAACCTAATGACCCGGACAGGGTGGGGAGAGAGCTTAGCCCCATTACAGACTCCGTGGACTATAACCTGCAACAACATCTGCAGTAAAGCTTTGGAAAACAGCACAACTGTGAGTCTGTGTATTGATTGCAACCTTTGCCCTACATTCAGTAACAGAGAGCTCCCACCTGCAGAGATACCAGCCTGTCAGCTCTGCACACGGATTAGAAGAAGCTGCAGCATCAGGAGAAAAGGAGAATTGCACTTTTGACTACCAAACGTGAGTGTGTGTCCTTTAACCCCGTCTTCACCATTCCTCTCCATCATAGACTATACCATCACTGCCCCGGGGAATACAGTTCTACCCACTGGAACTATTACACCTAAGCTGCCATTCCATCATCCCCGGAGGTTCTGCAGCAGCGGCGGCCCCATCACTGGCCGCATATGGTGGGTGGCGTCACGACTGACAATCCCCTGTAAATACACCCCTTTTATTTGCCAGGGCCCGGGAAACGGACCGGACCAGGATCACCCATGACTTCCCCCGCAGCAGACACGGTCCTGTATCGAGTACCCTCGTCCCAGTGGGCTCGACATTTACGCAACTGCATTTTCTCCCAGAAAAAGCACTGCGTATTTTTACGCAGTGTCTGCACAGCAAAGTGAATTTCCCATTCACTTTGCTGGCAGACACAAAAGACATTGCGTATTTTGAAAAGCACGCATAAAAAAGCGCAGCAAAATACGCAATGTGTAAACGTAGCCTTAGACTCCCCAATGAAGCAATATAGCGAAATGATGAAGCAGGTCATAACATGCAACTGGGTTAGTAAGAATGGACCAGCCTGGGTATTATTCAATCTAAGGCTGCATTCACACATTTGCGTATTTTATTGCGCTTTTTTGTGCACGCTTTTTGCTGCGCTTTTTAGCCGCGCAAAAAAGCGCAGCAAAATACGCAGGGGCTTTCACACACTGCTCTTTCTTTACCCCAGAAAGTGCAGTGATGTCACAGAGGGGAGGAAGAATCCTGCTTCCTCCTCCCCTCTGTGACAGCCCCATTAGATTTTGCAGTGTATTAATATACACTGCAAAATCTAAATTAAACAAAGGCAAATGTATGAAAAATAAAAAAGAATGAAATACCTCTCCGACGCCTTTTCCTGGTGTCCGGTGGTGAGGCCAGGCGAGGTGTCTCCTGCCAGGACCTGCCGTGATGTCAGAGGGGAGTTCCCAGTGCTGATTGGGCGCACGCGGTCATGTGATACATATCACATGACCGCGAGCGGCCAATTAGCGCAGGGAACGCCCCTCTGACATCACGGCAGGATCTTGCAGGACTCAGATCTCCTGGCCTCGGCACCAGACACCAGGAAAAGGCGTCGGAGAGGTATTTCATTCTTTTTTATTTTTCATACATTTGCCTTTGTTTAATTTAGATTTTGCAGTGTATATTAATACACTGCAAAATCTAATGGACGGTCACAGCTGTCACACAGGGGAGGAGGAAGCAGGATTCTTCCTCCCCTCTGGGACATCAGAGGGAGAAAACGCAGGAGCAGCTGCGTAAAGAATTGACATCTCAATTGTTTACGCAGCTGGGTTTTCTGCCTGAAAAAGCACTACGTATTTTAACGCACTGTCTGCACTGCAAAATGAATTTCCCATTCACTTTGCTGGCAGACACAAAACACATTGCGTATTTTGAAAAGCGCGCGTAACAAAAGCGCAGCAAAATACACAATGTGTGAACGCAGCCTTAGTTCATCTATTTTCTGAATTCACCACATTTGCAGCACTTAGTCACTTTATGTTCATTATATATTTCTCAACCAGTGTTTTAAAAAGTATTATTTATTCACATCAGTGATGTTTTCTCTAGTGGAGGGATATAAATAATTCTTAATAAATTATAAGATTAATGGTCATTATATATTACTCAGTTATTTATTACTCTCATTTTCAGTATAGTCAATAATTGATAAATATTAATATAATGGTTATCATCTAATCATTATTTATTATTCATTTAAACCTGTTACCCTTTGGATCATTTGCATGTTTTTGGACTTTTTAGGGCGTCTTCACACTGCAATCAGGTCCGGTCCGGGGCTGTCAGGGAAGTTTTGGACACTTACGGGCCTGGATCAGCACACAGAACTGGAGGGCTAATTTGCCCTCCGGTCCGGTGTGCTGCCGCACGCAGCTGCCGCCGCTGATAGGTCAGGACCGCATCTCACAAGCAAATTAGCCCCCCAGTTCTGTGTGCTGATCCAGTTCGAGGCGGTCAGGTTCATGCCTGACAGCCCCAGACCGGACCTGACAGCAGTGTGAAGCCGCCCTTCCCCTTCCCCTTGTGTGGCGCCCCACTGGTCAGGCATCACAGTTGGGGTACTGCCCCCATAAAAGAGTGTGCGGTTATCTCTGTTACAGTGGGAATGCAAGGTTTGTAGGAGGCTCCCACCCCGGCACTCCCACACTCAAGCCTAGGCAAATGGTTGGAGCCCAGTCCCTGGGGGGAGAGTTAGGGGAGAAGGGAGGTAGAAAAACAGGGAGTTCTAATTTGCCCTGAGGAGAAGAAGGAAAGGGATCCCTGAGAGAAGAAAGGGGTCTCGAGAAATGGGGCCTGAGAGAAGAAAAGGCAGCCCAGGAAGAGAGAGGGTACCTCCATACCGGAGCGCTCATACTCCAGGGGTAACCCTGGTCCACCACGGGGAGCCGGCTCCAAGGACGCGGTGCAGGGAGTCTACAGCCTGAGCCGCCAATGCCGGCTGTTGCAGGTCAGTCTACCGGCCCAACACCCTGTCCATACAGCACCGCCACACCAGGATCGCCCACCTAAAGGTTGAGGCCCCCCTTTTTAAGAGCTGGAAAGCACGTGTGGCACCCCATGGGTTAATGTGCCACAATAACATCACATGGGTTCTCTCCCCCACTACACACTGACAAACACTAGCACCTCTGGGCCAAGAGGGGGAGCACAACCTGCTTCCTTATATACTCTTGCCCTTGAGGGAGAGCTCAGTTCAGCTCGGAGCAGGGCTGTGAAGTGCACGAGTTAGTGCAGAACTTAGTACAGACCTAGTGAGGGTCGGAGGAACAGGAGAACTACAGACAGAGAAACACGTCTGGGAGCTGGAGTGATACCTTCACTTGCCCCAGAAGAACGTACAAGAACGGACACCGGATCCGGTACTGTGTCTGGCACCCACAGCACAGTGAATCCCGGAAGAGTGGGATCTCTAGATGCCCCTAGTACCAGAGCAAAGCAACACGGAGGGGTCAGCACAGCACAGAGGACTCAAGTTGCCTAGCCAAGTGGTACCAGAATACAGAGAGAGAGACGTGAGGAATCCCAGCAGCTCAGCTAATAGCAGCAGCCAGGACACACACACAGTGCAGCATAAGGACGCTGACGACCCCAGACAGGGTGGGAAGAGAGCTCAGCCCCATTACAGACTCCGTGGACTATAATCTGCAGTAACATCAGTAGTAAAGCTTTGGAAAACAGCAAAACTGTGAGTCTGTGTATTGATTGCGACCTTTGCTCCAGATTCAGCACAGAGAGCTTCCCCCTGCTACAAGCCTGTCAGCTCTGCAGCCTCAGGAGAGAAGGAGAAGTGCACCAGTGTCTACCAAACGTGAGTGTGTGTCCTTTAACCCCGTCTCCACCATCTATAACACCAATAGACTTTAACCCTTACTGCCCCGGGGGATACAGTTCTTCCCACTGGAACTACACCATCTCCGCTGCCATCACATCACCCCCGGAGGTTCTGCGGCAGCGGCGGCCCCATCACTGGCCGCACCAAGTGGGTGGCGTCACCCGTGACAAATCCCCTTGTAAATGTTCCCCATCTTATTGTGCGGGCCCAGGGACACAGTCCGGACCAAGCCACCCGTGACTTCCCCGGCACTGACCGGTCCGGTACCGAGTACCCCTGTCCCGCGGGGGCTCCACACACGGGTGTGGCGCCCTTCAATGCAGGCGACACAGAGGGGTACTGCACCCATAATAGAGGTGCAGATATCCCAGCTGCAAGCAGATTTTAGGATGATGGGTGGAATCCACACACAAGCACCCCACACTAGATCACACGGTGGAAGGTACCTGGGAGGGAATAAAAACCACCTCCAGGGGGAACTAGAAGGCACATGGAGCTCAGCTCAGGAGAGCCAGGCACTGAGCCTGAGGGAGGAAGGAGGGTTCCTCAGCTGAGGGCCCAGGGAGAAGGAAAGCTATCCCAGGTGCAGACAGCGAGTTGGGGAAGGAAAGGACTAGAGAAGGTCTAACCCCAATAGCTTACTGGGCACCATAGCCCGCACCTGTGGGATCCTCCAAGGACCACAGAAAATCCAGTGATCTAGGGGTATATCTATATACTGCCCAGGCCCGTAAGTGTCCAAAAGAGGGTACCAGGCACCGCTGAAGGAGCAGGCGGGGGCCACCAGAAGGTAACCCGACGGGAGTGAAGAGAGAGAGAGAGAGACAGCAGGAGGCCAGACCCCCTTTATGGGGTCAGACTTCACACCGACTACTGGGAGGCAGGGAAGCATTGACGGAGAAAAGGCACACACTGAGGATTTCATCCTACCACCTGAGATCCGCTTGCAGCCACCCGTTAGCTACTTGTCATTGAACATCTTACTGAACTGAGAACTGTAACGAATGCTGCTAAAGTTTATCAGTAAAGTACCCGGAGTGAAGTGATCTCGACTCTGCTGCATCTTCTTTCCTATGAACTTATTCCTTCACAGGATTGCTGCCCTGGAGGTCCCAATCCTGCCTGCGGGGGACTACACCATCTCAGCCGCAATAACATTGACCTCCAGAGGACTGTAGCGGCGCTGGTGCCACTCACCAGAAACTGCAGGTGGCGTCACAACAACAAACTTGTAACTAATCCCCTGTACATAAAACCCCTTTTCAAAGAATAGTCCCCCAGAACACGGGATCAGGCGCGGCCGCCATTCCCCATGACAGAGTTAACCCCTTGCCACCTGATACCCGAGTACCCCGGAGCTCGACACGGGAACTCATCAGCACCCCAACGGGCCTGGGGTAGTGCAAGGACAGGAATCAGCAGCAGGACCTGGGATAGTCAAGAGAAGGCATACTACGGGAGACTTGGAGAGACCTTGCTGCCCGCTGTGACTACTCAGCCAGCTACCTCATGCAAAAGACTGTTTTCCATTGTGAACTGCATTGTCATCAGAACTGTTCCAGTAAAGTACCCGGGTAGAGTGACAGAGTCTCCGTGTGTTTGTTCTATTACTGCATTGCTGATAATCTACTTTTACAGACTACATCTACATCATCGGTGCACTCCTGTCCCGGAGGCCCAGCTCCACCTGCAGGGAGCTGTTCCATCAAAGCTGCAGTACCATTGCCCTCCGGAGGTCTGAATCTGCGCTGGTGTCCCATCACCAGAATCTGCAGGTGGTGTCACGACAAACTATTTCTATTTCAATTCCCCCTTTTTAAGCTGCCATGGGTCTGGGCAGGCCACCAGTGACATCCCATCCGCAGCTAAATGCCCAGATACCCAAGTCCACATAACCCTGGGGTGCGTCATAGCTATCTGGGTCTCACAAACAGGATCGCACCAACCCGACCTAATGGGTATTGTGTCCCTTTATGAACTGTAAAACCTGGTCTAAAAGAACTTTCACAGTCTTTAAACACGGCACCAAGAACTGGTTCCCGCTATTTTACCGAGAACCAGCGCCCTACAGGTCCAGGACTCCAGAGAATCTGACCAGGAGCCAGATGTTGTCGTCGAGCCCTAGGAAGGGGACGACGACGACCAGACTGGTTCCGTGGAGTAGGACCCGACCTGGATGACCCGGACTATGTCGCAGGAGCCACAGGAGACGACACACCCGAAGCAGCGTGGTGGAGTACTCGAGAGTTCCGGCGTGAGACCATGCATGTGTTCCGTGCCGAGGTGAGTGCTGTTCCAGATGCCCAGCAACCAGCTCACCACTCTCAGCATACTTCCCCAAGTCAGCGAGGCAGACCAAGTGGCCTGACAACGCCGCCGCGAGGAGTGGTGGCAACACGAAATGGAGAGCTGTCATGCCAACGACGACACCTGCTGACAACCTGCGTTACCCCTTGAACTTCGCAAACAAGGTACTGTGGTGTCCTTTTGCTATGCGGATAGGTGGGGCTTGTGCGTGAACCTGACCTAAAAGAGGAAATTTTTGTTGGGCAACGAGACGTTGAACCTCATTTACCCCGCGGTCACCCGGGCCAGGACATTTACCGGGAAAACCAGGTCACCTATGAGTGGCATGTGGCACTCATGGGATGATTTGCCATTAGGGTATCCTGCCTCTAAGCAACAGAACATTGACTGTTACTCGGAACTGTACATAGTTTTTATGTTTGCCTTTCCCTTTTTGACTAATGAGTGCTGACCCCTTTTTGCCTTTTGAGCCTCATAGACTTTCATTAGAACTCTAATCCCATTAATTATGTTTGAGCCTGGACTGTCGCTGTTAAGCCAGAGACTCTTGTGTGATATCATGTGTTTATCCAAAGCAGCCCATCGGTGATAAAGAACACTTGACTGTGAAGGACAATAATTACCGATGGTAAATAAAGGGATTATCCACACCATCTCATAAAAGAGGGATTCTAGGAACCCCAGGCAGCGAGACGCTCGTACTCAACCAGGGAGACCCACCTGGATATCCATAATCCGCACAAAGAAAGAACAGCGCCTCTCAAGCTGGTGTATTATAAAGTATCTTCAAAGTTTATTCCGTCCATCCCCAGGCACAACGTTTCGGTACGCAGACCTTTTTTTTGGACGGAATAAACTTTGAAGATACTTTATAATACACTAGCTTGAGAGGCGCTGTTCTTTCTTTGTGCGAACAATTACCGTTGGGTCCGCACAGTTACCGATCCCCGTATGGCCGATGAAACAATTAAATAATTTTTTTTTTGCAACGTTCTAAGTTTGGTGCCTCCCATAAAGGGAAGAATAAGAATGTGTAATCTTTGTAAATATGTTACCAGTTAATATTGTTTATTGAAAAAGGGAGAATTTTGCTTTACCGGTACACCGGGTAAACATACTCACGGACGAGTGTATTCCACCAAGAGGGAGTGTAGTGCCCCACTGGTCAGGTGTCACAGTTGGTGTACTGCACCCATAAAAGAGTGTGCGGTTATCCCTGTCACAGTGGGAATGCAAGGTTTGTAGGAGGCTCCCACCCCAGCACTCCCACACTCGAGTCTAGGCAAATGGTTGGAGCCCAGTTCCTGGGGGGAGAGTTAGGGAGGAGGGAGGTAGAAAAATGTGGAGTTCTAGTTTGCCCTGAGGAGAAGAAGGAAAGGGAGCCCTTAGAGAGGAAAGGGGTCTCTGATGGAGGGGACCTGAGACAAGAAAAGGCAGCCCAGGAAGAGAGAGGGAACCCCCATACCGGAGAGCCCATACTCCGGGGGGAACCCTGGTCCACCACGGGGAGCTGGCTAGCCACTGAGCCGCCAATACCAGAAGTCGTGGGTCAGTCTACTGGCCCCGACACCCTGTCCACATAACCCTGGGGTGCGTCATTTGTTTTCTTTTTCTTTTTGTTTTATTGTGCCTCATGTTTTTTATGATTTGGTCATATTGTGATTAATAAGCGCATTTGACTTAAATTTGTTTTGTTTCTGGGGGCTTTTCTTAACATATTCTAGCTTTTTCTTTACCGCTCCAATTATTGATATTTGTGGATTATTAAAATATTTTCTTATTTAGGTTTCTTTGTATACTGCATCAGAGCGGACACAAGGAACAATTTCCCATATGTGTGAAACATATCCACCGGGCTCCATTCATCCAACAGGGTCCAAAAAAGGTTCACCAGAGAAGAAAACATTCTTTATATATTTTCCACGGTCTGAGTGAGATGAAGGGTTCTGTTGGAGGTATATGCTGGCACAGTATACATATGATGGACATTGCGTGCATTGCATGGATCCATGGAGCTGTTTTTAAATCTTCTATACGGGAGATATTTTTAAAAGAGCAGGGAGAAGTAATAATGGCATAGGAAACCAAAGCAGGCGTCTATCAGATCGTCTTCAAGTCGGTTAATTGCTTCTGCTTTCCATCTCTCACCTCTTCTCAACAGCTTCGTATTGTTTCTGGAGCCGTGCCCATTGGCTGAAAGCTCCGAAGATGAAGGTTTGCAAGAATGTTCGGAGAGTTAAGAAGCAGCTGTAAAGTCAGAAGCTTCCCTCTCTGGAGCGCTTTATACTATTGTGTAAGAGATTTGTATTATTTTATAAATATGATGATTGTGCATTGATCATGTATTATTATGTCCCAATCCAAGTTTTAAAATTGACCAATTAATGCTATACTTATTCTAGAGATTTCTATAAAAACTATATCTTGAACAAACACCCTGTATAACCCTTCCACGTACCGGCTGGATATGCACAGTAGTGCACAAAGAAGCCCCATTCATTGTATACTATACACACATTAGCCTGCACATGTGCAATTTGTTCATTTGCCCTGGAAAATTGGAGGATTTACAGCTGAGAATTCTGAGATTTGTTGTTGAAAGTTGTTTTAGGTGGTTTGGGTGGCAGATGTTAGAATATACACAACTACCCTGCCGGAGCAGGACTTCAAAGCTAGGACATTATAGTAGAATTAGGCCGCTTTCACATCAGCTCTTTGCTGATGTTTGCGGCCGATCTGGTAGATGGCGCCGCATCTGCTGGATCTGCCGCCTAACGGCCGACTTGCGGCACCGATCCGGCAAGCCCCATGCCTTGTCTATGGGGCTTGCGGTTAGGTGCGGCAAGTGTGGTTTGCTGGATTCAGCAGATCTGGCACATGCATCGGGGGGAAAAAAAACACTGCTAGTAGCGTTTTTTTCCGCCGTCCAAGTGTCGGATCTGCTGGATCTGGCAGAAATGCACTTGCCACATCTGACCGCAAGCCCCATAGACAAGGCATGGGGCTTGCCTGATCCGGGCAGCAAGTCGGCCGTTATGTGGCCGATCCGGCAGATGTGGCACCATCTGCCGGATATGCTTGAAACATCAGCAAAACGCTGATGTGAAAGAACATTTAGTGTTGTAAAAAAAATCACTGACAGGATTCACCGTCAGGCGCTGTGCACCTTGTCCATTTAGTTTTCAACAGGCAGTTGTAGAACACAGTCAGGTCCAGGTCCTGCCCTTCCCCTGCACATATCAAGGTGAGATACTAGAGTTAGGGACCATCCAGACTGGGTATACCTTGGCGCGGTGGGATGGCTTTATACTTTTTTTATATAAAAAAAAGTCAACAAAGTTCCTTATGTTATTTACATATATTACTTCTATTTATTTACTTGCTGAAGGACAAACATTAATGTTTTAATTCTAGGTTATATGTGTCTTTTAATGGCCACAGTATGAATGTGCACCTACAATGATACTAACAGGTGTGATGGCCCATATTATTGATTTTACTTTTACATTTGATGGTATGTCCAAACCTCTACTTCTCCTTTGGCCTGTGCACCCCGTCTATTTAGCTTTCCACAGTCGGGAGTAAAACACAGTCAGGCACAGGTCCTTCTCGGCCCCGGTTCTGGCACCTAGCAAGGGGAAATACTAGAGTTAGGGACCAGCCTCATTGAGTGTAACGTGTTACGGTGGGATGGCTTTTACACATTTTTGATAAAAAAAACTGGAAAGAAGTATGTTTTATTACATGTTTTACTTCTATTTATTTACGTACTGCGAAGTATTTATTAATTATTTAAATTCTAGGTTTAGGGGCTGTTGGTAATTCTCAACCCAATACTCACCCTTGAATTAGTTTTGTAATATATTACTTTATGTTGTGCTCATGCAGAATTACAGAAATTATTATACTCCAGAGTTCATTCACAATTCTACTGTATGATGTAGAATCTACTGAATTTTGGGATATTACTTAATAATAAATTAGCAACAATAGATATTGTATCTTCTTCCTCTTCTATCAGGAGCCATAACTATTTTTTTTTGTTTTATGCAAGACACATTGCGTTTTCGATTTAAAACATTTCATTTTACCATTTAATTTACTGAAAAAAAGGATAAATAAACATAAAAAGAAAACACACTTCCGGTACAGTTCCGGCTCACTCACAATTTGACCCTAAGAAAATTACCATGAATAAAGAATTGGATGTAAATATTCTCTGAGAGCAGCTTTTTCCAAACATCCTGGTGCAATTTGGAAATGAACAATGATTTTTCCAACATGGGGGAGACCAGGTGACAGGGCAAAAGGGATAAGTAAGGCTGCTTTCACATCAGCGATTTTTGCCATTTGTGGCAGATCCGGCAGTTTTGTCACTCCTGCAGCGTAAAGGCTCACTTGCAGCAAGGCTGCGTTTGGCCCAATTCATTCCCTATGGGGCTTGCGGTCATGTGCGGCACTTGACCGCCAGCAGCGTTTTTTTTTACGTTGCCGCAAGTGCCAGATTTGCTGGATTCAGCAAAACAGCAAGTGCTTCACATGATCGTAAGTCCCATAGGGAATGAATTGGGCCGAACACAGGCTTGCCGCAGGTGAAACGTTATGCGGCCGATGCCTCAAACCTGCTGGATCTGCTGCAAATGGCGAAAATCACTGATGTGAAAGTAGCCTAAGTGGCTTGATGAACAAGACATTGAATTTTGGGGTCAATGGCCAGGAAACTCTCCAGGTCTCCATCCCATTGAGAACCTGTTGCCAGTCCTCACAAAGTGGGTGACAAACAAAACCACAGAACATGTGATACTTCAAGGATTGATTAGGTCCTTGTTGTCAATAGTCAGGTTTTGGAACAGATATCCTGCTCAGGCCCAGCATCAGCACCCAGCATACCCAGGCAGGTGCTGGGGCTCTGAAGAAGTGAGAGGGCCCACAGCTGTCTGTGAGCGGAAACAGTGAGAGACCCGCTCACACACAGCTGTCCACTCTCCCTCTCTTCTCTCCTGCTCTGTACAGATGGTGATCGGTACACAGTAGGAGAGAAAGCACCAGGAGCTGAACGGAGGCTGAAGGACCTTGCAGTTCCAGTCATTTGACTGATCATGTCCTGAAATAAGCTGCTATTGCAGCCTCCTGCAGCTCCCAGCGGCTCCTCTTCCTGCTCTGCTCCAATCAAGATCAGGTGGATATGGTAATACTGTATGTATGTGTGTATCTGCATATGTGTGTGTATCTGTGTGTGTATCAGTATGTGAGTACCTGTATGTGTGTATCTGTGTGTGTATCTGTACAGTATGTCTGTATCTGTATCTGTATGCTTGTGTCTGTGTATCTATATCTGTATGTGTGTTTATCTATGTATGTGTGTATCTGTATGTATGTATATCTGAATGTGTGTATCTGTACTTGCATGTATTGACCATGTAACATACCTGTGTGTCTGTTCGTATGTGCATGTAGCAGACCTCTGTGTGTTTGTATGTGCATGTAGCAGAGCTGTGTGTGTATCTGTATGTACATAAATTGTACATGTAGCAGAGCTTGGTGTGTAGTGTGCATGTAGTGTCCATGAAGCAGAGCTGTGTGTGTGTCTGTATGTGCAAGTATTGTGCATGTAACAGTGCTGTGTGTGTTTGTATGGACATGCAGCAGAGCTGTGTGTGTCTGTATGTGCATGTATTGTGCATGCAGCAGAGCTGTGTGTTGTATGTGCATGTAGCAGAGCTGTGTGTATCTCTATGTACATGTATTGTACACGTGAGCAGAGCTGTGTGTGCTTGCATGGTGCATGTAACAGAGCTATGTGTGTGTTTGTATGTGCATGTATTGTACATGTAGCAGAGCTGGGCATGTAATGTTCATGTAGCAGAGCTGTGTGTGTATCTGGAGATGCATGTAGTAGAGCTGTGTGTGTGTGCTTTGTGTAGTGTGCATGTAGCAGAACTGTGTGTCTTCATGTGCATGTAGCAGAGCCATCTATGTCTATGGGCATGTAGCAGAGCTGTGTGCATTATTGCAGAAACATAATAATAATATGACACTAACTATAGATCTATTTCCTCCATATTACACCCTGATACATTAAAATTAGCGCTAATGACCCCTCCCTTTTACACCACCAGGAAAGCGTCAATTAATAATAAGAGTAATAGTAATAATCTTATTTTCTGCAGTCTATACCTGGGGTACAGCTTAAGGTGCAGATGTGCAGCAGCAAGGAGGGGTGGGGCAGAGTGTAAAAGGGGCCCATTAAGACTCTTTCGCCTGGGGCCCACAAAAATTGGGAGTCGGCCCTGATCCTGCTGACAGGCTGAAATGCAGGAGCCTTGAAAAAAGAGGGCCAGCGCTGTATATATTGAGAGGTTGCTTCATCAAGATTGGCACTTGTTTGCGCTATGCTAGTCTTACATGAGAAGAAGATGTACAATTCAATAAGAGCTGTGCATCACATCAGGAATTGACGCCTCCTCTGAGTAGTGTGTGCCTCCGTGCACTATGCCAGAAATGCTATGTCAGCCAAAGACTTTAGTAGAATTTCTATTGTATGAAACAACAGCACATTTCATGATATTGATAGGCCGACGTGGCCATGCCCCTGCCCCATCCCAGCCCCTCCCCAGCTCCAGCATGAAAATGACAAAATTTGCACATTTTTTGCACAGTTCCACATTGCACAATGATTCTGTAATTTTCAGTGCTATGACACCATTTTCCTGATTTAAAAGCTTTGAGGAATCGGCCCCTTGAGTTTTTGCATTAACTTTATTTATTTGTCCATAAAGTTTAAATACGTAGGAAATACTAAAATTATACTTCAAGTACAATAGAAATATGCGACTAAAAGATCTAAAAACAATAAAAAGTTTTGAAGAAAACTTTGTATCAGACTTAAATCTTTTGGACATGACCAGAGATGGATCTAGGTTTTCCAGTACATGGGGAAAGAATTATTTATCACCCCCCCCTTTGGTTTCAGTAGTCATGTGACCCTTCTAAAACACCAAATAGGGAAGCACTTGTGACTAGTGCGGATGTGCAAGTCAGAGTGGTCAATAGAGCCGCTTGTAGTGGGTAACTTATGTTACATTGAGACCAGAGTGAGCTAGCGTGATCCTGTGAATTGACTGTAGCATTGGATGGAACCACCAGAGGGATAGGGACCTACCTTCACATTATCAGCCCTGCATTGAAGAAGTCAGAATATGGACAATTGGCCAGGCCCCTTAGCTGTCAAGATTGGTGTTATTACCACTGACAAGTGACGGTGTTCAGTTTTTCTGGCCGTGGAGAGGGTTGAATACAATATTCTTGCAGATAATCAGTGTGCAGTGTGATGGGGGCCATGTATCAGGATGGGGTGCCATGTACCAGGATGGGAGGGTCATATACCAGGATGGGGGGGGCATGTACCAGGATGGGGGGGGGCATGTACCAAAATGGGAGTGCCATGTACCAGGATGGGGTGCTGTGTACAAGGATGGGGTGACATGTACCAGGATGAGGGGCCATGTACCAGGATGGGGAACATGTACCAGAATGGGGGTGTCATGTATTAGGATGGGGTGCCGTGTACAAGGATGGGGTGACATGTACCAGGATGGGGGGCTATGTACCAGGATGGGGGCCATTGACCAGGATTAAAGGCTGTGTATGAGGATGGGGGACATGTAGCAGAATGGGGGATCATATATACCAGGATGGGGATCATATATACCAGGATGAGGGACATATACCATGATGGTATACTGTAGTAGCAAAAAATGTGAGCTACCTTTTCATTTTATTTGTATATTGGTTAATCCATTTGTGAATTTATATATACTGTAGATTCAGACAAGTGTTATATAATCTCAGATTGATCCATAACTCACATATTAGCCATGGTCTTTGTCCTATGTATAATCCTGCAGGGGTGGATGAGATCATGTAGAAATGAGGAGCCGGGCAATCAGCTTTAGGAGCCAGAAGTATCATACAAGTGGCCAAAAGAGATGAACATCAATTGACCTTGGCAATAGGACTCCAGTGACCGGTGCCAGCAATCATTTTCTGTAAGACAATCCAGAAAGGGAGACACTCACCAGGCTCATGTATTTCTACAGAAATTCTTATCGGGGATTCATGAAATATAGAAAATATAACAAATAGCAATAATTAACGGTTATAAATATTGTTTGCAGTAAAAATCAGTATAATTTTTTTTGCATAATCTCCAAATTTATATGCAAATTTATAAAATATACTGTATTAAAATGTATCTGATGCATCATGCATTTAATTTGTTTTATTCATTAGATGTGAATGGGGATGATTTATGAAATAGGAGAAAACGTTCGTTCATGACCCTAGCGATCATTAATTTCCTAAACAACTGGGGTAAAATCAAAGTTACAGTAAATAAAAATAAAACAAACTCAATAAATAAACAGCAGCACTCTAATTAATGCAAACATTAGATATAGTAATTTAGACCTGCATTACTGCTAAGGAAATACTTTTAAAAATGAAGACATTCGGTGCATTAAAAAGACCAGTTTTATATGATCAATTACACTGGTGCTTTACACTTTAAAAAAAAACAAAAAAACTTTGATATAGGGATGTTTATTAAGAATGTACAAAAAGCAAAAAAAAAATAATTCAAATTGATTTAAAGTTTAAGTTTTTTGGCTGTTTAAAAAGTTCTTAAAATATATGAATTCTAAATGATAAAAAAGGAGCTGCAAGTGAAGGACATGGTCATCCACACTGCCTAACAGAGAGATACAAAGAATAACTATAATGACTCTGCGCTCACTTATATGAAAAATAGATTATTTAAGGCTGGCTTCACACCACGATTTTTTGGATCTGGGCTGTCCGGTGTGAAATCGGAGCATGCAGCATTTTTTGTGTCCGGGGCAAAAATTGAACAAAACCGGATCATCCCGAATCCTCCTGAATCCAGGGTGATCCGCCACCCATAATATGGGAGTCAAGGGGCGGCGGATCCGGCAAAAAAATCATCCGGTTCCAGAGTGCCGGGTGCTGAACGAGCGTCAGCTCTGAAACTCAAGCTGCGCTCATTCAGCACTGGGACAGCGCAGCTGAAAGAGCAGCAGCTGGAATTTCAGCACCGCGGCTAGCTCCCCTCCTGCTGCTATGCTGAAATTTCAACAACAAACAGCGGCAGCCGCTGATTTCGGCACAAAACAGGATCGGAGGGCAGATTTGCCCTCCGGTTCTGTTTGTCCAGGGCTGTCAGGTTCTGTCGGTGCATCCTGCAAAACACTGGACAGAACCTGACAGGGAAAAACTGTAGTGTGAGCCGGCCTAAGAGAATGAGTGGTGAGATTATTAATGGAATTTTCAGTTTCCGATGTATATGAACTTTCTGATACAGGAGTTGATTTTCCAGTGAAAGATAGGATTCATGGAAGTGTTAATGTTAAAATTGGGTTTTGTTGTTGATTTATATGGGTATTTATTCAATTACGGTGCATTATCAATGCCTAGACTAAACAGTAGTAAACATAGCAAGCTTTCGGGACACTGTGGCTCCTTCGGCAGGCAGATAATGACACAGATTCTGAAAACACATAAATATATACATAAGCAAATGAAACAAAAAAACAGTGTTAGATGCTGTAGTAAATGTGACAGGTGACGTAAAGCAGAGTCAGGCTAGGGAAGAAGAGAGGGGCTGGGAAATTGAAACTAAAATTCTAAGATAAGCGGAACAAATTGTATTATTGTTATATGGTAGTGGTCTGTGGAGACCTGAAAATACTTAAATGAGTTGGGGAAAGCAATAAAAGGAAGCGAGGGTGTTCACATAAGAAATATCAAATGTTTATTGCCCTCAAAATGGAGTCTGTTGGAAGATGTGATATCCCCAAATGTCCTTTCAATTTATATTAAAACGCATGAATCTGTGATGTCCCCAAATGTCCATTCATGTTATATAAAAACCCATGAATCCATGTGATACATTTAATCCTGTTTTGAATGTGTCAAAGGTCGTTATCAATTTGTATTCCCAAATTCTTCTCTCTCTGAGATTTGAAGTTGCTTTTTAAGATGAGCAGCCTCATGTCGGTTTCACTGTGGTCAGGGCTGGAAAAATGTTTTGCTACAGGTAGATCCATACGCTTTTCTTTTTGAGTGGTGAGAATTCATTCTGGTCCTGAATTTTTCCCCGGTCTCCCCTACATACATGCCTACGTACAAATCTCAGAGAGAGAGAAGAATTTGGGAATATGAATTGATAACAATCTTTGACACATTCAAAACAAGATTAAATGTATCACATGGATTCATGGCTTTTTATATAACATGAATGAACATTTGGGGACATCACAGATTCATGCGTTTTTATATAAATTGAAAAGACATTTGGGGATAACACATCTTCCGACAGACTCCATTTTGAGGTCTTTTGACACTTTTTATATGAACACTCTCTCTTCCCTTTATTGCTTTCCCCAACTCATTTAAGTATTTTCTGGTCTCCACAGACCACTACCATAGTACAATTTCTTCCGCTTATCTTAGAATTCTAGTTTCAATTTCCCAGCTCCTCTCCCCCTCCCTAGCCTGACTCTGCTTTACGTCACCTGTTGCATTTACTACAGCATCTAACACTGTTTTTATTTCTTTTTTTTTTCTGTTTCATTTGCTTATGTATATATGTATGTGTTTTCAGAATCTGTGTCATTATCTGCCTGACGAAGGGGCTACAGTGTCCCGAAAGCTTGCTTTGTTTACCATTTTTTCAGTTAGCCATTAAAAGGTATCAACCACTGAGGACTCTCAGATTCTAATATTTTTCTATCTAATGGCTAACATGGTACAAACATTTTTTACCTAGACTAAATAAGTATTTCTATTACATATTGATACAAGTATTGCATCTATAGCTCTAATAAATTCTCTTGTTTTAGTTTAACATATAGTTACTTCTAAGAAACTGTACAAAGGATCAGAAAAGAGGCAAATAGGAATAACATATCCTTAATGGTATAACATATCCTTATACTACAACAACATGATATTCCTCACAAAAACCATATAATAACTACATTTATGTTAAATCTCCTATTGAAGGACCTTGTAGAGCTACAACAACAAAAAGCTACACAGAAAAAACATGTCCTTGACGGTATAGAGTCCACATAGCACAACAATGTATTACCCTCTACATAATAATTGTGTTAAAATCCATAGTGCTCACTGGAAACAAGGGGAGTGATAAAATAATGACTTATAAGAAGCAATATATCCTTAAAGGTACCTTTACACGCCGCTACAACAAGGTGGAAACAACCGGGTTGATGAGACAAATGTATCTTGCACCGCCAAATCAACCCGAGGTAGCGGCATGTAAAGTAGGTTGTTTCCACCCGTCACTTGCGGCACCTGTTTTAGAGCAGTGCTCTAAAACAGGTTGATTGCAACCCGATGGTAGCGGCGTCTAAATATGGTAGGGTAAGGTTTTTTGTCACCTAGTTAACTCCCTGGGGTGTGACACAGCCTACGGGAAACCGCCCCCCTTCAGCGATCATTGGTGGAAGCTCCTGCGTTACGATTGGTTGTCCCTGCATAGGGCGGCATATTTAAGGAGCTGACCAGTCACACTACACAATTGCAATAGCGTCATGTATTAGCCATCCTTCCTGCGCTGGCTGGCCAATCATGATGCTATTGCATTGTCCAATCATCATACGAGCGTCTCGTAATCCACAATTCTGGCACGCCTATGTGTTGTCCCTGCTGCCCCAGGTCCTCCCATATTACCTTCTGTAGCGGCGTGTAAATGAGGGACGGTGCTCTACAGAAGGTAACTTGTGGCACCCGGCGGTGCCTCCAGGGATAGATTAAACCTTCTGTAGAGCACCTTGTAGCGGCGTGTAAAGGCGGTGCGGGTACCGTTTTCAACCGTTGGTGCGTGCTCGTGCACGTGAAGCACCCGGTTGTTTCCACCTTGTTGTAGCGGCGTGTAAAGGTACCCTAAAGGTGCAGCAACCTTATATTACAACAATAATAACACAACATTCCCAATAATATCACTACAGTGTATTAAGCATCTATTTAACACTCAGTGCTTCACCTATAAGAACCTAAAGAACAATAGCAACCATTCAAGCCTGTTTTTACCATTCTATAGGTAAGATTGACCTATATTGACAATACACAGTAATTGAATAATCAACAACTAACCCCAATTGTAACATTCACACTTCTTTGAATCCTAGCTTTCACTAGACAATTAAATCTTCACATACATCAGAAACTGAAAAATCCATTGACAATCTCTATTTCTCTTAAATAATTCCTTCTTAATATAAGTGAGCACAGTGTCATTATAGTTATTCAGTTTTATATTTATCCCAGCAGCCAGCGAAAAGTCATATCTCTCTGCTGGGTCCCTATCTAATGCCTCAATCTGGGTTTAAAACCCTACAATTAATGGGTTAATAGGAACCTGCTGATTAAAAATTAAAATCATCTAAAGCTGGGTGATGTTTACCATGTTTACAAGCTCTCAGCATAGGCTCTGCCGCTGGGAGACCATTCATCGCGGTGTCACACACCACGATGCAGCAGATCACTGAAAGGATTATCGCTTGATCTGAGGTCCTGCTCACAAATCTTCCACCAAACAATCAAGCGAATTTCCATTGACAGATAGCTCGGTTACAACGATGCACTAGTGATATCGCTTAAGCAATCAAAATTCCGGATCGCTTAAGCGATATCATTCACAAGATTGAAGTGTGTGACGTGGCCTTAAGACATCGGCAGTCACAAAACTGGATACATGCAGGACTGGAGCTAGACACAGGCAAACCAAGAGCAACAGGCTGGACCTCCACACATGACTACATTAGGAAACCTAATGAGGATGCTCTGGCAATACCAAACAGGGAAGGAGAACTTTATATACCTGGTGCGTCCCAGCAATAGGCTGGAGACACTGTGGCACCCCTCTGGCTAGGCGCCATGGTGAGGTATTACAATCTGACAACAAATGTGGTATCTCTGTAAGTTGTGGGTTCAGGGTTTAATCTGTGGAGTCTCATATTACACACACACACACAGGACTAAGCCACCTTAGCATAGGGGGGACTGATTATTTAGTAGGTCCCAAAATGGGGGTGGAGCCTAGGCTAGAGTGTGAACCAGGAAGTTAGGAGAGTATTACCTCAGACAGTGCTGGGAACAGAGAAGAGTAAAGTAGACCCGAAAAGACTAAGAGGGAACATCTGGAGACTCCATAAGGGGGACGTTGAACCGGCAACAGACACCCGGTAAACCAGACTGTACCGTGTATCGTTTAACATCTGCCGTTACCCAGTAAACAGGAGTTTAAGTTGAATTGGTCTCTGTCATTCTTCTCGCCGGTGCCCGGGGGTCCAACACCATCAGCATCATCTCACCGGAGGGGTAAGAACAGCAACAACTACTCCTCTCATCTCCCTCTCATCATCATCCTCCATCACCACTGCCCTGAGGTAAAAGCTCCACCTGTGGGGAGCTGTACCACACTCTGCTGCACCCTCCATCACATCAGCGGCCGGCTTGCAGTGCCGGTAACTTTATTACCGGGCACTACAGCTGGCGTCACGTTCCCTTGTAAATATTCCCTCCCCACCATCTAACAAATGATAATCAGGGCACGGAACCGGGAACCCGACCACTCATGATCCCTCATCCAAGAAGCCATCAGTCTCAGTGTCCGAGTACCCCTAGCCCTGGGCTCATCATTTTCTGGCGTCACGAACAGGATAGAACCAGCCTGTTAAAACCAGGTAAAGTGCGCCTAAAAGACTTTATTGACTGTGTACTGTTACTGTGGATTACAAAGTAGAGCCGCCATTACATCGCCTCACAATTTAAACTGCATTACTACAGCAAGAGAAAAGATCGGGAAAATAAGCCACGCCCCTCCGCTCTGCCGAGGAGTGACGAAGGTAGTGGCGGGTTCCGGAAAAGCCCGAAGGACTCACCTATAGGACCTTTGTGGTGGGCGGATTTAAAAATGTAAAAGACTATGAGCCGGCCCAGGGGCGTGTCTTGGCTCCTCAGTATACATGAGCCATCCAAGAGGCGCCAAAAAGTCTCCCGGCCCCCCTTGCTATCAAACAACCAAGGGGGCTTTTGATTAAGTTTGCCCAGTCTAGGTATAAGGAAAACACTCTGTCATTTTGCAGCTCCTGGACACAGTGGTAGTATTGTTGGAGGATTGCTCCGCCTACCAGGCTGTCACTGGCTGTGATGTTGACTGAGGGCATGGCGGCCTGTGATTGGTCACGTCCGGTCATGTGACGGGTCACATGGGACGCTAAGGACACTGGGAAATGTAGTTTTCTGGCACCAGTGACTGTGATGTATGCGAGGGGCGGGCCGCATGTCTCCTACTCCGGGATTCTCAGCCTGAGAGTGGGATGACGTGGAGGCTGGTGACTGGCTGCACGGAATCTGGTTGCCAGGCTACACACAGATACAGGAAAGGAGGGTGATTAACACACCTGGCTGCTTTAGGAAATGATGTCACACGCCAGTATACCTGGAAGGGTATAAAAAGATCTCATACATGTGTGGAACTACCCCCTTGTGAACAAGCTAAACGCGAAACGTGCGTCTAGGGGAGGCAGCCACAAGCAGGTAGCTATCTTCTGACCCTATTCATTGCCCTGATTGTACTTTGTAGGTAACCACTTGGTTTATATATGTGTTGGGGTATGTGGCAATGTTATACTTAGGTGGGCTATTTGGCCAGGAGACATAATTATGGTTTCCATGCACCTTTGTGTTGTATTTTGATGGGGGTCCTGCTTGTGTGCCTGCTTGTAACATCTTTGCTGTGAGCTATTATATGTTTTCAATAAAATTGTTCTGATTATGCAGTATTTTGGCCTTACTCCTGGTCTTTTTCTATGAGGTTACTTGTGGTTGGAGGGCCTTATAATTAATTTTCTTTGGTCAAGTATATGAGTTTACTGTGGATTACAAAGTAGAGCCGCCATTACATCGCCTCACAATTTAAACTGCATTACTACAGCAAGAGAAAAGATCGGGAAAATAAGCCACACCCCTCCGCTCTGCCGAGGAGTGACGAAGGTAGTGGCGGGTTCCGGAAAAGCCCGAAGGACTCACCTATAGGACCTTTGTGGTGGGCGGATTTAAAAATGTAAAAGACTATGAGCCGGCCCAGGGGCGTGTCTTGGCTCCTCAGTATACATGAGCCATCCAAGAGGCGCCAAAAAGTCTCCCGGCCCCCCTTGCTATCAAACAACCAAGGGGGTGGGTTGAGTGCCAGCACACACCAGTTCGGGACTATGAAAACTGAGCAGGATGTGGCCGGAAGCCAAAACGAGATACCTGGTCAGGCTCCGGACCTGTTACCTGTATCCCGCTGTGAGGCAATGGCAGTCCCCGTTGCTGAGACCCTGGAACCCGTTGCCATACTATCTGTGGTGCCCGGAGAGGAGGATACCACTGAGGTAGAGTACCTCATCCAGTTCCAGGAGGAGCCCGAGCTGACTGAGGAGGAGCCGGTTGGAAACATGAGCGGCCACGTCAGGGTCGGGGACGAAGAGGCGAATCTGGAGGAGGAAGGAGCCGTCAGTGGTACGGAGGAGGCCGGGCCCCGTGAGCAATGGAGGGTTGGGGTACCAGCGTTGTTTGCTGCGGCTGGAGAGAGGAGAGTGGCTCTATCTGCAGTTCCCCAGGGCCACCTGGACCGGGACCTATATTGTGGGGATGTAATAACTTATGAGCGCCACGCAGGTCCCCGCGGGTGGTTCGCAATCTGGGTCAGCAAAGTTGAAAAGTGAAGAGTCTGACCCAGTATTGCATTGCCAAAAATGCAAACTGTTCCTTTAAATGTGTTTTCTTGCACTGCCCTGTTGTTTTCCCTTAAGGCCCCGTTACACCTGCCAACACCGCCGGAGATGCTGGCGGCGACTGGCGGGTGCGCGCACATTTTTTGCACCCTGCCAGTGTCGCCACCCCCTGTTTACACAGGGAAACATCTCCGGCGATGGGCCGGCGAGCTGAGAGACTCCCATCGCCTGTCAGCTCGCCGGCGGCCATTTACATGGGGGCGATGTGTGCACATCGCCCCAGATCGGCCGCCTGGTTTCACATCACTGAGAAGGCTGCATCCATTCAATATAGACATATGAGGGCTTGTTTTTTGTAAGAAGAGTTGAACTTGTGAATTATATCCTCCATTTTACCAAATAGTGTACTAAAAAACAGAAAAAAAATTGCAAGTGCTGGGAATTGTGCATTTGTTTTTTGTTTTATTCACCATGTTCACCATATGGTAAATGTGTGATTCTCCAGGTCAGTACGAGTGCACAGATACCTAACATGTTTATATCTTTTTTTTTTAGTTAAGTGCTTAAAAAAAATCAGAAATCTCTAAATAAAAAAATAAAAAATAATTTGGCTTTTGACTCAATTTTCCAAGAACTGTAATGTTTTTATTTTTTGGGATTTGGCTTATTTTTTGGGCCCCTATTTTGCTGGCTGAGTTGGAACTGTCTGAGGACGCAGGGCATGTGAGTACAACAGCTAACAATTACCGTATATACTCGTGTATAAGCCGAGTTTTTCAGCCCAAAAATTGGGCTGAAAAGTCACCCCCTCGGCTTATACACGGGTCAATACGGTAACTATTTTGCTGGGCAGGCTGGAGGAGGCGGGGGAGGCTGATGAGTGAGCGGCCCGTCACGTGGGGCCGCTCATTAGATATGCATGGCTCCCCCTGCCCATCACAGCGGCAGGGGGAGCCGTGCATACAGCCCCCCAGTGTATACAGGCAGCCCCCCAGTGGCACTAGTCCCCCTATCATGGAAAGAGCCCCCACACTTTGCAGAGCCCCCCCGCTGCTTTATCTTACCATCCAGTGTCTTCGCCGCGGGTCATGCGCGCTGTGTTCCGGTCTCACGTGGCGCGATGACATCATTCCACAGCGACCGCCGGGTCACATGAGACCGGGAAGACAGCGCGCGAGGATGGACTGGAGGACCCGCGGTGAAGAAGACCCTGGATGGTAAGATAATGCAGCGGGGGGGGAATCTGCAAAGTGTGGGGGCTCTTTCCATGATGGGGGGGCTAGTGCCACTGGGGGGCTGCCTGTATACACCTTGGGGCCTGCGGTATACCTTTGGGGCCTGCTGTATACCTCTGGGGCCTGCTGTATACCTCTGGGGCCTGCAGTATATACCCTGGGGCCTGCAGTATATACTCTGGGGACTGCTGTATATACCCTGGGGCCTGCTGTATATACCCTGGGGCCTGCTGTATATACCCTGGGACCTGCTGTATATACCCTGGGGCCTGCTGTATACCCCTGGGGCCTGCTGTATATACCCTGGGGCCTGCAGTATATACCCTGGGGCCTGCAGTATATACCCTGGGGCCTGCAGTATATACCCTGGGGCCTGCAGTATACCTCTGGGGCCTGCTGTATACCTCTGGGGCCTGCTGTATACCCCTGGGGCCTGCTGTATATACCCTGGGGCCTGCTGTATATACCCTGGGGCCTGCTGTATATACCCTGGGGCCTGCTGTATACCTCTGGGGCCTGCTGTATACCTCTGGGGCCTGCTGTATATACCCTGGGGCCTGCTGTATATACCCTGGGGCCTGCTGTATATACCCTGGAGCCTGCTGTATATGCCTCTGGGGCCTGCTGTATATGCCTCTGGGGCCTGCTGTATATGCCTCTGGGGCCTGCTGTATATGCCTCTGGGGCCTGCTGTATATGCCTCTGGGTCCTGCTGTATATGCCTCTGGGTCCTGCTGTATATGCCTCTGGGGCCTGCTGTATATGCCTCTGGGGCCTGCTGTATATGCCTCTGGGGCCTGCTGTTTATACATTTAGGGATGCTGTATATACCACTGGGGAGGCTGCTGTATACTACCACTGGGGAGGCCTGTATACCACACTGCTGGGGGCTGTATACCTGTGCTGGGGTCCACCCTCGGCTTATACACGAGTCAATAGGTTTTCCCAGGTTTTGGGGGCAAAAGTAGGGGTCGGCTTATACACGGGTCGGCTTATACACGAGTATATACAGTATCTAAAAGACTGATAATTAAAACACTTTGAGATTCATACTGCCTTGGAGAGTCAGAACAATGCCCCCTGTTAATCTCCGAATAATTCTAAGGCCCACAAAGCAAATGTTATTGCAGCCTGGGAGTAAAATACGGCTCTAATTGAGGATTAGAACAAAACCCAATCAAACAACACAAAATGAGCATGTTCATTTTGAGCTTTTCTCTTGGGTGTTGTCTTTGTAAAGGCCAGCACTGGCTCCAGATTTTTTTGGGCTCTGGGTGAAAGAGTCAAGTGGGTCCCCTTGAACACATACTGCTGTATGTGTGTGTGTTTATATGACGAGCCCAGGGGTATGGTGTACTCAGAACGAGGCTATTACTGTTTCTGGGGAGTCACAGGTGTCGAGACCCAGTTCCATGGCCCCGTGTTCAGCCTCAAAAAAGGGGAGAAAAACTTCTGGCGTGATAGGGAAAGGGAAATTTTCGTGACGCTACCTGTGGTATGTAGCTATAGTTATAGTGGGCCACTGATGCTGCAGAACCTCCGGGGCGATGGACGGGCAGCTGGGATGGAGTGACTCTCCACGGGCAGAGCAGTTCCCCGGGGCAGTGAAGGTAGTTTTAGTGTAGGGTGCAGGACCACAGGAACAAGCAATAGGCAGACTCACTGTTTTGTTGATCACTCAGTCTTTTACTGGTAATGATGGTTTGGAGCAGCAGTCCACAAAGTCTTTTCCGAAAGCAACTTGGGGTTCCTTCTCACCCAGCCGGATCTTTGGCTCCCTAACTGCGCTCTGTGTATTGGCTCCTACTGCTTCATCAGCTAAGCTGCCAGCCCTGTCTCTTTCTGCGAGGTGCCGGTATGACAGGCAACTCGAGTCCCTTCTAACCCTCGTCTTGGGTGTTTGTTCCTGAACACTCTCCGTTGCTGCGTCTCCGGGCACGGTGTGGCTGAGGAACCTGGAATTCCCCACCTTCCGGTACTGACTGCCGGTACGTTAGATTATGCACAGTCTCAGACTCCCCAGGTGTTCCTGTGACTCTCCTTAGACCCTAGCTTTAGGCCTGGCACCTAGTCAGCGATCCTGGGATGAGCTCTACAGCCTCCAGTCCACCAGGATGCCTGCCTCAGTCCTTCTAGGAACTGATCCGTTGTACCCAGGATGAGCTTAGCACAGCTCGATCCTCCAGGTACTCTTCACAGTCCTCTCGGGAACTGAACTCACTGGTTCCGACCCAGACCAGAATTTATAGGGGAGTTCACCCTGAACCCGGGTATGGTCTCCCCCTTCTAGCCTGGAGGCAGAAGGGGTTGTGTGAGGTTTACCTGCCTGATAAGGCCCTTTTGTTGCTAACAGCGTGACACCACCACCTGGGGCAGTGATGACACAGTGCCACTAAGACCCTGGGGTGCCACATGTATATATATATATATACATATATATTTTGAGGTAGCAAACCTGGGAAACTCGCTTGACAACTGGAAAACTGACACAGACAGCCATTTGTGACGTAAAATCTCACGGCTGCAGTTTATTTGAGGTGACTCAAACTGCAGACAGCACACAATACTATGACATATCACGTTACAGGACATTCACATTTGACATTACACATTATATACACTATACACTTTAGAAGTCAACGAGACCATAACATGACCTAGGGTCGGTCCCAATGGCGGTTACCGTCGTCTGGCCTTCTGACAGGGCTCATTCCCTATCCTATTCCAGGGGGAATCTACCTCGCCTCATACATCTATCTTTCATCACCCAGGGTACTTTTATATACGCCCTGGTGACACACTAATACAGGGTAATTTTGCATACGTCCCGATGAGACACTCACACTTCAACAGGTCCTTCAGACGGACCCAATGGCGGCTATGCCCGCCTGGCACATGTATATGCCTCCCGTAGGGCTATACGTCACCACATCAACAAATATTCACCTCCCGTAGGGCTATTCACATAATCACATCACTTATTCGCCTCCCGTAGGGCTATTCACATAAACACATCATTGGGGCTATGCCCGCCAGGCACACATATGCTTAGCACACTTAGTCCACCCTAACATCTGCGGATTAAGTCCTTACCGGGCACAGAACCGGGTCTAGCAACATGAGTTACCGGGTACATCAGGCATCCCCCAAGTTCTCCTCCAGCACGTGTTTCGCGCCACGCCTGAACAAGCGCCCTCCAGGGTCAGCCATAGTTCCCCAACTCCAGTAGCCATCACATCTCCACCCACAATAAAGTGCTCTCTCCACCCACCGTTTGGTGCTTCATTGAGCTGCGGTTCCCTGGCTCTGCCAACCGGAGGCCGCAGTGGGGTTCAAAGGGGCTGCGTTCCAAATTTACCATAAACCCACTGGGCAAATGTCTGGTATGCCTGATTGCCAGTCCTGGCCTGACCCACATACACAGGAACGCACAGCTTAGCACTTTCATGTTCTCTATTAGAAAACCACTTTAAATAAGACGATCAGCATTAGAAGGAACTTGTTTATTGTTTCCAAGTGACAGCAGTAAAAAAACTGGAAAAACCCTGCAAAAAATGTATGAAAATAATGGAGAAATACAGATATGTAAAATGTTAGAATTGGTAACAATAAGGGTAAATTCAAATAATTATACCTCTCACTGTATATGTAGCATAAGTGGATATTATTTTGTCCATGTTGGGTGTAGTCGTAATGACTAAAAGTTAGTCACTTTCTCTGCCCCTGTGTCCTGTTGGATCCCGTGTCAGGGGACCTTGAAAACTTAGCAACGGGTAGAGGAATGTTTTGGATGGAATTATCAGTTAATTATACGTATGTTATTACAGGTCATGACTTTTATGGGTCCAATATTGCCAAAATAAAGAAAACACAGAGTCTGACATTTAACACAATAGTAATGATTGCTTTCCTGTCTCTACAAGCTGCTCCCAATAAAACCACTTAGCTTTCATCGTCCACTACTACATGCTGTAAAATATAGCAGTGCACTATGGATAATGAATGCACAGTGCCGAGCTGCAATACCTGAGAACGCCCACTACACGGTGTATGGAGCTGTGGTTTTTCTGCATTAAATTGTTTTCTTCTGGTTTCCACAAAACCTGCAATCAGCTGAAGGTAGAGCCCCTGGGTGCTAATGGGTTCGGCCAAACATGTAATGGTATGGGCCCCTGACAGATGAGTGTCAGGGAGATAAGACAGGCATGTCTGTTTTCGAACAGCTGATCCTTTTGTTCTCTAAGAAATAAGCCACAATCATAGATATCCCATAAGAACACAAAAGAGCTCGGCAATCGCTTCTTGTCTGACAGGTCTGCAATCGCAGACCTGTCAGGAGAGTAAACCAGTCCTCTTTAAGTGGGTTGTCCTCTCTTACCAACCACACTGGGAAGCGTGTTGAGGTGTCGGCCATATGGGTCCCTGGTAGTAGAGGGCGAGGCAGGGCCTCTGCTATGGAGCAGCTCTGATTCCACTGAGCTTTCACCAACCGCCTCCCCAGTGCAAATATAAAGTTCAGGGTTTCCATTGGTGAGGGCAAAAGCACACATGAAGTCTATTAAGTTCACAATGAAGATTTATTTACACTGTTTGTGAAGCACGGGCACTCATCTTAAATGTTACTTGATTGGGAATATTTACAAAATCACGCTTTGCTGCAGACTGCTCCCCTCATCCCAGTTCCTCCAGACTCTCATCCCACAGCCCCACCAGACCCCATCGTGAATTCATTCTCTAAGGATCAACCAAGGTCTCCACTAGACAAAAGTCCCCTCACAGCTCGTACAATGGTGACCAATTCACCCGAGTCTAGGCTGCAGTCCTCTGAACCAACACCGGAGAAAACAGTCGCTGTCCAGGGTCCTGCCAGAGGCTGGCAATGAATACCAGTACCAAGATGGCCGCATTCACAGATCACTTGGTGCTCCTGTCCCGTGTCTTGGGCCAAAATCCCGGGGTGGACCAAAGAGTCCAGTCAAATCAAATAGGTCAGAAGTTCTGTTTCAGTTCCAGTTTTCCTCCTTTTGCTCGGGACTCTCCTTCTCCCCACTAAACTGCAAGAACCTTTTTATTAGCTAAGACCCGCATCAGCGGAATTTCTCCAATCATTATTAATAACTTCCATTATGAAAGGGGAGTGGGGAGCAGTCTTTACCTTGATCACTAGGTGACTACACACAAATAATTAAGCGTATTAACCTCATACAAAAATACATGACACATATACACCACCACTGTCTTAAAGGGAGGAGGAAAGATAACCCTTGACTCTCTTATAAGCGGAAGAGAAGAGCACACAGACACTAGTAGGTTAACATCTTCTTTTTTTTCCTCAGGGCCTATTTTGTAGATGAAAAGAGAGTTGGACAACACTTTAAAGGGGTAGTTCACCTATGGAGAATGTTTTTTCCCTACTTAAATGTATGTAATTGGGGCTACAAATAACTTTTGCAATTGGACTAAATTAAAAGTTTCACACCATTTTCCTTCTGTCCCCTCTATCTGTTGCCGCCTGTAGGATGAGCTAAGATTCCATCAGTCAGCTCACTGTCATGGCCTAACGGGAAGTCTGTAACTCTTTTCTGTCTTTTTCTGAGCTCCTCTTACAAACCCAAACCAGATTTAAGTTGAATGTGAGGGAAATAACAAGCCTTTACAATACAAATGGTGCAAAATTTGTAATAAAACCCAACTGCAAAATCGTTTATTAGCCAAAGATTTAGGCATTTACAGGGTAGTGCCATGAACAATGGTAAATTTGAATTAATAAATCTTAGAATAAAAATAAGTTCCTCAATTTGATGTGTTAAAGAAATGTTCCTGTCCTGAGATATTCTTATACATGTGCTCCTGTGTAATGTATGTGTCCGACCATGCAGGAACAGGTCAGATATACCACAGCCCCCGGGCAGGGGAGGAAGTAAACGTGTGTACACTGGCGATCAGTATTAGAGAACAATGTGTGATCACTTGATGTTTTCAGACAGAATGTAATCTACATTGATCAACATTTGGCGTTTTTTGTGTAGGGTGCACCATGCCAGTAGAACAGTATTTTACAATATAACCAAAGAATATCAACTAAAACCTTTATTTTACACAAAATGTGATGATCATAATTAGAGAACAGCAATGACTGTAGACAGATAAAGATTAAAACTAAATTTTGTGAAGGTTACAACAGTCACCAATCAGTAGGAAGTGTACAGGCCTTTGCTTTGTACAGGACTTTGCTTTGAATAACGTCAGCACATCTGTGGCCACAGGACATCACTAGTCTCTCACACTGCTCTGCTGTGATTTTGGTCCACTCTTTTTCCAGTCTTTTCCATAGGTGAGTGAATCTTAAGGCTTAAGGGGTACACGTGTGGGGGGTCAGACACGTGTGGCATCTCATGCAAAGTGGCATTGAATGCTAAGTGGATGCAGTTATTTCATGGCAGTTAGTCAGGGCAGGAGTCAGGTAAGCCACTCTTTAACAGGGAGAGGGGAGGAAAAAAACAAACAAAACATTTTTAACTTCTTTTCCTTTCCCTATCACCATGTCCTTTACTTCAATATCTATTGTTCTATGCGCTCTTGCTGGAAGACAATGACATAGAGGGACACTCAAACACTGTGCATAACTCCATTCACTACTAATCTTTACCATGTCTTGTATTTCACTGTTTGTTTTCTTATGTGCTCTCGCCACCAATTTTTATCACCCCATCCCACCTCCATTACCACTCATTCACATCAGCCCCTCTCTCCTGCTCTACTCTATGTACAGCTCCCATGCTATCTTCAGTTTACTGAAGACTCTCAGCCCATCATATTCCAAAGTTTGTCACAATAAATCATGTCCTAAGTCCAAAAACTATCTGCTCTTTCTCTTTTTACTGCTGCTCCTCTCAGGTGATATCTCTCCCAACCCTGGTCCACCCTCTGCTAACTTCAACCCCTCTCCCACCTCACACAGAAACCTCACTAACCTTATTAATATCACCTGCACACCGTCATCTCCCTCTTTTAATTGCGCTCTCTGTAATCCACGGTCTGTATGCAACAAACTTCCCTTCATTCACAATTACTTCCTTACCAACTCTCTTAACCTGCTGGCCCTCACAGAAACCTGGATCCAGGATTCAGACACTGCTTCCCCTGCTGCTATTTCTTACGGCGGCTTACACTTCTCACTTCCCTAGACCTGGGAACAGATGTGGCGGTGGAGTTGGCCTCCTCCTGTCCCCACAATGTACTTTCCAGGTCATTCCTCCAGCCCCATCACTCTCATTCCCTTCTTTTGAGGTCCATACCATTAGGCTATTCCATCCCCTCCCCCTCAAAGTAGCAGTGGTATACCGCCCCCACGGGTCACCCACCCAGTTCCTCGACCATTTCTCCACTTGGCTCCCGCATTTCATGTCCTCAGATTTACCAACCCTTATTCTGGGAGACTTTAACATTCCCATAAACAGCCCCATCTCCCCATCTGCATCCCAGCTCCTATCTCTAACTACCTCTCTTGGCCTATCACAGCTCTCAACCTCTAAGACGCACGAAAACGGTAACACCCTTGACCTTGTCTTTACCCGGCTCTGCTCATCCTCCCCCTTGGATAACTCAACTCTACTCTCTGACCACAACATTCTTTCCTTCTCACTCACTAACCCTCGGCCAACACAGCCCAATCCTACCTATCACACATCCAGAAATCTACAGGCCATTAACCCTCAAGCACTCACAGACTTCCTCATCTCATCTCTGTCCCCAATCTCTTCAATCTCCTCTCCAGATCAGGCAGTAAATCACTACAATGACTCTCTCAGAAGCTCCCTGGACCAAGTAGCGCCCCTCACCCGCAGAACCTCCAAACAGAGAACAAAACAGCCCTGGCTCACACCACAAACTTGATTCCTCCAGCGATGCTCCAGGAGTGCTGAACGTCTATGGAGGAAAACTCGCTCACCAGGAGACTTTATCCACTATAAATTCATGCTAAAAACCTACAACTCTGCCCTTCACCTTGCCAAACAGACCTACTTCACCATCCTGGTCTCCTCACTATCCAACAATCCAAAAAAACTCTTTGACACCTTTCACTCTCTCCTCAGTCCTAAAGTGCAGGCCCCCATCACGGACCTCTGTGCTGATGACCTGGCTTCCTACTTCATGGAGAAAATAGACAACATCCGCCAGGAAATCAGCTCTCAGCCTCCAAGCGCTGCCACCCCCATTCTTCCCCACATCTCCTCCTGTTCACTCTCCACATATGACCCAGTCACAGAAGAAGAAGTCTCCAGGCTCCTTTCTTCCTCTCGTCCCACCACATGCACTACTGACCCCATTCCCTCTCACCTGCTCCAGTCCCTCTCTCCAGTCGTCACCACTCATCTAACCAAAATCTTCAATCTCTCCCTCTATTCTGGTATTTTCCCCTCCTCCTTCAAACACTCGATCATTACTCCATTATTAAAGAAAACCACTCTCGACCCAACCTGCACAAATAACTACAGACCAGTCTCCAATCTCCCCCTCATCTCTAAACTCTTGGAGTGCCTGGTCTATTCCCGCCTCACCCGTTACCTCTCCGCTCACTCTCTTCTAGATCCATTACAGTCTGGTTTCCGCCCCCTTCACTCCACAGAAACTGCCCTCATCAAAGTGACCAATGACCTTCTGACAGCAAAACGTAATGGTGACCACTCTCTGCTTATTCTCCTTGATCTCTTTGCAGCTTTTGACACTGTCGACCATCAGCTCCTACTCTTTATGCTGCACTCCATTGGCATAAAGGACACTGCTCTCTCCTGGCTCTCCTCCTATCTTTCTGACCGCTCTTTCAGTGTATCTTTTGCTGGCTCCACTTCTTCCCCTCTTCCCCTCACTATTGGGGTCCCTCAGGGTTCAGTCCTTGGCCCTCTCCTCTTCTCTCTCTACACAGCCCCGATTGGACAGACCATCAGCAGATTTGGCTTTCAGTACCATCTTTATGCTGATGACACACAACTATACACTTCAGCCCCTGACCTTACCCCTGCGGTATTAAAGAACACCAATGACTGTCTAGCTGCAGTTTCCAATATCATGTCCACTCTCTATTTGAAACTAAACCTTTCCAAAACTGAACTTCTTCTGCTCCCCCCATCCACTAACCTCCCTAAATCGGACATCTCTCTCTCAGTATGCGGCACCACGATAACGGCAGGCTCGCTGTCTGGGTGTTATGTTTGACACCGATCTCTCCTTCTCCTCCCACACGCAATCTCTCGTCCGCTCCTGTCGCTTACACCTGAAGAATATCTCTAGAGTCCGCCCCTTTCTCACCCTGGAAACAACAAAAACCCTCACCGTGGCCCTAATCCATTCCCGCCTTGACTATTGCAACTCTCTATTAAGCGGCCTCCCCCTCACCAGACTTTCTCCTCTCCAGTCCATCCTTAATGCAGCAGCCAGGATCACCCATCTGGCCAATCGTTACTCAGATGCCTCTGCTCTGTGCCAGTCATTGCACTGGCTGCCCGTATACTACAGGATCAAATTCAAATTGCTTGTTCTCACCCACAAAGCTCTTCACAGAGCAGCACCCCCCTACCTCTCCTCCCTCATCTCTGTCTATCACCCCACCCGCTCTCTACGTTCCTCAAATGACCTTCGACTAACATCTGCACTAATCCGATCCTCCCACTCCCGGCTCCAAGACTTTTCCAGAGCTGCACCAAACCTCTGGAATGCTTTACCCAAAGAAATCAGGACTATCCATAACTTGCATGACTTCAGACGATCCCTAAAAACGCATCTTTTTAAGGCAGCCTATCATACTCCCTAATAGAAGTCCATTGTACTGTAGACAGTGAGTGAGCTATCCTCTGGACATTACTCTTCTACAAACTCCACCAAACCATAAAGGTCTACACAGACTGTCTGATGACCATCCATGTAAGCTTAGCCCTATGCCCCATTTCCTCAAGATGCCTGGACCATCAGTGCAATAAGCCCCGGCACCTTGTGCAACCCCTATCCCGTTGTAGATTGTAAGCTCTTTTGAGCAGGGTCACCTTCATTTCTTGCTTTATTTATTGTATTTTTTTCACATTGATTCTATGCCTATTGTTTTGTATCCAATTATTGTACTTTATTTGTTCTCTACTGTAATTACTTACTGTATTTTCTGTACTCTAACCCTACATTGTAAAGCGCTGCGGAATATGTTGGCGCTATATAAATAAAGCTTTATTATTATTATTATTATTATTATTATTATTATCTAGGCTTTTGATTCTTTCTGCTAATGAGAGGTTTGGTCACAGGAGAGTGGGCTTTCAGTCCAAATGCTCTTAAATGTTGTGACACTGTATGACAAGACAGATCCTAACCATGTTCAGTGCTGATCTGGTAAGCTATTCCAGCTGCAGTGTTGAAAGGATTACCCATGAAGACTCTGCAGTATCCTGTCCTCTCTTGCATTTGTCTTTCAAGGGCGACCAGCCTTGAAACAGTTTGTGATGTTGTAAAGGTGCAATATTCTAAAAATCCCAGACTTGGACTGACCAACTTCTGTTGCTATGGCTGACAGGGCCTTTAGTCTTCACCTGGAAAAACTGCTGCCGGAGGGTTTCAGTCACTTTGGAATGGCACAACATTTTTGCAAAGTGAGTGCAAACTGGAAAGTTAGGCTGCCAGTTAAATAGGGTTTGTCAGAAAATTAAGGAAATTAGCATCAGGTGCCAGATTAACACCAATAACTTGCAGGTATCCGAAAGTGTTCTTTAATTTTCATCAGTGTCTTTTTCATTTATCTCATTTACATTTTTATTCTGGGCTTTAGAATATATTCAGTTTATAAAATAAGCTTAAAATACTGATATTTTACTCACGTTAGGATATTTTCACATTGGACAACCCAATGGGCTTAACATTAAGGAAATTGTGTGTTCTATAATTTTGATGGCTAGTGTATATGTTCATGGCACAACCCCTTTAAGTAAAAAAAATTGTCCCCTAAAATGGACAGCTTTTATTCTATATATGTTAATGAGCTCCTTCTCTGACTACAACAAAGATGTATCAAGAAATAAGCACAGAATGTTGTACTGTATCTTTATGGTAAATCATTTACAATTACTAGTACTTGCTCCTGAGTGATATCTAAAAAAAACTACATTGTGTAGGAGCATTATTAAGTGATTGTCTCATACCCTGCAGCGAGTGATCAGATGTAACCTCATCAGATCAGTCACATGTGATTTATTGCATTCTTTTCACATGAATAGAAGTCACTTGTGTAGAGAAGCAGAAACCTAATTGAGGGCAGCAGAAGACTAAAAGCCACATCAACCTAATGAAGAACTCTTTCCCAAAATCCCACTGTTCTCTGATGCGTTCTTTACAATATGTAAGCAAGGCCATTTTCCCTAGTTTGTGACCGGCACAATATATGTTTCTTAGGGTGCATACTCATGATGAGTAAACGCAGCATATTGGACGCAACGTCTTAGGCTGGCTTCACACCACGGTGTATTCTGGTCTGGGGCTGACAGCCCCGGACTGGATTTGCAAACAGAACTGGAGGGCTAATATGCCCTCTGGTCCTGTTTGTAGCCGGATTCAGCTGAGCGCAGCTGTCCCCTGCGAAATGGTGCTGAACCACTTCACAGGGGACAGCTCCCTGGTGCTGAGGTTCAGTGTAGCTCATGCTGAATCTGAGCCGTAGGTGTCCAGTTCCCGGATCCACATAGACTTGAATACACCCGCATTCTCCTGGACAGATGGAAACCGGATGGCAGTAAGCCGCGGTTTTTTTCGCGGCCGCACCTGTCGCAAGTGCAAAACCGCACTTGCCGCACCTGCCGCAAGTATGCCTATACATTGCATAGAAAAAAACGCAACCGCGCCGCAAGTGGAACAGTTATGCGGCAATCGCGGCAGATGCGGTTTTTTTCACCGCATCTGCCGCGAATTACGAAAAACGCAGATGTGAAAGCACCCTTAGGCTGTGTTCACACTGTGCATTTTTGATCAGTTTTTTCTTGCGCGTTTTTATCTCTTATTCAGCTGGAAATCTAGATCAATTTAAAAAAAAAAAGTCATCAGAAACGGATCATCTCTTTTGGATCCATTTTTGATTCATTGTGGCTGCATTTTTTCAGGTGCGTTTTTTTAGCCTATACACAATGGTTTTAATGGGAAAAGTGGATCAGGAAAGGGCAGCCATAATTGACAGCTCATTCTATTGCGGATCACTTCAAGGAATAAAACGCAGCAGGTCATGAAAGCACAGATTGGACAACAAAACTTGAAAACCCATTGACTTTGCTGTGATTCTATTTGAGTGGTGCATACACTGCATTTCCACTGCAAAAACAGATAAAAAAAAACAGATCAAAAATGCACAGTGTGAATGTAGCACCCCAGGGTCTTAATGCCACTGTGTCATCACTGCCCCCGTGTGGTGGTGTCACACTGAGAGAAACAAAAGAGTCTTCTCATCAGGCAGGAAAACCACACACAACACCTTCTGCCTCCAGGCCAAAAGTGGAACACCAAGCCCGGGTTCAGGGTGAGCTCCCCTATAAATTCTGGTCTGGGGCGGAGCCAGTGAGTTCAGTTCCCAAGAGGACTGTGAAGAGTACCTGGAGGATCGTGCTGTGCTAAGCTGATCCTAGGTACAACAGTTCAGTTCCTAGGAGGACTGAGGAAGACATCCTGGTGGACTGAGGCTGTAGAACTCGTCCCAGGATCGCTGACTCGGTGCCAGGCCTAAGGCTAGGGTCTGAGGAGAGTCGCAGGAACACCTGGGGAGCTGAGCGACACCGTGCTCACCCCAGAGGAAAGCGCAGAGAACACACGTCGGGTCTGAGACTGTGCAGGGTCAAACATCCCGGCCGGCAACCCCAGAAGGTGGGGAATTCCAGGTTCCTCAGCCATACCGTGCCCGGAGTCACAGCAACGGAGAGCATTCAGGAACTGACACCCGAGACGAGGGTTAGAATTGACTCAAGTTGCCTGTCATACCGGCACCTCACAGGAAGAGACAGGGCCGGCAACTTAGCTGATGCAGCGGCGGGAGCCAACACAGAGTGCAGTGAGGGAGCCAAAGACTCAGCTGGGTGAGAAGGAACCCTGAGTTGCTCTTAGCCAAGACTCCATGGACAGCTGCTCCAAACCATCACTACAAGTAAAAGACTGAGTGACCAACAAAACAGTGAGTCTGCCTATTGCTTGTGCCCGTCGTCCAGCACCCTACACTTAAACTACCTTCACTACCTTCGGGAACGGCTCTGCCCGTGGAGAGCCACTCCATCCCAGCTGCCCATCCATCACCCCGGAGGTTTTGCTGCAATGGTGGCCCACTATAGCCACATACCACAGGTGGCGTCAAGAATAATATCCCTATTCACCACCTCCCTTTCCCGCCAGAAGTAAAATTCCCCCCTTTTCTGTTGCACCCAGGGTCACGGAAACCAGGTCTCGACCACCGTGGCTCCCCAGAGACAGTATCACCTGGATCCGGGTACCCCATAGCCCTGGGGTCCGACATGAACATAGTCTAATATTAAAACATATTATAGATAAGATACAATGCAGAGATGATACATAAACACCACATACCCAGGGCCTAGTTTATTTTGCCAAAGATTAGGGCACTAGGCAGACATATAACAAAGAAACATAACACATTGTATAGTAAAGGGCAGAGTGATCAATAGTATCAGTAATAAATGCTTCAATATCACCCAATCCAGATGAATGAGCACAGGAGCCCGTAGAGCCCCAGGGGGCACAGTAAGTAAGCACAGGAGTTTCCTTTCTTCCCTGACTAACCCTGTCATGATGACATATCAGAACTGGCATGTCAGTATAGGAGGAGACTTAAACGCCTTGCATGCTCCTCTGGGAAATTTTATATGCAAATTTCTTCTTTAAAGAGGACTTGAACTCTAGCATCACCTATTAACGAGCCTTATCTGCAAATTGAGAGTATGATTTGGCTTACATCCTTGGTCATACAATAAGGCTTGTTAAAGGGTCAATATTGCCTTTTAGGATTGCTACTTCGAATAGGTGGAGCTAGAGTTTAGGTCCTCTTTAAAGAAGTAATTTGCATATAAAATTTCCCAGAGGAGCAAACAAGGCATTTAAGTTTCCCACCTCATCCCTAACCTCACCACAGTCCTCATCCCATCCCTAACCCATCTCTTCAACATATCACTTAATTCCGGGGTCTTCCCCTCATCCTTCAAACACGCCCTAATCACATCCATCCTCAAAAAACCCTCCCTCGATCCTGCAACAGTCTCCAACTATCACCCCATATCTAATAATAATAATAATATAATAATAAACTGATATGCCAGACCTGATATGTCATCATGATAGGGTTAGTCAGGGAAGACATGAAACTCCTGTGCTTACTTACTGTGCCCCCTGGGGCTCTATGGGCTCCTGTGCTCATTCATCTGGATTGGGTGATCTTTCTTCACATCTCCTCATATACTTCCATGTCTCTCTCTATAAGAAGAAACTTTATAGCTTACATCTCCAGTCTTAACCTCTCACCTAGCCAAATCAGATCTCATATTTTGCACTGATGAAGAGAAAACACCCAAAACATCATGTCTGCAAATTAAGAAAATCATTTGGTTTATATCCTTGGTCATAGCACAAGGTTCATTAACCCCTTCCCGCCCGGGCGCCCAGCGTATGCGCCATGGAAACATCACCGTTCCCGCCCGATGGCGCATACGCTGCGTCATCGTGGTTTCCCCCTTGCTGCGGCTCTATTAACCGGGTTCACGAAAGGGTTAATAGAGCCGCAGATAGGGGACAACCTCTAGATGACCCCACGGGAGGGGATTTCCCCCCCCCCGTGGCTAGGAGCCCTCCGATTGGCTAGTTAATTAACAACTAGCCAAAAGTGATGATTGAAACATTACACCAATAGAAATTGGTGTAATGTTTTCAATCTGGCCATATCCTGATGCTCAAAGCATCAGGCATTGGCTGGGGCACTGTGAGGTGTGTGTGCCCCCCCCCCCCAATCTGATTGGGGGCTAGCATCCATGTGATGCAAGCCCTCCAATCAGATGTGCAGGGGGATGTTCACAATATGGCCACCGAGCTCATCAGCTCCACTCTGTCGGTGGACGCTGATGAGCGTGCACCCCTGCAGCCCTCCGCTGCCACCGACCGTGCCCACGTGGTGTGAGCCCCCCCGCCGCCGCCGATCGCCGCTGATCGCCGCCGCCGCCGCCGCTGCTGCCACCGCCGCTGCTGCTGCTGATCGTAAGTACCCCGCTGCTGTGATCCGCTCCCTCTCCTCCTCCCCTGGTGTCCTCTCCCCTCCCCCTTCCCCATTGTCCTCTCTCCCCCCCTCCCCTTTTGTCTTCTCCCCCCCCCCCCCCCCTTCCCTGAGTTTGCTCTCTTCCCCTCCCCTGGGTTTGCTCTCTCCCCCCTCCCTGAGTTTGCTCTCTCCCCCCTCCCCGAGCTCGTTCTCACCGTCCGGCTCCGTCCCCTGCCCCTCCTGGCTCCGTGACCCCTGACCGACCGCTGCCGCCGAGGCCCCTGACTGCCTGCTGCCGAGTGACCCCCTGACCGACCGCTGCCTGGCCCGAGTGACCCCCTGACCGACCGCTGCCTGGCCCGAGTGATCCCCTGACCGACCGCTGCCTGGCCCGAGTGATCCCCTGACCGACCGCTGCCTGGCCCGAGTGACCCCCTGACCGACCGCTGCCTGGCCCGAGTGACCCCCTGACCGACCGCTGCCCTGGCCCGAGTGATCCCCTGACCGACCGCTGCCTGGCCCGAGTGATCCCCTGACCGACCGCTGCCTGGCCCGAGTGATCCCCTGACCGACCGCTGCCTGGCCCGAGTGATCCCCTGACCGACCGCTGCCTGGCCCGAGTGATCCCCTGACCGACCGCTGCCTGGCCCGAGTGATCCCCTGACGCCGCTGCCTGCCGAGTGCCCTGACCGACCGTGCCTGGCCCGAGTGACCCCCTGACCGACCGCTGCCTGGCCCGAGTGACCCCCTGACCGACCGCTGCCTGGCCCGAGTGACCCCCTGACCGACCGCTGCCTGGCCCGAGTGACCCCCTGACCGACCGCTGCTGCCTGGCCCGGTGACCCCCTGACCCGACCGCTGCCTGGCCCGAGTGACCCCCTGACCGACCGCTGCCTGGCCGAGTGACCCCCTGACTGTCGTCGTCCGCCGCCTGGCCCGAGTGACCCCCTGACTGTCGTCGTCCGCCGCCCCTGACTGACTGTCGTCGTCCGCCGCCCCTGACTGACCGTCGTCGTCCGCCGCCCCTGACTGACCGTCGTCGTCCGCCGCCCCTGACTGTCGTCGTCGTCCGCCGCCCCTGACTGTCGTCGTCGTCCGCCGCCCCTGACTGACCGTCGTCGTCCGCCGCCCCTGACTGACCGTCGTCGTCCGCCGCCCCTGACTGACCGTCGTCCGCCGCCCCTGACTGACCGTCGTCGTCTGCCGCCCCTGACTGTCGTCGTCGTCCGCCGCCCCTGACTGACCGTCGTCGTCCGCCGCCCCTGACTGACCGTCGTCGTCCGCCGCCCCTGACTGTCGTCGTCGTCCGCCGCCCCTGACTGACCGTCGTCGTCCGCCGCCCCTGACTGACCGTCGTCGTCCGCCGCCCCTGACTGTCGTCGTCCGCCGCCCCTGACTGTCGTCGTCGTCCGCCGCCCCTGACTGACCGTCGTCGTCCGCCGCCCCTGACTGTCGTCGTCCGCCGCCCCTGACTGTCGTCGTCGTCCGCCGCCCCTGACTGACCGTCGTCGTCCGCCGCCCCTGACTGTCGTCGTCGTCCGCCGCCCCTGACTGACCGTCGTCGTCCGCCGCCCCTGACTGACCGTCGTCGTCCGCCGCCCCTGACTGTCGTCGTCCGCCGCCCCTGACTGACCGTCGTCGTCCGCCGCCCCTGACTGTCGTCGTCCGCCGCCCCTGACTGACCGTCGTCGTCCGCCGCCCCTGACTGACCGTCGTCGTCCGCCGCCCCTGACTGACCGTCGTCGTCCGCCGCCCCTGACTGTCGTCGTCGTCCGCCGCCCCTGACTGACCGTCGTCGTCCGCCGCCCCTGACTGTCGTCGTCCGCCGCCCCTGACTGACCGTCGTCGTCCGCCGCCCCTGACTGACCGTCGTCGTCCGCCGCCCCTGACTGACCGTCGTCGTCCGCCGCCCCTGACCGACCGTCGTCCCGAAAGTTACACCAGTTAACGTTCACATACACGCACACTAAACACACGTACACGCACACTAATAAAAAGTTTACTTTTTTTTTTTTTTTTACACACGCACACAGCACATACAACATGTCACGCCCGTCCCGCCCGTCCCGCTCATCAACGTCACAAAGGGTGTACTCGGCTGAGGAGGCATATGCTATACTTGCCTCCGATGCTGACAGTGAGGAAGTGGACCCCACGTTCCACTATTCCTCACATTCTTCCTCCGACAGTGAAATCTGCAGCAGTGACACCGACTCGCCACCACCACGAAGACGGCGGAGGACAAGAGATCGTCCGGAGCCAGAGGAAGAGGAGTCGGAGTCCGAGGAAGAGGAGTCTGAGCCTGGAGAAGAGGAGTCGGAGGAAGACCCACAGCCGTCAGTGAGTAACCCTCCACCTGGTGCTAGGCATGCCCAACCTAGCACCAGGGCCCCTGTGTGGATCCCCGTCCCTGATCGGTACACTCCACAGATTCCTGATTTTATTCCCCAATCAGGAATCCTGTTTGAGGCCACAAACTTCAGGGAAATTGACTTTTTCAAAGTCTTTTTCTCTGAGGACTTTGTGAGGCTCATGGTGGAGCAGACGAACCTGTACGCCCAACAGTTTCTGGTCCAAAACCCAGATTCCATCTTTTCTTCTTGGACTCCTGTGGACTCTGGAGAAATTATGAAATACTGGGGTTTGATACTTCATATGGGGATTGTGACGAGACCAGAAATGCGCCAATGCTGGAGTACAGATAAGTTTTTTCTAACTCCAGTGTACGGCGAGGTGATGGCCCGAAACAGATTCGACGCCATCCATAAATTTCTCCACTTCAGGGACAACACTGACAGCCTTCCCCGTAATGACCCGAATTTTGACAGATTGTTCAAAAATTCGACCGGTCATCGACCACTTCAGCAGCAAGTTTGCTGAAGTGTACGTTCCCAAACGGGAAATTTGTGTGGACGAATCCCTCGTCCTTTACAAAGGTAGGCTTAGTTTCCGCCAATACATTCCCAGCAAGAGGGCCAGGTATGGGATAAAGCTCTACAAGCTTTGTGAGAGTACCTCAGGGTACACTCACAACTTTAGAGTGTATGAGGGGAAGGATTCGAGGATCGAGCCCCCAGAGTGTCCCCCTGCTCTGGGGGTATGCGGGAAAATAGTGTGGGATTTGATCCACCCACTACTTGATAAAGGTTATCATCTATACGTTGATAACTTTTATACAAGTGTCCCGCTCTTCAGATCCCTCTCTGCCAGAACTACCGCCGCTTGCGGTACTGTGCGCAGAAACAAGAGGGATCTCCCTATGCCGCTAATTGAGCAGCCTCTCCCAAGAGGTGAGAGCCGAGCTCAATGTAGCGGCAACATGGTACTGGTCAAGTTCAAAGACCGAAGGGATGTCTTTATCTTGACCACGATCCATGGTCCCGGCACCAGGGCCACCACCACCAGAGGTACCCCAGGACAGGTCCACAAACCGGAATGTGTCCTGGGGTACAATAAGAACATGGGAGGAGTTGATCGTTCTGATCAAGTCCTCAAGCCCTACAGGGCCACGCGGAAAAACGAGGAAGTGGTACAAAAAACTGGCCGTGTACATTGTCCAAATGGCAATGTATAATGCATACTTGCTGTCACGATGTGCAGGTCACACCACTAACACCTTTCTTGAGTTCCAGGTGAAGGTGATCAAGGCCCTGTTGAATGGAGGAGAACGAAGACCAAGAGAAGAAGGAGGACGAGAACGAAGACCAAGAGAAGAAAGAGGAAGACGAAGAGAAGAAGATGAAGGGGGCCCCAGCACTCCTGGAACTCGATATTCCCGCGTGGTACCAGGGCAACATTTTGCAGAGAAGGGGCCAAGAAAAAGGTGCCGGGTCTGCCATCAAAGGGGGAACAGAACGACCGTCCAAACCCAATGTAAAACGTGCCCTGACAAACCAGGTTTGTGTATCTTTGGATGTTTCAAAATCTATCACACGACCCCAGACTGACATGCACCCACAACATCATACACAAACACACACACACCCTGATGTACACTACAACACACCAACCTGACACACACCCTGATGTACACTACAACACACCAACCTGACACACACCCTGATGTACACTACAACACACCAACCTGACATGCACTACGATAAGTGCCCCCTTAGTCTTTACCATGGCTTTGGGGGTCTTATTCCGGTGCTAGAACAAATCCCTTCCTGCAGAAAGGCCAGGCCTCGCCTCACGGTGACCTGTCCTTCTGAAAGGCTGGGTACAGTTGTGTAATTATATGTGTAATTATATTATATGTGTGATTATATATGATTATATGTGTATGGGGTCACTTGTGGGGGAACTCCAATGTGTAGGCACACAGGGGCTCTCCATACGCAACCTGGTGTTTGCTAACAATTGGAATTGTTAGCGGACACCATGTCGCGTTTGGAGAGCCCCTGTGTGCCTTAACATTGGAGCTCCCCACAAGTGACCCCATTTTGGAAACTAGACACCCCAGGGAACTTATCCTGATGGGTAGTGGGCATATTGAACCCCCAGGTGCTTCACAAATAAATGGGAAAAAAAAAAAAAAGTGGAAAAAAAGTACTTTTTCGTTTTTACGGATTAATTTGTGAAGCACCTGGGGGTTCAATATGCTCACAACCCATCAGGATAAGTTCCCTGGGGTGTCTAGTTTCCAAAATGGGGTCACTTGTGGGGGAGCTCCAATGTGTAGGCACACAGGGGCTCTCCAAACGTGACATGTGTCCGCTAACAAGTTGACCTGATTTTCCATTCAAATTGTTAGCGGACACCATGTTGCGTTTGGAGAGCCCCTGTGTGCCTACACATTGGAGTTCCCCCACAAGTGACCCCATTTTGGAAACTAGACACCCCAGGGAACTTATCTAGATGGGTAGTGGGCATATTGAACCCCCAGGTGCTTCACAAATAAATGGGAAAAAAAAAAAAAAAAGTGGAAAAAAAGTACTTTTTCATTTTTACGGATTAATTTGTGAAGCACCTGGGGGTTCAATATGCTCACAACCCATCAGGATAAGTTCCCTGGGGTGTCTAGTTTCCAAAATGGGGTCACTTGTGGGGGAGCTCCAATGTGTAGGCACACAGGGGCTCTCCAAACGTGACATGTGTCCGCTAACAAGTTGACCTGATTTTCCATTCAAATTGTTAGCGGACACCATGTTGCGTTTGGAGAGCCCCTGTGTGCCTACACATTGGAGTTCCCCACAAGTGACCCCATTTTGGAAACTAGACACCCCAGGGAACTTATCTAGATGGGTAGTGGGCATATTGAACCCCCAGGTGCTTCACAAATTAATGGGAAAAAAAAAAAAAAAGTGGAAAAAAAGTACTTTTTTGTTTTTTACGGATTAATTTGTGAAGCACCTGGGGGTTCAATATGCTCACAACCCATCAGGATAAGTTCCCTGGGGTGTCTAGTTTCCAAAATGGGGTCACTTGTGGGGGAGCTCCAATGTGTAGGCACACAGGGGCTCTCCAAACGTGACATGTGTCCGCTAACAAGTTGACCTGATTTTCCATTCAAATTGTTAGCGGACACCATGTTGCGTTTGGAGAGCCCCTGTGTGCCTACACATTGGAGTTCCCCCACAAGTGACCCCATTTTGGAAACTAGACACCCCAGGGAACTTATCTAGATGGGTAGTGGGCATATTGAACCCCCAGGTGCTTCACAAATAAATGGGAAAAAAAAAAAAAAAGTGGAAAAAAAAGTACTTTTTTGTTTTTACGGATTAATTTGTGAAGCACCTGGGGGTTCAATATGCTCACAACCCATCAGGATAAGTTCCCTGGGGTGTCTAGTTTCCAAAATGGGGTCACTTGTGGGGGAGCTCCAATGTGTAGGCACACAGGGGCTCTCCAAACGTGACATGTGTCCGCTAACAAGTTGACCTGATTTTCCATTCAAATTGTTAGCGGACACCATGTTGCGTTTGGAGAGCCCCTGTGTGCCTACACATTGGAGTTCCCCCACAAGTGACCCCATTTTGGAAACTAGACACCCCAGGGAACTTATCTAGATGGGTAGTGGGCATATTGAACCCCCAGGTGCTTCACAAATTAATGGGAAAAAAAAAAAAAAGTGGAAAAAAAAGTACTTTTTTGTTTTTACGGATTAATTTGTGAAGCACCTGGGGGTTCAATATGCTCACAACCCATCAGGATAAGTTCCCTGGGGTGTCTAGTTTCCAAAATGGGGTCACTTGTGGGGGAGCTCCAATGTGTAGGCACACAGGGGCTCTCCAAACGTGACATGTGTCCGCTAACAAGTTGACCTGATTTTCCATTCAAATTGTTAGCGGACACCATGTTGCGTTTGGAGAGCCCCTGTGTGCCTACACATTGGAGTTCCCCCACAAGTGACCCCATTTTGGAAACTAGACACCCCAGGGAACTTATCTAGATGGGTAGTGGGCATATTGAACCCCCAGGTGCTTCACAAATAAATGGGAAAAAAAAAAAAGTGGAAAAAAAAGTACTTTTTTGTTTTTACGGATTAATTTGTGAAGCACCTGGGGGTTCAATATGCTCACAACCCATCAGGATAAGTTCCCTGGGGTGTCTAGTTTCCAAAATGGGGTCACTTGTGGGGGAGCTCCAATGTGTAGGCACACAGGGGCTCTCCAAACGTGACATGTGTCCGCTAACAAGTTGACCTGATTTTCCATTCAAATTGTTAGCGGACACCATGTTGCGTTTGGAGAGCCCCTGTGTGCCTACACATTGGAGTTCCCCCACAAGTGACCCCATTTTGGAAACTAGACACCCCAGGGAACTTATCTAGATGGGTAGTGGGCATATTGAACCCCCAGGTGCTTCACAAATTGATCTGTAAAAATTAAAAAGTACTTTTTTTTTCACAAAAATTTTGTTTTAGCCTAATTTTTGAAATTTTCAAATGGCCAACAGCATAAAGTTCATCCTAAAATTTGTTGGGCAATTTCTCCTGAGTACATCGATACCTCATATGTGGTCATAAAACAACTGTTTGGGCGCACGACAGGGCTCAGAAGGGAAGGAGCGCAATTTCCCTTTTTGAATGGAAAATTAGTTCCAAAAGTCAAATTGCGCTCCTTCCCTTCTGAGCCCTGCCGTGCGCCCAAACAGTTGTTTATGACCACATATGAGGTATCGATATACTCAGGAGAAATTGCCCAACAAACTTTAGGATCCATTTTATGCTGTTGCCCATGTGAAAATGAAAGATTTGAGGCTAAAAGAACATTTTTGTTGGAAAAATTTAAATATCCATTTTTTGTTTCCACTTTGCTTTAGTTCCTGTGAAGCACCTGAAGGGTTAATATTCTTCTTGAATGTAGTTTTGAGTAGCATGAGGGGTGCAGTTTTTAGAATGGTGTCACTTTTGGGTGTTTTCTGTTGTGTACACCCTCAAACGGACTTCAAATGTGATGTGGTCACTAAAAAAAATGGTTTTGTAAATTTTGGTGGAAAAATGAAAAATTGCTGATGAACTTTGAACCCTTATAACGTCCTACCCCAAAAAAAATTTTTTTCCAAAATTGTGCTGATATAAAGTAGACATGTGGGAAATATTATTTATCAACAATTTTGTGTCACATAACTCTCTGGTTTAGCAGAAAAAAAATTCAAAATTTGAAAATTTCGAAATTTTCAAAATTTTTGCCATATTTTTGATTTTTTCACAAATAAACGCAAAAATTATTGACCTAAATTTAATACTAACATGAAGCCCAATATGTCACGAAAAAAACAATCTCAGAATCGATAGGATCGGTTGAAGCGTTCCAGAGTTATAACCTCATAAAGGGACACTGGTCAGAATTGCAAAAAATGGCTCGGGCATTAAGGCTAAAATAAGCAAAAATGGGCTCGGGGGTGAAGGGGTTAAAGGGTCAATACTGACTTTTAGGATTCAAGTAAAGGAGAAATACCGGGCACCTACCGGGTTCGGACTAGAGCATCTTCCTTGGCTGTAGGTTGCAATCTCCAAGAAAGGTGCCCTCGGAGCACGGTGTTGCTCGCCTGTGTTGCAAGAATCCAAATATCCAAGGAGAAAAAGCCAGGCGGCACTCGCCGATTTTCTACGATCCTTTTATTAGTCTAGTAACATACAAGACTTATTCCAGCGGAGAGAGGGAGTGGGGTGCACGGACGACGGCTGCCATTTCGCGGGACAATGTCGCTTCCACGGGTCCAGTTCCTCAACTGGAACTGGACCCGCCTGGCTTTTTCTCCCTGGATATTAGACTTTAAGGATTGCTATTACCAATAGGTGGTGCAAAAGTTCAAGTCCTTTTTAAATAGGCAATTTGCATTCTGAACAGAGCAGACACTGCTTCCGCAGCTGTTGCAGACCACTGGAGTAAGTGGTGGTGGATCTGCCGGGGCATTGAAGGTCAATATGCCATGTGAGACAGTGAGGGGGATCATATGCGAGGGGCGCTATGTGTCCCCCGGAATGTGCACTGTCACATATTGAACCCGATATGGAATATAGGATAGAGGGACACTCCACTCCAGTCTGGGTCTTGTAGGTTTTCCCTGGAGGGAGACACAGGATTAAAAGCTAGGTTACGAGATGGGGCGGGGTCCCCTGTGCAGACCTTCGGCCTAAGTTGAGGCAGAAAGGATTGCTGAGTGGTCAGGTCCAGGGCGTGAGAGGCTGTGTGCTGTTACAACACGGCCTAGCCCGGGAGCCCAGACTGAGACCTGAGAGAGCTCCTAACCTGAAGGGATCGTGTTACTGTCCGGGGGATGTATGCATTGAACCCGGCTGTGTCCCGGAACCCGGCAACTTGTGCTACTGCTGTGCCTTATGAATAAATCCGGGTACTGTATAAACTGATACCGGGCTCACGGACGTTTGTCTTCCAATCCCGGAACTACCTCACAGTCCCATTTATTATTTGTCATCATTCTATGCATAAAAATATAACAAAGTACTGTTGGACAACCCCTTTAAGGAAAAGTCACTGCTGTATCTTCTATAATGTTAAGGTGCCAGACCAGGGGCAAGCCCCAGTTGGGGTGAAATACGTCAGATTGGAAGTCATAATTGAACTTGAGACATTGACGAGAAAAATTAAGCTGGAAATGATTCTTTGCCCGGATCCATTTTGAAGGATTTACAATCTTCTTTTTTCAGACCATAACTTGTAAGATCTCTCGAATGAGAATTGTGAAATGTGGAGGAACGAGCTCCAGAAACACATTACAGCCCGAAAATAAAATAAACAGAGCAGATCTCAAAATGATACGTTACCAAAACCTGAATTTGAATTGGCAGGACACGGTCTAATTACCTCATATGCGGCTTTACAATAGCTGCTAATTTGGAGATAATGGCTTCTCGTATTCTTAGCCAGGCCGTGTAATGCACCATTTGTTTCGCCAACACTATGACATTTGGGATTAAATCATTTACAAAAGTTTCATTATAGATACAAAACCCCCTTTTATTCGCACTGCTTAACGGCAACCGTTGTATAATAACACAGCTGAAATATGTCTTTTCTCCTGGTGGATGTCACTGTGAATTTTTCCAATTTGGATAATAGGAAATGACATCATGTATTGCGGAGATTCCCTGGTGCGGCTCGTTCAATCTACAAATATTCACTGACTTCATCCTAAGGGACAAGTCTGACAAAGATGCGAAAAAAGAGTCAAAAAACAAATAAGGAGGGCGATGGCGGTCTTGAGAAATCTAAATTAGATCTTCAGTACAAACATCTCCTCAAATCTCAGCTTCCTGGACCCGTGAGATGATATGGGGAGAGTAGTACACTAGGGCAATCTACACTCAAACCTATTAGGTTTTCTTAAAGGGAATCTGTCAGCAGGGTTTTGCTATGAAATCTGAGAGCAGCATAATGTAGAGACAGAGACCCAGATTCCAGCGATGTATCACTTACTGGACTGCTTGGTAGTTTTGATAGAATCCCTGTTGTCTCTGTCTTAGATCTAGCCGAGCTCAGAATGCTGAGCTGTGTAGAACTCCTCTGATTGGCAGCTTCCTGTGTGCAATGTGAATTGTCAGCCAGCTCCCAATCGGTGGTGGAGGGTGGAGTTACATAAATTAATTAGCTGGACTACTTGGAATGTGACACCTAAGTCTCTAGTGATAATCTCCTGCTAATAAAACGCTGATTGTATTTATACTACAACACACAGCCTAGTAAGTGAACCATCCTTGGAATCAGGCTCTTGCCCTATATTATATTGCTCTCAGATTTAATAGCAAAAACCTGGTGAAAGATTCTCTATAAAGGGCTTATATAAGATTAGACATACATGGCTGCTTTTTTCTAAAAACAGTGCTGCCCCATGCATGAGCTAAAAGTAACATGAGGGTAAAGGGAATCTGTGAAGCCCCTTATGCCCTCCAACAAAGTGGCCAAATTCCCTGCCTAACCAGCCCTGTATAATCCTATTTACTAAAATTGATGGTTATAAAAACCATTAATACAGTGCACTGTTCCTATGCTAATTAGGGCTTTGACTAGTCAAGGGGGTGTTGTTTCTCCAGACTACTTGGCCTCTTTTTATGATATCATGCCCATGTGGGTGTGATAACATGATTTCCATGAGCCAGATCATGGACAGTTCCTGGAAATCTTGCTCATTTCAGCAGCATCAGTGCACCTCTGAATGCAGGTGTATGCATTCCTGTGCAAGACCGTGAGAACAGTTTCTGCACTTCCAATCATGAGCAGTGTGTGCCTCTGAAGCAAGGATGTGTTTTAGAGGTGTACTTGCAACGGCCGCAAAGGCCGGGGGGTTCTAGGTAGCCAGGCTGGCTGGTTCCTTGGGATGTCATGGTGGCTGTGGCCCAGCTCCGTGGTCCTGGCCGTGCAGTGAAGGGGTTGTTTACAGGGGAGTTTAGTAGTCGTTTCGTGATGCCACCTGAGGTATTTGGCCAAGGATGGCCGACGCTGCTGGGTTGGGCATCTAGGGCAGATGGTGTGGCAGCCGGGATGGTATCACTCCCCACAGGTGGAGCGGGGCCCCAGGGATGGTGTGGTATACTATAGAGTTGACGGTAACGGTCGTTGGGGTGCAGGATGGAGAGCACGGGAAATAATTAGAGGACACAGAAGGGTGCAGTTTCCTTTACCCTTACTTGGCAGATGGTGGTGCAGTCCGGGGCACTGATTATCAGGTTCTGGAAGGATCCGGTCAGCGTGGAAGCATTCGGGTATCCACCTCGCCAGGTGGGTTCGGAGGCCTTCCTGCTGCGCTTTCCCTTTGGGTCCCTGCTACTTGTAGCTATGCTGAGGCCCTCTTCCTGCGTGGTTGTACCTATCCTATATGGCAGACAGCACAAGCCTTTCATGGGCACCGCCTTGCTGATAGCAGTCCTGGGCTCTTAATCCACTGTGGTGCCGCCAGGTCTTCGGCACGGCCAGGAAACTTGCAGCCTCCTGCTCTCCAGATTCAGGTGCCGGGATGTACAGTACCCGTGCACCCAAGGACTCTGGCATCCTCTCTAGCGCCACTCTGGAGTGAGCTCACTTACAGCTCCACTCCCCAGAGCTCTCTCCTACATGTCCTCTCCTCTCCCTGTTTTCAGACTTTCTCCTCTAACCCCACCTCCTGGCCAGGACTAGGGCAGTTCCCCTGAACTCGAGTGCAGAGCTCCCCCTTCTGGCCCGGAGTCAGGTATGGTGCTGGATGCTGGGTGTTACCTAGCATGGGTATCCCCTCCTGCATCCAGGCATGATGTCAGCCCCTGTGAGGGAGGCAATGTCACTTTGGCAACCGGACCACTGGGGTGCCACATACTGACGTTACCGAAATGAGCCATGCGCATGCGTAAGATTTCCAGAAATTGGCGATGATGCAGGGGAGTGAAAACATGGAATAAGGCTGCTGCCTAGTCTGGGGAAACAATGCCCCATCAATTAGTCAAAGACCTAATTAGCAAAGGAAAAGTGCAGATTATAAATGCTTTATTTAAATATTGATTTAAGAAAACAACATTATTCGGGGCTGGTTAGGAAGGGAATTTTCGTGTACACATGCTGCTCGGTTGGAGGGCATAGGAAATTGTGGCGCCCCTGCGGACCGGTCGCCACTATATGATGTAACAGCTAGGATTAGTAAATCGGTCTGCCCAAACATACACCCAACACAATCCCGATCCTAAATCTAGGGACTGTATGCCCAGCAACGGGATAGCGGACCCGGTAAGGGGAGGTAACAACAGAACAAAAAGGACACAACACCAAGGAGACAAGAAGAGAGAGAGACAAGAGGGAGAGAGAAACAGACACCCACACAGTGAAGTCCAGTCAGTAGAAGGAGAGGCGAGAACACCACTAGACAGGACTGGGAGGACGCGGACCTGGCGGCCTGTGCCACTATACATACACTACAGGTGTTATACATTCTTAATTAACACTAATTTTATTGTATTCATGAAACAGTCTTATAACACTGTGTGTGTACTGCACTATTATGGCACTTTATGCAATGTGAACACCTTGTGATGCACAACTAATGTAAATTTAGGTCTTAAAAGAGACCTTTTATAACTGTATTACTTAATTGATATATGTGATTGTATGTATAAAAAACGCACTATGTTACACTGTGCTTGACAAAGACCTGTTTTGGTCGAAATGTTGCACCACTGAGGGCTGTATTAAAGGGTGTCCATTTTGTCTAATTTTTGCATGAGCTGCCTGTTTTTTTGGATTTAGGAAGATAGATAGATAGATAGATAGATAGATAGATAGATAGATAGAATAGATAGATACGTATAAAAGTTCCACTGCAGCACTCTTTTGGTGAAGATTAGTAGTTTATTTCAGGCTTCTGTTACACATCAGCAGGAGATGGCTACGTATCGGGCTCACACGCCCTTTGTCAAGCCTTGACAAAGGGCGTGTGAGCCCGATACGTAGCCATCTCCTGCTGATGTGTAACAGAAGCCTGAAATAAACTACTAATCTTCACCAAAAGAGTGCTGCAGTGGAACTTTTATACGTATGTATGTAAGGCTGTGAAGGAAGCCAGCTGCTTTGCACCCACATTGGATTGCTGTTTAAAAACGTTTCACTTTTTAGATAGATAGATAGATAGATAGATAGATAGATAGATAGATAGATAACAAGAAAAAAACTGCACAGCACTCAAAGACAAATGTGAACTGGTGCTAGCAAAGCTGCAGGGTTATATAATATGAAAAAGATCCTTGCAGCACACAGCTACTACCAATGATGTACATAAGCTACTAGCTATATATATTTGAGGAAAAAGTTTAAAAACTTGTTTTTTTCAAAAAACTCAAAAATCTCCAATTTTTTATTTAATTCTGAAGTTCTTGGTACATACATTGGCCAATGTCTGTTTGCTCATCAACTGCGACAAAGTGACTTCAGGGTCTGATGAGTCCTACGCTGATATCCCTATCCTCCTTGTCCGCTTCCCCACTACTAAGTGGGCAGACACCATCTAGACCCTCCATCACCTGTAGGTAATGAGGGTGCACATTGCAGCATGGATCCTGCAACTCCATATGATAAATAACAAGAAAAAAACTGCATAGCACTCAAGGAGGATAGGGATATCAGCGTAGGACTCATCAGACCCTGAAGTCACTTTGTCGCAGTTGATGAGCAAACAGACATTGGCCAATGTATGTACCAAGAACTTCAGAATTAAATAAAAAATTGGAGATTTTTGAGTTTTTTGAAAAAAAACAAGTTTTTAAACTTTTTCCTCAAATATATATAGCTAGTAGCTTATGTACATCATTGGTAGTAGCTGTGTGCTGCAAGTATCTTTTTCATATTAGATAGATAGATAGATAGATAGATAGATAGATAGATAGATAGATAGATAGATAGATAGAGTTAGGACCAGAAATATTTGGACAGTGACACAAGTTTTGTTATTTTAGCTGTTTACAAAAACATGTTCAGAAATACAATTATATATATAATATGGGCTGAAAGTGCACACTCCCAGCTGCAATATGAGAGTTTCCACATCCAAATCGGAGAAAGGGTTTAGGAATCATAGCTCTGTAATGCATAGCCTCCTCTTTTTCAAGGGACCAAAAGTAATTGGACAATGGACTCTAAGGGCTGCAATTGACTCTGAAGGCGTCTCCCTCGTTAACCTGTAATCAATGAAGTAGTTAAAAGGTCAGGGGTGGATTCCAGGTGTGTGGTTTTGCATTTGGAAGCTGTTGCTGTGACCAGACAACATGCGGTCAAAGGAACTCTCAATTGAGGTGAAGCAGAACATCCTGAGGCTGAAAAAAAAGAAAAAATCCATCAGAGATAGCAGACATGCTTGGAGTAGCAAAATCAACAGTTGGGTACATTCTGAGAAAAAAGGAATTGACTGGTGAGCTTGGGAACTGTAAAAGGCCTGGGCGTCCACGGATGACAACAGTGGTGGATGATTGCCGCATACTTTATTTGGTGAAGAAGAACCCGTTCACAACATCAACTGAAGTCCAGGACACTCTCAGTGAAGTAGGTGTATCTGTCTCTAAGTCAACAGTAAAGAAAACACTCCATGACAGTAAATACAAAGGGTTCACATCTAGATGCAAACCTTTCATCAATTCCAAAAATAGACAGGCCAGAGTTAAATTTGCTGAAAAACACCTCAAGAAGCCAGCTCAGTTCTGGAAAAGTATTCTATGGACAGATGAGACAAAGATCAACCTGTACCAGAATGATGGGAAGAAAAAAGTTTGGAGAAGAAAGGGAACGGCACATGATCCAAGGCACACCACATCCTCTGTAAAACATGGTGGAGGCAACGTGATGGCATGGGCATGCATGGCTTTCAATGGCACTGGGTCACTTGTGTTTATTGATGACATAACAGCAGACAAGAGTAGCCGGATGAATTCTGAAGTGTACCGGGATATACTTTCAGCCCAGATTCAGCCAAATGCTGCAAAGTTGATTGGACGGCACTTCATAGTACAGATGGACAATGACCCCAAGCATACAGCCAAAGCTACTCAGGAGTTCATGAGTGCAAAAAAGTGGAACATTCTGCAATGGCCAAGTCAATCCCCAGATCTTAACCCAATTGAACATGCATTTCACTTGCTCAAATCCAGACTTAAGACGGAAAGACCCACAAACAAGCAAGACCTGAAGTCTGCGGCTGTAAAGGCCTGGCAAAGCATTAAGAAGGAGGAAACCCAGCGTTTGGTGATGTCCATGGGTTCCAGACTTAAGGCAGTGATTGCCTCCAAAGGATTCGCAACAAAATATTGAAAATAAAAATATTTTGTTTGGGTTATGTTTATTTGTCCACTTACTTTTGACCTCCTAAAATGTGGAGTGTTTGTAAAGAAATGTGTACAATTCCTACATTTTCTATCAGATATTTTTGTTCAACCCTTCAAATTAAACGTTACAATCTGCACTTGAATTCTGTTGTAGAGGTTTCATTTCAAATCCAATGTGGTGGCATGCAGAGCCCAACTCGCGAAAATTGTGTCACTGTCCAAATATTTCTGGCCCTAACTGTAGATAGATAGAAAGATAGATCGATAGATAATTGCACTCCTGCCTCCCTACCATAGGGTCCAACTGAAATGGTATGTCTCCTGCTACTGCACATTGCAACAGCGACCACTAGGGTACGAGAGAGGCTTTTTAGTGTAGACAGGGACCCTTCAGAATTATGGTTACCGTGAAGTGGTTGAAGGGCAGGCATACATTGGCTAATGCATGCGCTAAGAACCATAAAAAAACAAAAAAAAAATTTCATGTGAGTTTTTTTGAGAAAACGTTTTAGTTTTTATTTTTTCTCAAAGTAACACGTAAAAACGTCATTGTCTGCATGTATTGGCTTAACCAGTGTGCTGCTATCATATAGATAGATAGATAGATAGATAACTAGAAAGAAATGCTCTGCAGCACTCGGTTACTACCAAAGATGTACATGTGCTAACAAGCTATATATATATATGAGAAAAAAGTTAAAAAACTTACGTTTTTTCAAAAAACTCAAAATCATATCTTTTTATTCTGAAGTTCTTGGTACATACATTGGCCAATGTCTGTTTGCTCGTCGACTGCGACAAAGTGACTTCAGGTCCGACGAGTCCTACTCTGATATCCCTATCCTCCTTGTCCACCCCCCACCTCTCAGTGGGCAGACCCCATCTCAACCTTAGATCACCTGCAGTCAACAAGGGTGCAATTGCAGCATGGAGCCAGCAACTCCATAAAATACAAAGCAGAAAAAAAACTGCATAGCACTCACAGACTAATGTGAACCGGTGCCAGCAGGGCTGCTGAATCAAACAACTAGAAAGAAATGCTCTGCAGCACTCGGTTACTACCAAAGATGTACATGTGCTAACAAGCTATATATATATATGAGAAAAAAGTTAAAAACTTACGTTTTTTCAAAAAACTCAAAATCATATCTTTTTTATTCTGAAGTTCTTGGTACATACATTGGCCAATGTCTGTTTGCTCGTCGACTGCGACAAAGTGACTTCAGGTCCGACGAGTCCTACTCTGATATCCCTATCCTCCTTGTCCACCCCCCACCTCTCAGTGGGCAGACCCCATCTCAACCTTAGATCACCTGCAGTCAACAAGGGTGCAATTGCAGCATGGAGCCAGCAACTCCATAAAATACAAAGCAGAAAAAAAACTGCATAGCACTCACAGACTAATGTGAACCGGTGCCAGCAGGGCTGCTGAATCAAACAACTAGAAAGAAATGCTCTGCAGCACTCGGTTACTACCAAAGATGTACATGTGCTAACAAGCTATATATATATATGAGAAAAAAGTTAAAAACTTACGTTTTTTCAAAAAACTCAAAATCATATCTTTTTATTCTGAAGTTCTTGGTACATACATTGGCCAATGTCTGTTTGCTCGTCGACTGCGACAAAGTGACTTCAGGTCCGACGAGTCCTACTCTGATATCCCTATCCTCCTTGTCCACCCCCCACCTCTCAGTGGGCAGACCCCATCTCAACCTTAGATCACCTGCAGTCAACAAGGGTGCAATTGCAGCATGGAGCCAGCAACTCCATAAAATACAAAGCAGAAAAAAAACTGCATAGCACTCACAGACTAATGTGAACCGGTGCCAGCAGGGCTGCTGAATCAAACAACTAGAAAGAAATGCTCTGCAGCACTCGGTTACTACCAAAGATGTACATGTGCTAACAAGCTATATATATATATGAGAAAAAAGTTAAAAACTTACGTTTTTTCAAAAAACTCAAAATCATATCTTTTATTCTGAAGTTCTTGGTACATACATTGGCCAATGTCTGTTTGCTCGTCGACTGCGACAAAGTGACTTCAGGTCCGACGAGTCCTACTCTGATATCCCTATCCTCCTTGTCCACCCCCCACCTCTCAGTGGGCAGACCCCATCTCAACCTTAGATCACCTGCAGTCAACAAGGGTGCAATTGCAGCATGGAGCCAGCAACTCCATAAAATACAAAGCAGAAAAAAAAAAAAAAAAAAACTGCATAGCACTCACAGACTAATGTGAACCGCGTGCCAGCAGGGCTGCTGAATCAAACAACTAGAAAGAAATGCTCTGCAGCACTCGGTTACTACCAAAGATGTACATGTGCTAACAAGCTATATATATATATGAGAAAAAAGTTAAAAACTTACGTTTTTTTTCAAAAAACTCAAAATCATATCTTTTTATTCTGAAGTTCTTGGTACATACATTGGCCAATGTCTGTTTGCTCGTCGACTGCGACTGCATTTCTTTCTAGTTGTTTGATTCAGCAGCCCTGCTGGCACCGGTTCACATTAGTCTGTGAGTGCTATGCAGTTTTTTTTCTGCTTTGTATTTTATGGAGTTGCTGGCTCCATGCTGCAATTGCACCCTTGTTGACTGCAGGTGATCTAAGGTTGAGATGGGGTCTGCCCACTGAGAGGTGGGGGGTGGACAAGGAGGATAGGGATATCAGAGTAGGACTCGTCGGACCTGAAGTCACTTTGTCGCAGTCGACGAGCAAACAGACATTGGCCAATGTATGTACCAAGAACTTCAGAATAAAAAGATATGATTTTGAGTTTTTTGAAAAAACGTAAGTTTTTAACTTTTTTCTCATATATATATATAGCTTGTTAGCACATGTACATCTTTGGTAGTAACCGAGTGCTGCAGAGCATTTCTTTCTAGTTGTTTGATTCAGCAGCCCTGCTGGCACCGGTTCACATTAGTCTGTGAGTGCTATGCAGTTTTTTTTCTGCTTTGTATTTTATGGAGTTGCTGGCTCCATGCTGCAATTGCACCCTTGTTTGACTGCAGGTGATCTAAGGTTGAGATGGGGTCTGCCCACTGAGAGGTGGGGGGTGGACAAGGAGGATAGGGATATCAGAGTAGGACTCGTCGGACCTGAAGTCACTTTGTCGCAGTCGACGAGCAAACAGACATTGGCCAATGTATGTACCAAGAACTTCAGAATAAAAAGATATGATTTTGAGTTTTTTGAAAAAACGTAAGTTTTTAACTTTTTTCTCATATATATATATAGCTTGTTAGCACATGTACATCTTTGGTAGTAACCGAGTGCTGCAGAGCATTTCTTTCTAGTTGTTTGATTCAGCAGCCCTGCTGGCACCGGTTCACATTAGTCTGTGAGTGCTATGCAGTTTTTTTTCTGCTTTGTATTTTATGGAGTTGCTGGCTCCATGCTGCAATTGCACCCTTGTTGACTGCAGGTGATCTAAGGTTGAGATGGGGTCTGCCCACTGAGAGGTGGGGGGTGGACAAGGAGGATAGGGATATCAGAGTAGGACTCGTCGGACCTGAAGTCACTTTGTCGCAGTCGACGAGCAAACAGACATTGGCCAATGTATGTACCAAGAACTTCAGAATAAAAAGATATGATTTTGAGTTTTTTGAAAAAACGTAAGTTTTTAACTTTTTTCTCATATATATATATAGCTTGTTAGCACATGTACATCTTTGGTAGTAACCGAGTGCTGCAGAGCATTTCTTTCTAGTTGTTTGATTCAGCAGCCCTGCTGGCACCGGTTCACATTAGTCTGTGAGTGCTATGCAGTTTTTTTTCTGCTTTGTATTTTATGGAGTTGCTGGCTCCATGCTGCAATTGCACCCTTGTTGACTGCAGGTGATCTAAGGTTGAGATGGGTCTGCCCACTGAGAGGTGGGGGTGGACAAGGAGGATAGGGATATCAGAGTAGGACTCGTCGGACCTGAAGTCACTTTGTCGCAGTCGACGAGCAAACAGACATTGGCCAATGTATGTACCAAGAACTTCAGAATAAAAAGATATGATTTTGAGTTTTTTGAAAAAACGTAAGTTTTTAAACTTTTTTCTCATATATATATATAGCTTGTTAGCACATGTACATCTTTGGTAGTAACCGAGTGCTGCAGAGCATTTCTTTCTAGTTGTTTGATTCAGCAGCCCTGCTGGCACCGGTTCACATTAGTCTGTGAGTGCTATGCAGTTTTTTTTCTGCTTTGTATTTTATGGAGTTGCTGGCTCCATGCTGCAATTGCACCCTTGTTGACTGCAGGTGATCTAAGGTTGAGATGGGGTCTGCCCACTGAGAGGTGGGGGGTGGACAAGGAGGATAGGGATATCAGAGTAGGACTCGTCGGACCTGAAGTCACTTTGTCGCAGTCGACGAGCAAACAGACATTGGCCAATGTATGTACCAAGAACTTCAGAATAAAAAGATATGATTTTGAGTTTTTTGAAAAAACGTAAGTTTTTAACTTTTTTCTCATATATATATATAGCTTGTTAGCACATGTACATCTTTGGTAGTAACCGAGTGCTGCAGAGCATTTCTTTCTAGTTGTTTGATTCAGCAGCCCTGCTGGCACCGGTTCACATTAGTCTGTGAGTGCTATGCAGTTTTTTTTCTGCTTTGTATTTTATGGAGTTGCTGGCTCCATGCTGCAATTGCACCCTTGTTGACTGCAGGTGATCTAAGGTTGAGATGGGGTCTGCCCACTGAGAGGTGGGGGGTGGACAAGGAGGATAGGGATATCAGAGTAGGACTCGTCGGACCTGAAGTCACTTTGTCGCAGTCGACGAGCAAACAGACATTGGCCAATGTATGTACCAAGAACTTCAGAATAAAAAGATATGATTTTGAGTTTTTTGAAAAAACGTAAGTTTTTAACTTTTTTCTCATATATATATATAGCTTGTTAGCACATGTACATCTTTGGTAGTAACCGAGTGCTGCAGAGCATTTCTTTCTAGTTGTTTGATTCAGCAGCCCTGCTGGCACCGGTTCACATTAGTCTGTGAGTGCTATGCAGTTTTTTTTCTGCTTTGTATTTTATGGAGTTGCTGGCTCCATGCTGCAATTGCACCCTTGTTGACTGCAGGTGATCTAAGGTTGAGATGGGGTCTGCCCACTGAGAGGTGGGGGGTGGACAAGGAGGATAGGGATATCAGAGTAGGACTCGTCGGACCTGAAGTCACTTTGTCGCAGTCGACGAGCAAACAGACATTGGCCAATGTATGTACCAAGAACTTCAGAATAAAAAGATATGATTTTGAGTTTTTTGAAAAAACGTAAGTTTTTAACTTTTTTCTCATATATATATATAGCTTGTTAGCACATGTACATCTTTGGTAGTAACCGAGTGCTGCAGAGCATTTCTTTCTAGTTGTTTGATTCAGCAGCCCTGCTGGCACCGGTTCACATTAGTCTGTGAGTGCTATGCAGTTTTTTTTCTGCTTTAGATAGATAGATAGATAGATGATAGGCACAACAAAGGTATGTAAGAACAGTAACTTAATCGGGATTTCTGACACTATATTCATTTGAACTTTTACCTCTTTTACTTAGAAAGTCTTAATTCGCTTTTCCTAGTTAGAAAACATTCTAAATTTAGCGATAGCGGCAGAAAAGAACTTAATCCCGACCTACAATTATATAACAGTGCTGCACAGTCCATTAGGGCTTTCTACATAATTAAACATGACTGCTTTACCCCTAATCTGCCACATCAGGAAAATAATAATCTTACCAAATTCTTCCATTAAAAATAAATTGCACTAAACTCCATATAAAATAATAATACTTTGCTACATGCATTATCTTGCAGTCAGTGTTTTCTGAAGGGGAGTTTGTACAAGGTTCTGGTATATGTTCATGCTGCTGACAGGTTCCTATACATAACAAAATGCACTTCATATGGCTGTATAATCAATTATTAAAAGTCCTGCCTGGTATGAAAAGAATTATGTTATGAGTGCAGCTTTAGGTGGTCTCATAAAATGCTCAAAAATATGGATTTTACAGCCATTTTGTTATGGAGTTTCAAAGTAAATACACCAGTCTCATCATGTCTAAGGCTACTTTCACATAACGATTTTGTCAAATCCGATGCTGTCCGATATAAATCGGACAGCATCGGATCTAAACTGATCCCTGCAATCGCATGCCAAATAGGCATCCGATCCGACATTCTGCAGGATCAGTTTGCCGGCTCCTCCTGTGACCTGTCATAGCTGTTCTCCCCTGTGTGTCCCCCTCATCACCCCTGTGTGTCCCCCTCATCTCCCCTGTGTGTCCCCCTCTTCTCCCCTGGTGCTCCCCCCTCTTCTCCCTTCTGTTTCCACCTCTTTTTCCCCCTCTTCATCCCTGTGTGTCCCCCCCTCCTTTCCCCTGTGTGGTCCCCTCATGTCCCCTGTGTGGCCCCCTCATGTCCCTTGTGTGTCCCCCTCATGTCCCCCAGTACTCCCCCTCCTTTGCCCTCTCCTCCGGAATAAAAAATAAAAAAAATCTTTATTCTCACCTATCCAGGAGTCCAGCGGCGCTTCCAGCTATCTTCTTCTGATCCGAGGACCTCTCGTGATGTCACAGTCACATGACGGTTACTGCGGTAACCGGTCATGTGACTCTGACATCACGGCAGGTCTTACAGGCAGGAGATGCTGGAGACGCTGGGTGGATCGTGGACAGGTGAGCATAGATGGTTTATTATTTTTAACCCCTGCCTTACTTAATTTTACTTCCGCAATGTATATACATACATTGCGGAAGTAAAATTAGACGTTTAGGAGCAGTTTTACTGTACTGAGCATGCTCAGTACAGTAAAATCGGGTCCGAGGACACATCAGATGTTTACTCAGGCCCTGCTCCATAGGGCCCCATGTTAAATTGATCGGACCAAATCAGATGTGCACTAAATGCCATCCGATTTGGTCCGATCCGATTGTTTCCGATTTTATTTTCGGTGCAAAAATCGGAGCATGCTCAGATTTTTGCACCGATAAAAAAATCGGACAGAATCGGATCGGACCAAATCGGATGGCATTTAGTGCACATCCGATTCGGTCCGATGCCCATATGGCTGCATGGGGGCCAGAATCGTTCCGATGCTGTCCAATTTTTATCGGACAGCGTCGGTACTTAAAAATCCGTAATGTGAAACCAGCCTAAGAGATTTAATTAATAACGTATGAAGTTTGTATTGTGACATTTGGTGACAAATCTACTTAAAATATCAATATACAGTTGTGGCCAAAAGTATTGACACCCCTGCAATTCTGTCAGATAATACTCAGTTTCTTCCTGAAAATTCTTGCAATCACAAATTCTTTGGTATTATTATCTTCATTTAATTTGTCTTCAATGAAAAAACACAAAAGAGAATGAAGCAAAAAGCAAAACATTGATCATTTCACACAAAACTCCAAAAATGGGCCAGACAAAAGTATTGGCACCCTCAGCCTAATACTTGGTTGCACAACATTTAGCCAAAATAACTGCGATCAACCGCTTCCGGTAACCATCAATGAGTTTCTTACAATGCTCTGCTGGAATTTTAGACCATTCTTCTTTGGCAAACTGCTCCAGGTCCCTGATATTTGAAGGTTGCCTTCTCCAAACTGCCATTTTTAGATCTCTCCACAGGTGTTCTATGTGATTCAGGTCTGGACTCATTGCTGGCCACCTTACAAGTCTCCAGTGCTTTCTCTCAAACCATTTTCTAGTGCTTTTTGAAGTGTGTTTTGGATCATTGTCCTGCTGGAAGACCCATGACCTCTGAGGGAGACCCAGCTTTCTCACACTGGGCCCTACATTATGCTGCAAAATTTGTTGGTAGTCTTCAGACTTCATAATGCCATGCACACGGTCAAGCAGTCCAGTGCCAGAGGCAGCAAAGCAACCCCAAAACATCAGGGAACCTCCAACATGTTTGACTGTAGGGACCGTGTTCTTTTCTTTCAATGCCTCTTTTTTTCTCCTGTAAACTCTATGTTGATGCCTTTGCCCAAAAAGCTCTACTTTTGTCTCATCTGACCAGAGAACATTCTTCCAAAACGTTTTAGGCTTTCTCAGGTAAGTTTTGGCAAACTCCAGCCTGGCTTTTTTATGTCTCGGGGTAAGAAGTGGGGTCTTCCTGGGTATCCTACCATACAGTCCCTTTTCATTCGGATGCCAACGGATAGTACCGGTTGACACTGTTGTACCCTCGGACTGCAGGGCAGCTTGAACTTGTTTGGATGTTAGTCGAGGTTCTTTATCCACCATCCTCAAAATCTATCAAATTTATAGCGGCACCTGAATCCACAAATGCCATGACAGAAAACAACAACAAGGAACAAATTAGAGACACAGATAATAAGAACTTAGGTTGTATAGTACTGACATTAAAAGAACCAGCAATCCTTTGTGCCCGCTTGGGACAAACAGACATGACATAAGAAGAGTCACCACAGTAAAAACACAACTTATTCCGGCGTCTAAATCCTTGTCGTTCAGTTCGAGATAGAATCCTATCACACTGCATCGACTCAGGAATCTGCTCTGAAGATAACAATCCCGAGCGGACAGTTCTGCGTTCCCGCAGATGCCGATCAATCTGAATGGCCAGAGACATAGAATCATTCAAACCTGCAGGCATGGGAAACCCCACCATAACATCTTTAACAGAGTCAGAAAGACCCTTTCTGAAAAGTGCCGCCAAAGCGTCATCATTCCATTTAGTCAGCACTGACCATTTTCTGAATTTCTGACAATACAATTCTGCTGCCTCCTTACCCTGAGACAGGGCCAACAGGGTCTTTTCAGCTTGATCCACAGAGTTCGGTTCATCATAAGGTAAACCCAAGGCCTGAAAAAAGGAATCTACATTAAAGATGACCTGTCATCAAACACACATGGTGATCTAATTACAGCGCTGAATGCAGCATGTCTGCTGCATCAAGGCAAGGGGTCCCCAGCCCTTGAGCCCGCCTGTACCCCAAGATAATACACTCTGAAAACTTACATTGTGGAGCCAAATAGGAGGTAGTTTGTGGTTGGAGCCAAAGGGCAGATTCACACCCCCTGTATGTTTAATCTGCCCAACCGCCGCCTCCCTGATGCCAATCATTGTCTCCCTCGTCTGCAGTATAACACAGAGCTTATTTCAGTAATGGCCGCTTAGCCCCACCCCCTGCAGTGATGTCACCGCCTTTCCCCGCCCTGCTCCATTGGTTAACATGGAGCAGGGTGGGTACAAGCGGTGATGTCACTGCAGGAGGTGGGGCGGCCGGCCTCCTGCTCTGACATCACCGCCTTTCCCCACCCTGCTCCATGTTAACCAATGGAGCAGTGCGGGGAAAGGCAGTGACATCACCGCAGGGGGTGGGGCTAAGCGGCCATTACTGAAATAAGCTCTGTGTTATACTGCAGACGAGGGAGACAATGATTGGCATCAGGGAGGCGGCGGTTGGGCAGATTAAACATACAGGGGGTGTGAATCTGCCCTTTGGCTCCAACCACAAGCTACCTCCTATTTGGCTTCACAATGTAAGTTTTCAGAGTATATTATCTCGGGGTGCAGGGGGGCTCAAGGGCTGGGGGACCCCTTGCCTGGATGCAGTAGACATGCTGCATTCAGTGCTTTAATTAGATCACCATGTGTGTTTGGTGACAGGTCCTCTTTAAGTAAAACCGGATCCCCAGAGGCGAGAGAAAATTCCCAATCCTGCGGGTCACCACGCAGCAGGGAGATAACTATTTTAACCTGCTGAACTGAATCCCCAGAGGACCGAGATATCAGAGCAAAAAAACAATTTACAACTATTTTTGAAACTCAAAAATTTGGACCTGTCACCAAAAAACAAATCTGGAGTAGGAATTTTTTATTCCAAAGCTGGAGTCTGAACAATATAATCAGAAATTCCCTGTACCCTTGCAGCGAGTTGGACTAAATGAGAAGCTAGTTCCTGGACACTCATACTTGCACAAGACTCCACAGTCATCCAAAGAAAAAGAGGGAAGAAAGAAAAAAAAAACAACAGCCTCAACACTTCTCTTTCCTTCTTTTGAGATGCATGTAATTTGATTTTAACTCTTTGGGCCAGTTGTACTGTTATGATCCGATAACTTAGGAGTGACATGAAGATTCCGCAGAAGTCGTTGGTAACTATACTGACTGCGACACCTGACTCAATATCGCAACTAGAAGTAGCCGTGGGATGTAACTAACCATACCTTAGACACCTCAACACGGCCGGAGAACTAGCTACCCCTAGAGATGAAAATAGGAAAAGCTTCTTGCCTCACAGCAGAACCCCAAAAGAGCAGCAAGCCCCCCACAGATATTAACTGGGAAACAGGAGAGGAAAAGACACACACAGGCAGAATATAGAGTTCAGCAAAAGAGGCCACACTAGCTAGATAGTAAAGATAGGATAGAACACTATTGCGGTCAGTATTAAAATACTATCAAAAACCTGCAACAGTATCTGCGGAACTTCTGTGAATCAAACTAGAATAAACAAGTACCAATACCAACAATACTGGAAATAGCAGATAACAGTGAATAGCAATTACTGTCCAGGAAGAAAACTTCCTAACTGAGAGCAGGTAAACAAATATGCATACTAAATTTCAAACCCACAACTCAGAAGAAGACAAACTGAAAACAGATCCACATGCACACAACATGTGCGCCACAAAGTAACAACAAAAACCATTCACTTAGCTTGCAAGGATTTCAGCAGACCAGGAGAAACCAGGAAAAGGTGTGAACACCTCCAGGAACATTTACAACTGGCAAGGACTGATCAGCTTCAAACCACTATATACTCCAATCTGAACCTGACTGCCAATCATCAAGATCAGCTGTGGAACTCTCCAACACACAGCCAGCAGCATTACCAGGAACAACCACTGGAGGGAGCTCACAACCAGAATTCCTTCTTAATGAATTCACAACACCTAATCCAGTGACCCAATTATACTTAAACAGTTTATTTACGTAAATTTAAGAGTTCCTACAGCAGTCTCTGTCTATTGCTGGTGGTGTGAACTCACTAGGGACTACACTACGTGTAGACCTACGTAGTACAGGTATGCTGGGGAGCTTTCTGGGACCTCTTAGACTTACCATGGGCATGACAGATTCGCTGCTAACAGGGGGTAGATTCTCTGATTCCACTGCAGGTGGGGCATCTGTTTCTTGAGCCAACTGGTCTTCAGGTTGGTCTTGAGTCTCTGCTGCTGCTGGTGAAGTAAACTGGGGAAAAGTCAAGACAGATATCACCATTGCTTTTGGTTCACTTGAGTCCAGGATGGGGGAACTCTCAAAGGATGGTACGGACCTTCTCTTCAACCTCTTCTGTCTGTTGAGGATTGTCTTGATCTTCTTCCTTTTGTCTTAGTTGTTCTGGGCATACCTTTAAGTGATCTCTTGACACTACTGCTGAGGTTCTTCCTCCATCTTTGCTGATGAGGCACACCTTGCTGTTATCGTAGTGGAAGGGCAAGATGGTATACGGTTCAGCTTCCGACTGATCATCCAGCTTGTGCATTCTCCTTTTTCTCTTTAACACCTGTTCTCCTGGTGCTAAGGGAGTAGCTGGTGCTGACTGGTTGTAATTCTCTTGCCTTTGTCTGGCCTGGGACAGACTTCTCTCCAAACACTCTTGGACTTTGCAGTATTGTTGTTGCCGCTCAGTATCCCAGTCTGCATCGGGTTGTACCGTTTCAGGTGTTAATACTCCCATGTTCAAGTCGAAGGGTAACTTGCCAGGTCTTGCCCGCATCAGGTAGGCTGGTGTACAGTTGGTCAAGTTCACTGGGATGTGGTTATACAGGTCTACCACTTCCGCCAATTTCTCTGGCCTCAGGTTTTGCTCTTCTAGAGGTAGAGTCTTCAACAGGTTGATAACTACCTGGTTCATCTTCTCACAGATACCATTGGTTTGAGGGTGGTATGGCATTGTTCTGATTTTCTTGCAGCCTTGCAGGTTGCAGAACTCTTGAAATACCTCTGCCTCGAAAGCTGGACCTTGGTCTGTAATGACTTGTTCAGGGTAGCCATGTGGTCAACAGAAATGTTCTTGAAAAGCTTTTGCTGTCTTCATTGTCTGGTCTTTGACAGGTACAACTACTAGGAACCGGGTATAATGGTCTACAATTGTGAGGGCGTAGGTGAGCCAGACCTACTCGGTGTCTACTTCACATGGTCCAGAGCCACGAGTTTGAGTGTTTTTTTCGTTACTATTGGTTGTAAGGGGGCTCTCTGGCTATCACGATCTCTTCTCCACAGGTTGGATGGACCACACTCTCAACACCACCTCTCGATGTATTTTCACATGTCAATCTAGTGGAATTGCTCACGAAGTAGGACCTCCAGTTTCTTCCACCCGAAGTGTCCTGCTCCATCGTGGTACGCCTCTAGGACCATTGGAGCAACTCAACACTATATCAACATTTCAGTTTTGGTAGATATTACAATGGGGAATTGGTCACTCACCCTGACACTGCCAACTTCTCCACTGGACAGTTCTACCTGTCAGAATTAGGGCTTTGCTCTCCTTCTGCAGTACCCATTGTTGTCCGGAGCTGGCGGTTTCGGCTACCTGTTGTAATAGAACAAAAATCTCGCCAAGACAACTTTCTATCACATTGGTACCCAAGGTGATCCTTGGATTGCATTCTCACTGGTCAATATTTACAATTATCCTTGCAATTTTAACTCTACTCGCCCCACCTTAATTGTCACCTCCTTGTACCCCACCTGAGACAAAGGCTGACCATTACTGGCGATTATAGTTAAGTCATCATCTGGGCGATGGGCAAAGTCAGAGTCATCCCATTACTGTTTATAAAGGATATATGGCATTGTCATCACCTGGGAGCTGGTGTCCAGTAGAGCATTCATCGGGATGCTATCAAGCATGACAGGCAGGACTGGTCGTCCCCCGATGTATGCAAATTATGTGGGCCGGGCCACCTTACTCCTGGGGGTTGGCCTGCTGCCCCAGGGGTTGCTCATTTAAAGGACATAATCTTGTGATGTGCCCCACCTTGTAGCAGCAGCGGCAAATGGGCTGAATTGTCGGGTCGGTGTCCTTCCCTCTAGTTGGTGGGATCCTTCTCTGTCGCCACCACAGGAGGTTATCTGGAATGGAGACCAGTTGGATCTTCTCTGACGGCGAAGACACTTGTAAGGACTGCACTGTTTTGGTCAACGCAGCCACGCTTTTGGTTAACTCCTGGACCTGTAGGTGTAGATCGGCAGAAGTGTCATTACTTAGAGTCTGTGCATCAGCGTCAACGAGTGCCTGAGACAAGGACGCTGTCTCCTGGTTGTACATTACGGCCGGGCGCCTGGGGGGCGCTGTGCCTCTAGGGGTCACCTCTCGCAACACATGGATTGCCTAATTCTTAAATTGTACAAAGCTCATGTTGGCGTTTTGTAGAGCCACGATGCGCAGCTGTGTCCAGTGTGTGTTGGATAGTAGCCCCTCTATAAACTGCTGTGTTAGCAGTCTGTCCTCATCCTGCATGCTTTCAGGGTCAATCTGCTTAATGTTCCCACAGCACCTCCTGAAGGTTGAGGGCATAGTCTCTTACGCTTTCCTGCACCCTTTGCTTACAGCCGAAAAATTTCATTTTGATATCTGCTGTGGTGTGGGTATCAAAGGTGTCTTTCAGCTTGGCCAGTACATGTTTAATGGTTCTTTTATTGGCGTCTGGCCAGGACTTTACCTCTCTCTGGGCCACAACAGTCAACTGGCCGATAAGGATGCTAACCGTCTGGCCCCCAGACAAGAGGTTAAGCAGTCTTGAAGTCACTGAGGTTGTGTGACTCCCCAGAGTATTGCAGTAACTAGGACCCTCCTGGAAAGTATTGCATTGATAGTGGCATTATGGGGCTGCAGCTGCGTCCGCTGCTGGATCTTCACCTAGGTTGGGCATCTTCCTTCCCCTTAGTGAACCTTACCCAGGTTCTGGGTATCATTAAAGTAGCAGGTGTCTGCTCTGCAGGCAGGAGTTCCGGGTCGGGGCCTCTCGCTTCCCGTTGGCTGACATCAGAGCACGGGGCCGGGTTTCTCTTGCATTCTTTCTGCAGTTCCTCCCTTAACTACACGCCCCGTCTGCTTCCCGCTCACTACGTGGTGTGGTAGTGGGGGCAATCACACAGTTCAATACAGTCTTTGCACACAAGACCTGGGGTACAAGAGGTCCAGATCCTGTTTGTGACGCCAGATGCAACGTCCTGTGAGGGAGGCAATGTCACTGTGGCAACCGGACCACACAAGGAATTATATATGCAGCTAACAACCCCGTTTGATTCCCAATTTAAATAAAAGACCCTGTACTCTCTTCCTGTGCTACCGCTGTTCCAACATTGTTGTTAATCATGGTTCGGGGCTGATGTGACATTTTGACGTCATGCAAGTTCTGCATCCAATCAACACCAATTTTCTTTTCCCGACCTTCGGACTAAAGGAGCAAGCAACAGGAAATGATGCCATGACTGCCTCTCACTATCTGTTGATTGCTTGTTTGGTGCGATGGAGGGGAGAGAGAAGCCAGCGGCGATAAAACAGGAGGCTCATGTGATGTCACAATATCGGTGAGCCCTGAACCGTGATTACTGACAGCTCTGGAATAATGCCAACATTGCAGTTGAGTACAGGATCTATTATTTTAAATGGGGTAAACAAGTGGAATCAGAAGCCGCTGTCCTACTAGTGGAGAACCCCTTTAACAAATGAAGTCACTGCAGTAATTATTCACTGAATTCATATTCATTAACCCCTTCCCGACCCAGGACGCAGCATATGCGTCCTGAAAACAAGTTCGTTCCCGACCTTGGACGCATATGCTGCGTCCTGGGTTAATCGCTCTCCTGCAGCTCTAGTGAGAGGTGTCACTGACCTCTCAGTTGAGCTGCAGGTAGCTGGGGACTTGTGCTACACCCCAGGGGGGGTGGCTTTGCCCCCCTGAGGCTACAGACGTGGTGATTGGCGGTTTAAAACTGAAACCGCCAATTACCGCGGCTGTAATAGAAATTCTGCCTCCGTCTGCTCCCCGCCTCTTCCCCTGTCCCTCTGCCGGATCCCCAGCCCCTCCGTTCTCCCTCCTGGCCATTCCCTCACTCTCCCCTGCCCCCTGGCCAGCGGTGATTACCGGAGATTACTGCCGATCTCCGGTAATCACCGCAGCCGCCGCTCCTGCACCCGCCGCTCCTGCGCCTGCCGTCCCCGCCGCCAAATAATGCCTTCCCCCTGTCCTCCTCTGGCTCCCCTGACCCCCCCATTATCTCTCCCTGCCTCCGCTTACCCTCCCCTGCTCGGCGGTGATCCCTGGAGATTACAGCAGATCTCCGGTGATCGCTGCTCCTTCTCCTGCCCCCGCTGCAGTTGCTGCCGCCGCCGCCGCCTCCGTCCTTTTCATCTCCCTCCCATCTGACAGCCCAGATGGGAGGGAGATGATCCATCCCCCGGGTCCCCCCTCCTCCCGGTCATCCCCGCGGTCATCCCTGCATACTTACCGCTGGGACGATCGCTGCTTCCTGCGCCTCTTCTTCCTTCTGACAGGCGCAGGCGCAGACAGAGCAGAAACTGCTCTGTCTGCCAGGGATATGACAGGTTATGACCTTACAGAGGTCATGGCATGTCATGATCCATGGTTCACACAGGGGTCAATTGTGATCCCACCATGGGATCACAATTGACCCTGTGTGACCCAAGGATCGTGACCTGTCATGACCTCACTAAGTTCATGACCTGTCATCCCCCTGGCAGTGTACCAGCTCCTATAAGTCATGAAGCATGGTACGGCAGATAATTGCCATACAGTGCACCATGACTGACCCCAGTGACTATAACAAAGGATCAAGTGTCCTCTTGTTGTAGTCTCTGGGGTCAGAGTCATGGTGCACGGTACGGCAGATAATTGCCATATAGTACTTCATGACTGTGACCCCAGAGACTACAACAAGGGATCAAGTGTCCTCTTGTTGTATTCACTGGGGTCAGTCATGGTGCACTGTTTGGCAATGATCTACCGTACCGTGCACCATGACTCTGACCCCAGAGACTACAACAAGAGGACACTTGATCCCTTGTTGTAGTCTCTGGGGTCACAGTCATGAAGCATGGTACGGCAGATAATTGCCATACAGTCTTTCATGACTGTGACCCCAGAGACTACAACAAAGGATAAAGTGTCCTCTTGTTGTAGTCACTGGTGTCAGTCATGGTGCACTGTATGGCAATGATCTGCCGTACCGTGCACCATGACTCTGACCCCAGAAACTACAACAAGAGAACACTTGATCCCTTGCTGCAGTCTCTGGATGTAGCAGAGGTGATCGAGCGTCGTGGGACCTTCGTTGTGGACTACGTCGGAGGCGATCGAGCGTCGTGGGACCTTCGTTGTGGACTACGTCGGATCTTTATAATAAAGATGGAGTCCGAATTTTGTTTGTGTTTTTTTTCAAATAAAAAGATTTTTCTCTGTGTGTATTTTCTGACTATTTACCAGAGATTCCTAATGGCGGGTCTAACATTGGCCCTATATTATGAATCTCGGGCTTAGTGCCAGCTGCCAATAAAAAGCTGGCATTAACCCCTTTATTACCCAGTTAGCCACCAGCACCAGGGCAACTGGAAGAGCATGGGTACAGCGCCAGAAAATGGCGCTTCAATGAATGCGCCATTTTCTGGGGCGGCTGCGGGCTGCAATTCACAGCATGGGGGGCCCAGAACGCTTGGGCCTCACTATGCTGAGGATTCCAGCCCCCAGCTGCCTAGTTGTACCTGGCTGGACCAAAAATATGGCGGAGCCCCACGTAATTTTTTTTCTAGGATTAGTTCTAGAAATTAAAAAAAAAATGGGCTTCGCTGTATTTTTGGTTCCAGCCAGGTATGACGAGGCAGCTGGGGGCTGGTGGCAGTCCGTAGCTGCCAAGTTGTACCTGGCTGGACCAAAAATATGGCGGAGCCCTATGTCATTTTTTTTCTAGAAATAATTCTAGAAATAAAAAAAAAATAGGCTTCGCTGTATTTTTGGTTCCAGCCAGGTATGACGAGGCAGCTGGGGGCTGGTGGCAGTCCGTAGCTGCCAAGTTGTACCTGGCTGGACCAAAAATATGGCGGAGCCCTATGTCATTTTTTTTCTAGAAATAATTCTAGAAAAAAAAAAAAAATAGGCTTTGCTGTATTTTTGGTTGCCAGCCAGGTACAACTTGGCAGCTAGGGGGCTGGAATCCTCAGCATGGAGAGACCCAAATGTTTTGGGTCCCCTATGCTGCGAATTGCAACTACTAGACTAGTATGTTTTCCACACAAATTTTCTTTTTTAATTTGTACGGATCAATTTGTGAAGCACCTGGGGGTTGAAAGTGCTCACTATGCATCTAGATATGTTCCCTGGGGGGTCTAGTTTCCAAAATGGGGTCACTTGTGAAGGAGCTCAAATGTTTAGGCACACAGGGGCTCTCCATACGCAACCTGGTGTCCGCTAACAATTCCAATTGTTGGCAAACACCAGGTTGCGTATGGAGAGCCCCTGTGTGCCTAAACATTGGAGCTCCCCCACAAGTGACCCCATTTTGGAAACTAGACCTCCCAGGGAACATATCTAGATGCATAGTGAGCACTTTGAATCCCCAGGTGCTTCACAAACTGATTCGTAATGAGGTAAAAATACTTTTTTTTCCACACAAATTATCTTTTTTAATTTTTACGGATCAATTTGTGAAGCACCTTGGGGTTCAAAGTGCTCACAATGCATCTAGATATGTTCCCTGGGGGGTCTAGTTTCCAAAATGGGGTCACTTATGGGGGAGCACCAATGTTTAGGCACACAGGGGCTCTCCAAATGCGACATGGTGTCCGCTAACAATTTGAGGTGATTTTCCATTCAAATTGTTAGCGGACACCATGTCGCGTTTGGAGAGCCCCTGTGTGCCTAAACTTTGGAGCTCCCCCGCAAGTGACCCCATTTTGGAAACTAGACCTCTCAGGGAACTTATCTAGATGGGTGGTGACCATATTGAACCTCCAGGTTCTTCACAAATTAATCCATAAAAATGAAAAAAAAAAATTTTTGTGGAAAAAAAAAAGTATTTTTTAATTTTTACGGATCAATTTGTGAAGCACCTGGGGGTTCAAAGTGCTCACAATGCATCTAGATATGTTCCCTAGGGGGTCTAGTTTCCAAAATGGGGTCACTTGTGGGGGAGCCCCAATGTTTAGGCACACAGGGGCTCTCCAAATGCGACATGGTGTCCGCTAACAATTTGAGGTGATTTTCCATTCAAATTGTTAGCGGACACCAGTCGCGTTGGAGCCTGTGTGCCTAAACTTTGGATCCGCAAGTGACCCCTTTGGAAATAGACCTCAGGAACTTATTGATGGGTGGCCCAAGTGACCCCATTTTCAAATTAATCCTATAAATGGAAAATAAAAATTTGTGGAACAAAAAATATTTTAACTTTTAGGATCAAATTGAAACCTAAAATGAAAAAAAAATATGTTTGGGGGAAAAAAAAATGTGTTCATTTTTAGGATCAATTGTGTAGCACCGGGGTTCAAATGCGCACAATGCATCTAATATTTCCTAGGGGGTTAGTTTTCCAAAATGGGGCACTTGTGGGGGAGCCCATGTTTAGGCACAAGGGCTCTCCCAAATGCCGACATGGTGTCCGCTAACAATTTGAGGTGATTTTCCATTCAATTGTAGCGACACGATGTCGCTTTGAAGCCTGTGTGCATAAAACTTTGGAGCTCCCGCAAGTGACCCCATTTTGGGTAAACTAGACTCCCATGGACTTATCTAGATGGTGGTGACCATATGGAACCCAGTCTTCACAAATTAATCCTTTAAAAATGAAGAAAAAAATTTTGTGGAAAAGAAGTATCTCTTAATTTTTACGGATCAATTTGTGAAGCACTGGGGTCAAAGTGCTCAAATGATCTGATATGTTCCTGGGGGTCTAGTTTCAAAATGGTCACTTGTGGGGAGCCCAATGTTTAGGCACAAGGGCTCTCCAAATGCGACATGGTGTCCGCTAACAATTTAGGTGATTTTCCATCAAATGTTAGCGAACCATGTCGCGTTTGGAGAGCCCCTGTGTGCCTAAACTTTGGAGCTCCCCCACAAGTGACCCCATTTTGGAAACTAGACCCCCCAGGGAACTTATCTAGATGGGTGGTGAGCATTTTTAACCCCCACATGCTTTACAAATTGATCTGTGAATATGGAAAAAGTACTTTTTCTTCACAAAAATGTTCTTTTAGCCTCAATTCTTTCATTTTCGCATGGGTAACAGGATTAAATTCATCCTAAAATTTGTTGGGCAATTTCTCCTGAGTACACCGATGCCTCATATGTGGTCATAAACCACTGTTTTGACGCGCGGCAGGGCTTAGAAGTGAAGGAGCGCCATTTCACTTTTTGAATGGAAAATTAGCTCCTAAAGTCAAATTGTGCTCTTTCCCTTCAGAGCCCTGCCGTGCGCCCAAACCGTGGTTTATGATCACATATGAGGTATCGATATACTCAGGAGAAATTGCCCAACACATTTTAGGATCCATTTTATCTTGTTGCCCATGTGAAAATGAAAAAATTGAGGCTAAAAGAACATTTTTGTTAGAAAAATTAAAATATCCATTTTTTTGTTTCCAATTTGCTTAGTTCCTGTGAAGCACCTGAAGGGTTAATAATCTTCTTGAATGTAGTTTTGAGTAGCTTGAGGGGTGCAGTTTTTGGAATGGTGTCACTTTTGGGTGTTTTCTGTCATGTACACCCCTCAAAAAGACTTCAAATATGATGTGGTCACTAAAAAAATGGTTTTGTAAATTTTGGTGGAAAAATGAAAAATTGCTCATGAACTTTGAACCCTTACAACTTCCTAACAAAATTTTTTTTTTTTTCAAAAATTGTGCTGATGTAAAGTAGACATGTGGGAAATATTATTTCATAACTATTTTGTGTCACATAACTCTCTGGTTTACCAGAAGAAAAATTCTAAATTTGAAAATTGCTAAATTTTCAAAATTTTTGCCATATTTTTGATTTTTTCACAAATAAACGCAAAAACTATCGACCTAAATTTAATACTAAGATGAATCCCAATATGTCACAAAAAAACAATCTCAGAATCACTAGGATCCGTTGAAGCGTTCCCGAGTTATAACCTCATAAAGGGACACTGGTCAGAATTGCAAAAAATGGCAAGGTCTTTAGGGTCAAATTAGGCTGGGTCATGAAGGGGTTAAAACATGCACACCACTTAATGAATTTGGAATGTGTATGTTCTGTTTACATGTGTGTATTTGTACATTTGTGCTGTGGCACATAGGCCTTGTATGATTCCTAATTCATTAAGGGGTGTGTGCATATTAATAAAGTGGTTGAATATTACTGCAGTGGCTTCATTTCTTAAGATTGGCATACACAATGTGTGTCTTAATCAATCAGGATCTTTGTTCTCGGTAGCACATCCCCCGGTGTAAACAGGAAATGTGCTGCCAATAACCTGATCTGTATGGGGAGAGAATTACCGTGTTTTTCCAAAAATAAGGCACTGTCTTATTTTCTTTTGACCTCCAGATAAAAACGAAGGACTTATTTTTGAGGTAGGGCTTATTTTTGGTCAGGTAAAAACATTCACACAGATTGCAGCCATATATTCCAGGATCAGGGCCATATAGCAGTATAAGGGCATTTCACAGGATGGGTGCTATGCACTAGGATCAGGGTATATCCCAAGATAAGGGCTATATTCCAGGATGAGGTCTATGCACCAGATTCAGGGAAAAGGGCACAGTACCATAGCATACTTACCCATGGAGAGGAGCCGGAGGCAGCAGGATTCGGTCCGCATCCTTTAATAGCAAACAGTACAGAACAGGACCTGCACTTCCTGTACATGTAACCCGAGACCAATCAGCTCTCAAGAGTCAGTATGTCTGCCTTCTCACTCTGGGAGCTAATTGGTTACGGTTCACAGGTCCTTCAGACTACAAGAAGACTTCAAGAAGACTTCAACATCGGTGATTTCTTAAAGGACCTGTGAACTGTGGCCAATCGGCTCCCTGAGTGAGAAGGTAGGACATACTGACTCCGAGAGCTCATTGGTTGCGGGTCACATGAGCTCCATGAATTGCAGGTACAGGGCCTGTCAGCGCTGGAAGCCCTGCGGAGGTTGAGGTGAGTATAAATGTTTGTTGTTTTAAGGACGGAGGCGCCGGTACTGTACTCATCAGCTGTTAGTGACACTACACTGCGTAATTTTATGCAGGTGTCACTTTGACTGTGAGTATGCAACTAGGGCTTTTGAGTTAGGGCTTACTTTCAGCATCAGCTCCGAAAAGTGGGGAAAAAAGGGGGGGATGGTTTACTTTTGGGGGATGTTTTATTTTGGAAAAACACGGTATCTATTAGTGATCATTGTAATCCCATCGTTCCTCATCAGCCTGTGTGAGAAGCCGATATACAAGTGCTGGACGACTTTACTATAGTCGATGGCTCGACAGAAGATCTGAAAACGGCTCCTGTAAATACAACTTTGGCAAGGTTTTCTTTTTTATTTTGTATGTAAAGGAAACTTTCTTCTTTTCATATACTTTGTGTTTTTGTTACTTACCAACTTTAAGATATTAATATAGTGTTACTGATTTAGGCTGGTAATACCGCTGTCACCTTTGCGTTCGGAACGCAGCATAACTGAACACAGCCAAACGCATGCGCATTGCGTTCCTATGTTTAACATGGGAACGCATACTATCTGGGTATGGCTGCAATTCGTTGTGTTTGCACTGGGATGTGTTTTTTTAAAAGCACCCTCCGATCACAACATGTTGCATTTTTTGTGCATTCGCGAGCGCTTGTTTTATCAGCAAGCATCCACAAGCGCACAAAGAATGCATGGAGCTCAATGGATCCACAGTGTCATACGCATTACAGCGCAGGCAGACACCGCGGATCACATTGAAATTTCCATAGAAATGCATGTAATTGTGACCAGCCACCCAATCAGCGGTCTCGGCGGGGGCCACCTCTGATCTCCCGGCGGTTGCCACTGATCTTACGGCCACCGCCGAGACCGCTGATTGGCTGGTCGGGCACCAAACTATGTGAACCATGCAGAGAATCTCCGCTGTCTTCACATGAGTATGGCAGCGTTTGGCAATGCGTTTGTGTCTTGATGTCAGACGCATGCAGACACAAACGCTAGTGTGAAACTAGCCTAACTCCTACACATCTAATCCTTGCTCTCCTCTAAAGATAAAACTGTTACAATTATATCAAGTCTAGACAATACTCTGAGCTAAACACCCTGGGCTCATATAGAGGACCTGTCACGAGGACAAAAGTTGAGTTTCCACTCTTGTTATTCCTGCTGCTCCTTGGAATATTCCAGTTTTTAATTATTCGGTTTTAGGATCTTGGCCCTATTTATTTAGTGCACCCAATATGCACATTATTTATATCTTTAACAAGCGGGTGTTGTTGTCCATTCATATTGCATTTTCTGAATTAATACAAATAATTGAACACTTCTATTTTTAAAAGCATTACTGACACCCCCAATTCATTCCAATCACATGTCCTCTCTACCACTTCCCAATTCATTATAACATACCCAACCCTACCCCAATCAACTGCAATTACATATTCTGCCTTCTAGCAGCCCACAAATCATTTCAGTTATATCTCTCCCTTTCCACTCCCACCCCGTTTGTTACAATGCTGACTTCTCTTCCACTCCTCCTCCCAATTGATTACAGCTTTATGTATTCTCTCCCACCTGACCTAACCATATTTTTACAATTGCATGTCCAGTCTCCCACATGACCCCAATATATTACAATTATGTGTCCCCTCTTCTTTCTCCCCAAAAATGGCAATTGCGTGTCTTGTCTCCCACCACCACCTCCAATTTATTCCACTTACAAGTTATCCCAAACCTTCTTATTCTATACAATTACATTTCCTCTCCCCCAAAAATAATTAATTACAATTTCATAAAGAAAAAAAATGGAATCCAGCTCAACAGGAATGGATTTTCTTTTTCTTTTATTTTTCAGTAAAGATGGTGCATACAAAAGAAAAAATTACATGGTCGACATGAGTCATGAGTAAGACTGCTTATTGCAGTCGAAATGCGTTGACTGGGTCATGTTGACAATGTAATTTTTTCTTTTGTATGCACCATCTCTATTGAAAAATAAAATAAAATCCATTCCTGTTGAGCCAGATTCCAATTTTTTCTATTAACCTTGATGCAAGGCCAAGGCGAGGCTGGTGTCTGAGCCCCAGGTCGATGAGCAAAGACCTTTCGGGTGAGCTGGAACCTATTCTTATACAATTTCATATACTCTTTCCCATCCATACCAATTAAATACTGTTACAGGTCATCTCTCCCACCCCTCATTTCATTACAATTACATTTCCTCTCTGCACCAATTCATTACAATAATCTGTCGCCTCTCTCATCCACCCCCAGTTTATTTTGAATTATTACAATTCTATATCCTGTCTTCCACTCATATTCACAATTCCTTTCAATTTCATGCCATCATTCCCATAAATGAATTCCCCAAGAAATTAATTACAGTTTTAAAATGTAAATGTCATTTCATTGAAAAAAAACAATACTTTACTGGTTATTAATGATGCGTCAATAGAATAGCTAATATAATGCATTTTTCTGCCATATAACTTATTTTCTAAAATTTTTCTGTGCTATTTTGAAAAACAGCATTTTCTGTCTGTGTGGGAGTGGCCAGCAGCTCATAGGGATTAGTGCAATGTGATGTGATGGCAGAGAAAGGGTTAGCAGAGATCCTGAGCAGTGTGGAGCCAGCAGACAAGAGGTTAACAGAGATTGTGACACATCTTTCTGGCAGAAACTAGTGTGACCTGATCCCGAACTCTGATGTTGCTTAGCAACTCTGCTCTGAGCCACTCTAAAGTGATACATTGTTACAAGTCAGTATTCACTGAAGACAGCTGTGACTGAAAAAAAACATGTGTCTGCTTCACACATAGTGCAGCTGGGACACTTTGTAAAAGATTTAAGAATGGTTTGCAACCAGAATTTTCTAATGAAGTATATTAGAAAGTTTATTAAAATCACTTGTTCTACATTATTATCAAATATAAATTTAAGTGGCGGTTACGCTGTAAGTCTTTTTCCCATCCACTAATTCATTATAATTGCACGTCCATTGTCACACACACATCCCTGCTTCAGTACAATGACATTTCCTTCCACAGTCCCCCCAATTTATTACAATGCCATGTCCTCTTTCCCTTCCACTCCCCTCAATTCATTACAATTATATGTCCCCGCTCCCACCAATAATTCATTAGACATACAGTGCCTCTGATGTGGGTGAGAGCATGCAGGAGTGAGGGTCTTTATGTTGTTGATGTATATTCCCCGCACTTTATATTCCTATTATCAGTATATTCACCTGGGTGCATTCATTACTGTATATTAAGAGTGATTGACAAATGGAGAAAATGTGAAGCCTGAAACTTTTGTAACATTTTACATTGAGTGAAAGTTTTATTATCTGTGTTATTTAAATGTCACAGCCAATGGTAATAATACGTGTCTGCTGAACAAGACATTTATGGTCCAGTGACTCACACCTCATTGTCAGCTGTCAGGAAAACGATCTGCGCAAATTATCTCCTCTATCCAAAGCAGCAGTATGCTTTGGTGCAGAACAGATGACATATGTGCACCACATGTATTTGATCAAATTAGCCCATTAGTTCTCCATTTTATCCTTACGCATTTCATTTGTTTCTCAGGGATGGACAGTCTAGTGCCATTTCCTATACAATAATCAGTAATAATAATATCTATATAATGCGGTAATAGTTCGTTACTCTTCAACCTTCCCAGCCAGCATCTCCTCTCCTCCAATAATGATCACCATTGGTTATTGCTTTTCGCTGAACAGGAACAACAGCAATTTTAAGGGTTTCCAAGCACAATGTTGCTCACAGAAGAGATGACAAAATGTCCCCTCATTCGCCAATGAGGGGAGTTACTGATGATATGTAACTCTTTTTAGGGACCATTTACATCAGAGTTTTTTCTGATTTGAGGCAGATCGGGCAGATTTTCCCGCATCTGGTGTGTGAACGGCTGGCCTGTGGCAAGCCCCAGTCATTCTCTATGGGACTTGAGGTCAGGTGTGGCAACTGCAGTTTTGCCGCATCCGGCACTTACGGCACTTGCGGCAATGCAAAACAAAACACTGCTATCTGCTCAAAAAGTCAATTGGTCATCCGGCTGGTTAAGAGTTAGCAGTCCAGTTTACTGAACTTGTAGTAATACCGAAATTCAGAAATTGCTTAAATGACCTGTGTGATGTCACAACCATGTGACTATAAGAAGCGGAGCTAAGTCTCCATAGACCATAATGATTTAGCTCCACCCATTACTGTCACATGGTTGTGACATCACATAGGTCCAGAGCCATCGGCATTGCTACAAGTTCAGTGATATATCTTTTAACCGTTAACCAGCTGGATGACTGTATGACTGTTTACCCAGCTAGCTAATGAAAATATGTAAGCATCTAAAATTATTTTTTGGGATGAATACAATGATTTAAAAAGAAAAAAAATGGTTACTAATGAACACTACATGATCTAAAAAATGGACATGACAGATTCCCTTTAACCTCTTTCTCACAGCAACCTATTAATTTTGGGGTTACTTTTTGACTCTTCTGTGAGGGCTTGTTGATTGTAGGAGGAGTGGTAGTTGTGAATGAAACCATTTGATTTACCATTTATTTTGAAAAAATGAGAAAAATCTCTAAGGCTGGCTTCACACTGCGGTCAGGTCCGATCCGGGGCTGTCCGATGTAAACCGGACAGCCCCGGACCCGATTTTCACCCCATGCAGCCCTATGGGGCCGGATGGAGCTGGATGGCAACTCTCTGCCATCCAGTCTCCATGTGTCTGGGATAATCCGGGAGGAATCAGATTTTTCTCCCGGACACAAAATCGGAGCATGCTGCATTTTTGTGTCCGGGGAGAAAAATCTCCCCATATCGGATCCTTCCGGATTCTCCCGGACCTCCCTAACATGGGAGTCTATGGGGCCGGATTGCCCCGATCCAGGAGGATCCGGGAGGATCCGGGAAGCGGACATCTGCGGCAGAAGTTCAGCGAGAGCTATGCTGAACTTCAGCACCAGGGAGCTGTCCCCTGTGAAGCGGTTCAGCACCACTTCGCAGGGGACAGCTGAGCTCTGCAGCATCCGGCTGCACATCGGACCAGAGGGCATATTTGCCCTCCGGTTCTGTGTCCAGATCTGGTCCAGGGCTGTCAGGTTCACCCCTGACAGCCCAGGATAGGACCTGACCACAGTGTGAAGCCAGCCTTAGCAATATAAGATTTTGTTTTTAAGGTGTTCATTAGGCAGAAAAAGTGACAACATGGCAACATGATTCTATTTGTATATATAGATGATTGACACTGGAGCTAGCTTGGGGGACAGGGTTAGCAATGGGTTACAGGGACCCCTTACTAATTGTGTTGCTGCTAGAAGGTTTTAAGTGGATACCATGTATGAAACCACCTAATAGTGTAATGCATGAAATTACTTATAGAGTGGGAGCCAGCACTACACTGTCCCCTATTAGTTCATAGTGATGATGACACTAGTTTAAAAAATGTTACCCGTATTTCACCGGGATGTTTATTGTCATTTAAAAAAATAAATTTACAGAATAAAAAACAATGTCATAAAAATACTAAAATACCTGTTATGCTCTACATTGTTGAAGCTTGAATTTACTGATGAAGGATGTTTAGCTGTTTTAGCTTATGTCATTTTCAGGTTCTCCTTAACCAATGAGGGATAGAGGAGATATTTGTTTAGGAGCTAAGTTTGATAAAACATCAGTTTATCAAGCTATATGGTAGTTCCTGCTAGGTTACCTTTTCCCATTGCTATAGATGTTATTGTGGAGCCCACTGGGACGGGGTACTCGGTACCGGACCGGGGCATCACGGGGTGGGTTATCACGGCGGTCCTTGGTCCGGACCATGTCCCGAACCCACAACTAAAAGGGGATATTTACAGGGGTTGTCGTGATGCCACCCACGGGTTGTGGTCAGTGAGGGGACCACTGCTGCTGCTGTCTGCTGCCAGATGGATGGATGGTGCTGCAGCCAGATGGATGAGTCCGCCGTGGGTCGGGGCTGCTCCTGACAGGATGGAATAAGGATCTAAGGCTACTTTCACATTACGATTTTGAAGGGAGCCGATGCTGTCCGATAAATTCGGACAGCATCGGCTCCCTTCTGATGCCTGGAATCGGATGCCAAATAGGCATCCGATTCCGGCATTAAATCATAGCCTCCGGGCAAAAAAAAAAAGTTTATGCTCACCTCCCCCGAGCCCCCGCCGTTTCCCGTCGTCTTCCTGCAGGCTCCCGGTGGCTCCCGCAGGCTCCCGGTGTCTGCAGAGGTCTTCTTCTGCTGTACAGGACCTGTGGTAATGTCACAGTCACGTGACAGCAGGTTCCACCATGGTAACCCGCGGCACATGACTGTGACATCACCGCAGGTCCTGTACAGCAGAAGAAGACCTCTGCAGCCACCGGGAACCTGCGGGAGCCACCGGGAGCCTGCAGGAAGATGGCGGGGGCTCGGGGGGAGGTGAGCATATACTTTTTTTTTTTTTTTAACCCTTGCGCTCCCAGTTTGGAGCATTTTTACTGTACTGAGCATGCTCAGTACAGTAAAATCGGGTCCGAGGAGACATCAGATGTTTCCTCGGACCCTTCTCCATAGGCTCCGATTTTTGCACCGATAAAAAAATCGGACAGAATCGGATCGGACCAAATCGGATGGCATTTAGTGCACATCCGATTCGGTCCGATGCCCATAGGGCTGCATGGGGCCCAAAATCGGTCCGATGCTGTCCGATTTTTATCGGACAGCATCGGATTTTAAAAATCCGTAATGTGAAAGCAGCCTAACAGTTCTATATGCAGGGAATCACACACGGGAGACTGAAGCAGGGTTCACCGGGTTTTACTTCACAAGTTCTTAGTACAGTTCACAGTACAGTCCACACAGTTAACTCCGTACATTTTCTGAACCCTCTGCAGCCAGGTTTCCTCTCTGAGACCCTTCACTTTCTCTATACCTTTCAGACTCTCTTCTGTGCCTGTCTTCCCTGTGGGCTGTATGGGGGCAGCTCGGTCCCTTGTCTGGCTTCCCCCTATGTGTGTGGTAAGCCTGAGTCCTATGTGCTGCTGATCCTCCAGCCCGTGTGTTGGGTGACGAGACCTGGAATCTGTGCCTCCCCGTCGGTGTGTCCGTGTACCAGCGTGTAGCTATGGTCACCAAGAGCTGACTCTCTGGTCCCAGCCTAGCATTAGATGTCCCTATCTTGCAAGGGATCACTGGGCTCTTTCCTACCCGTGTGACATCTGCACTGGGAAGGGATTCTCCTCACCGTCGTTCTCTAACACCGCTGCCGTGTTCCACGAACTCAGTTGTCCTGGTCCGGTCTCTGTCTTTCCCTTCCTTTGGGCTGCAGGCTATGGAGCGGGCTTTCTCTCCAGGGAACGGTGTCTAGTGATCGCCTATGCAGTATTGTGGCTTGAATATGTGACATGAAAATTCATCTCATGGGGAATGGACCTCAGAGAACTAAATGGATCACTCACTGTGAGCGACAGATGGAATTAATCTCTTTATTTGAAGTGTACAGAAGACAGGAGGGAAATATAATTAAAAGAAATACATCAATAGAGAGAGTTTAGAGAAAGGAATTAGAAAATGATAGCAGTTACATATAGATTTTTGACCTGACAGTTTTCCTTTAACCCTTGGAATCACGCTGTCAGTCACTGACAGAGTGATTCAAAGAACAGTGGTGGGGATCGTTTCACTGTGATCAGAGGTCCCGTGATGTGATCATGGGACCTCTGATGGTTAACTTGATAGCCTGGGGTCTTGTGATGGCCCCGGATGCTGTCTGGAATCACTTCCTTCAGATGCCTGGTGAGTGCCAGCATCCACATGAAGTGATCATTTCTGCTATATAGAGTTATGCAGCAGCATGTCTCTACATAGCAGAAGCAATCGGACTGTGCAGCACTGTGGCCCCCTAGGGGCCAATGTAAAATAAAGATAAAATATAAAAAGTTTTTACAAATATGAAAAAAAACACAAAAGTTCAAATTACCCCCCTTTTGCTCTATTGAAAATAAAACTATTAAAAAAAATACACATATTTGGTATCGCCACGTTCAGAAATTCCCGATCTGTCAAAATATAAAATCAATTAACCAGATCAGTAAACTGTGTAAGGGAAAAAAATCTAAACGTAAAAATTACGTTTTTGTTTGGTCGCTGCAACATTTCAATTAAATGCAATAACAGGGGATAAAAACAGTCAGGAGTGAGACTATAACTACAGGCTAATGTCATTCACTTGAATTAATCTGTGCTACATTTCCCTGAATATTTTTGACTGTCTGGGTAATGAAGGATTTAATATAGATTTTTATTATGCTTGGTAGTTTAGAACAGTTATGTGATAATACATTTAGATGATATAATTCTATTACTACTAATATAATTTAATAATATAATTATATAGCATGCCTCAAATATATCAGAAAACTTTGAAGGAGAAAATATTATTGTATTGTTTGCAATCTACATATGGTGAGTAAATAGATATTTAAAATACAAGTGATTTCTGGAGCACATGAGATTCTGTATGATTTTGCGAGCCTGATTCTCCATAATGAGAGGTAACGAAATCCAGGAAAAGAGCTGATAATTCAGCAATAAAGCAAAGCAAATTAATATACAGTATAATAAAATATCATACAATAAAAGTATTTTTTTTATTAAACAGTGTTTCATTTATCAATATAGGTCCAAAATACCTTTCACATACCCATGTCTTTTTGTACCTGTTATTTCAGGTAATGTTTCAGAATAAGATGCTTTGTGTATATACATGAAGAATAACACTAATTCTGATCACTATGACTTGTATCTTACATTTTCCCCTCTGAGGGGCCCTATCGCTATTCTTCAGTTCCCTCTGCACTATTAGCAGCAGTAAGTGAGGACTTACATAGGTGTACAAAGCAGTGTAGCTGTGAATCCAGCAGTAGGGTGAGATAAAACTCTTACTGAAGAGCAGCAGTGCAAAATCTCTGTATGTCTCTTTCATTCTGATCCTTCTTTCTGTCCCATCCCCCCTCCATAAACTTCAATAACCACCAGCGATTGGATCTCTCAGTGAGCTGACTATCTTTGTCTTGTCTTTTCCAAGTGAATGATATGCATCACTTCTCCCCTCCCTCCTGGAGAAAGAAGTAGCTTTCTGTTATAAGATACACATTCCTGCTCAACATTACTGGCACCCATGAAGTTTAAGTACCGTACATAATATGGAATATCACGTGAAATAATTTATCAAATGAAACAGCTTTTTGTACAGTGACTCTTGTTATATACAAAAGAGACAATGATAAAATAATTGAAAACAAAAAACAATGGGAGAGAAAAATAGTAAAACCTAAATATGGTAATACACTGGTATTGACACCTTTAAATTAAATTACGGTAATATAGAAACGTATTATGACTCGCCTGTGGTATATCACAAATAAGAATCACCTGTAAATTGTCAATGCCCATGTGACATGAATTAGCCAATGAATGATGACTTCAGTGTTTTAAAAAGCCACATGTTAGTCCCTGTTCCTTTTTCACAATGGTGAAGACAAAGAAGCTGTTTGAGGACTTAAAAACTGCTATTTGTAGCTAACACAAGATTTGAAAAGGGTATAAGGCCGTCTCCAAAGACCTTGCTATCCTAAATTCAATAGTGCATTATGTCATTAAGTAGTTAGCTAAGCATGGAACCGTCAAGAACCTCCCTGGATATCGGGGAAAGAGGAAAATTGACAATAGATGTCTTTGAAGGTTGGTGCGAATGGTGGAAAAAACACTACATCAAACATCTAAAGACATGAATACCAACGTGAAACAGTCTATGGTCATGGTTTCAACAAGTACCATGCACCACAAACTAAAAAATAGACCTTTTTGGCAATGCAAAGCAACAGTTTGTTCACAAAGGGCGCAATGAAGCTTAAAAGGAAAAGCACACCCTACCAACAGTTAAGCATGGTGGAGGATCCATAATGCTGGGGGGTTGCTTTCCTGCGTCTGGTACTGAAGGACTTGACCATATCACAAGAATCATGAAATCAAAGAATTATCAAAGAGATTTCAGAGAAAAATGTCCTACACAGTGTAAGGAAACTTGGTTTGAGTCGAAGATTATGGGTCCTCCAACAAGACAATGACCCAAAGCACAAATCCAAAAGTACACAGGAATGGTTGAAAAAAAAAAACAATGGACTGTTTTAAAATGTCCGTTAATGAGTCCTGACGTCAATCCCATTGAAAATCTTTGGGGTGAGCTGAAATCTGCCATTGGGAAAAAAGAATCCTGCAAACATTCAAGAGCTTCTACAAACTGTACAAAGGAAGAGAAAATACCAGCTGAGACCTGCAATAAGCTTATAGATGCTACAAGAAACATTTGGAGGCTTCATCACTGCCAAAAGGTGTGCAACCAAGTATTAATTAGGGACCTTTATTGCTGCACATGCTGTTTATTCTGTTTCTTCTTTGAAATTGCAACATGTAAGTTGACAATGTTTCATTGTTGGATTACTTTGAACACTAATTGAAAAATCCTGAGGATATAACTTTGGTGCATTGCTATTTATTTCTAAAGATATTGCACAGTCTATGAAAAAAATGAAGGGATGGGTGCCAATAATGTTGAGCAGCAGTGCATTACAAAGTTTATTTCTTTGCTTTTACTACTGAGTTATGCAAAGTTTGTTGAGATGACCCTGATCATTTTAATACTGATGTTTTTCAGCGACCCTGAAGGGGCTGAATTTAAAATAAAGGTTGTGTAACTTTGCTTTTTACTCTATTCAGTTGATGATTTTTTCTTTTTCAATTCTTACAGAATTCTTCACTGGTCAAATTTATATATAAAGACACATATAATGCACAGAATATGTAAAGATTAACTGATATTCTGCAAATAGCCCTCTTCATTGTGTACCGTACCCTTAGTAAATATTTCATGACATGTGAAATCATATCATTACTATGGTGCTGAAAGACGTTATGTCACACAGGATTATGTTATGCTGTGTCAAATAAAGCAGGAGGAAAGTTACGGTATTTGATAGTTATCCCTACTTGTGACGTTAACTTTCCGAGTTCTGGATTAAATTTAATGCAAGTCTATGCACAAAAATTTGCCTTAAATTAATTGAAATGTAGTAAATTTTTTTAGCAATTCAAAATTGGGCAAAAATTGTGACTTTTGTTGTTTTTAAGCCCGTCCTCACCAGCTCCCCCAAAAGAGGAACACAAATGTAGCATAAATTATTACAGAATGGTACTATTTCTGGGGGAGATGTACAGCAGTTGTAAAATGCATGAAATTCATTAAGGAGTGCGCATGTAAACACCAGTTTTAATAAAGGAGACCTATGCCTCATGTTGTTAGTCTGGTGCTGAGCAGTTTAATGCACCTCCCTTGATACCATTATTAACCTGATCCAGTTTTGCATCCAGTATTCCATCCTAGGTTTTATTTAAAGGAACTGAGATATCTCAGACATAAGCCATGTGTGAGAGGCGCAACTTTGTGCAAGTGGCTACCTTGACCTACTTTATACCGGCCAAAAGGACCTTGCTAACAGCCACACTCCCGAATATGCCAGTCCCCAGAAAAGTGGTAAATGTTAGGTCTATCCATACAGACGCGAAGACCTTTCCTGTGGCCTGCCTCGACATTGGCACAGACTGTGAATCTGTGTGCAAAAAAGCTGAAGAGGTAAAAAAATATGTTGCATTCTATGATTATTTGATGTGATTTTCCTTTATTTTGGACATTTGTCCCCAGGTAGCTTGGCTAAAAGTCAGGTCACATCTAAAGAAACCTCGTTGCATGTCACGGCTGACGAGATTTTATATTATGTACTCGTGCCAATGAGGTAGCATCCCTTGAAGCCAATGAGCCTGAACTGGAGTTGTCCAGGGGACATTGTGGAACTGCTCAATTCAAGGACTTACTGCTAAAAGGTGCTTGCGATAATGGGACGATCATACATGGTCTTCTTCAGGAGCCAAGTACTGATAATCGTGTCCTGCATTTAGTTGTGCATTAGGATCAGTTGTGTCAAGTGGTCAGAGAGGGTAGCAGGTAAAAGAGTATCTCCTTAAGGCACAAGAAGCAATGGTTTAAATCTGGTAATCGGGTACTTGTGTTGATGCTAGCAGTAGAGAGTAAGTTCCTCACCAAATGGGAAGGACCCTATGAAGTAATGGAAAGGAGTGATGAAGAAAACTACAAAAAAGTCTTTCCAGGGATGTCCGATTAAATTAATGTAGCCTTGGCATACTGCTAGGGAAGTGGTGAGATGACCGGATTGCTGGTCAGAAAACGCAGGATACCAGACACACTTTACACTAGCTGCCATGCTAATGCACACTCTTAAGGGCCGGAGTATGTTTCCCCATCCTTCTGGTCCTGGTAGCAGGGACTTTGGCAGTGTCCTTCCTAGGTGACATGAAGCGAGGTGGCTGGTGGTTGGGCACACAGACTACAGTCGGATCAAACACACCAGTACAACCAGAAAGACCAGTGCAGATCAAAACAAAGTATAAGAACAGCCTAGACCGGGGTCCCGGACAGCATCAGCGCTGGGAGTGATGACATCCCACCTCCCAGCAATACTATACCCTAAAGTAAGTCTCTCAGAGCGTATCATGAGTGTGTCACTTCTCGCTGAGATCTCTGCGGTATCTGGGATTAGAAAGTCTTGGTGATTAGTAGATTGCAGGTCCTCTTTGGATTCTGTTAGGTAATTAACATGAGTCGAGTGGCTTCATTTTCATATGGTGTTGAAGGGGATAAGAGTATTTTTTATCCTGCTGAGATTCCATACCATTCTACTCTCAGCTCCTTGGTACCACTACCTTTCATTATTTAAACTCACTCCTTACTCTCCCATGTGCCAGTTATAGTTCTTCTATGCTGACCTCCCAGGAGACGTTGTCTTTGTGAAAGCTGTGGAGCTCTGTTTGTTGTTTTATTCCCTTTTGTTTGTCTCTCTCCCTGTGTTGCTTTATTGCAGTAGTAAGACTAGCCTCTTGTTGCCCTACTTGCTAGCTACGGCTAGCCCAGCGTCAGCCAGGGCTTCGGCACATGATCACGCATGGGGCGGAGGACCCATCTAGGGATGATAGGGAGTGTAGGGTTCAGCCTCATGTGAGTGTTTATGGGTTCTCCCCTCTCTGTTGTCAGGCCCCCCTTTTACCTTTTCCCTAGTTCTCACATCTTTTGTGCTGCACGCTGAGTGCCTCCTCACTTTGCCATGACACTAGCTCAAGCTGCTGACAGAATGAATGGGCCACGTGCACTCATTGAATGTCTGATAACCCTTACATCAGCCAAAAGGATATTTATTTTTTTGGCATCCGTCCAGCAATACAGCCTTAATTTGTACATTGGTGGCTTTCATAGCATACACACTAAACATTTGCCAAAAACATTATGTGAATATGGCCTAATAGAGGCAGGGGCTGTATCCCTGCATAACTGCAGATTTGTCATTCAGTAGCATTAAAAGCATGGGCATGTATCTGCCCTCCAAAACCAGGACTCATCCTAAGGCCATGATCACACAATCAGTATTTGGTTAGTATTTCACCTCAGTATTCCTAAGCCAAAACCAGGAGTGGGTGATAAATACAGAAGTGGTGATATATTTCTATCATACTTTTCCTTTGATTGTTCCACTGCTGGTTTGGGCTACAAATACTGATGTGAAATACTGACCAAACACTGATCGTGTGACCATGGCCTAAAGACGATAACAGGTTTCGGTTGACAGTGAAATGTGTATTGCCTTTCCTGATTATCCCCCTACAGAAGATATTGTGGGAAATAAAGATCTGGCAAATCCAATTTCAGACTTCCGATCCTTTTATTCTCAGAGATAAATCACCACCAGAGATGTCTGACCGAGACTGTCTCATCGAGAACACATGGATCACTTGGGTGAGATGGCTGCTGGTCAGATGACAGCTATCTAACGTGTACGGGAGTGTCCAGACATGTTTCAGTAGTATATGGAATCGTCATGCTAGGACTGACCATGGCTCTCCGCACCCAAACTTGTAGTCCGTAAATTCAAATTGGGAGACCACAATCAGTCCAGACATCGAGGTTCACCTACGGACTGTGAAATATTCCCATGTCACCCGACCTTACTATGGCTGACTCGTACATCATGGCTGAATTCATTTCCAATATAAATCCCATATAAAGCGCAGAGAAGCTTCTACCTGTTGAGATTCCCATCCGTTTCCCATGTTTAACTCTAGCAGTAATTGATTGTTAAAATCCTCAGTTAAAGCTAAAAGCCATGGATTTCTCCATTCCTCTCCCCACTTAGTAACGCTCTGTGGGTCTTTCAGCTTTTATTATTTAATTAAGACAAAGACATGGAAGGTTTTGGCCAGCCGCCTATTGTGAATGTCTTCCAGGCTGCGGATTGCCGGTGTTAGGAATTACTAATGCGCTCGCTTCTCTGCAGCCACCTCCATCCTATTTGTAAGGCTTGAACTGCAGTTGACCCGGTAAGCAGTGAAAACATTCTGACAGAAAGAATGTAACGTAAGCTCCGAACATTCATTTTCTATTATTAAAATAGATTCCGAACCTAGCAGAGTAATGCAATCTTGCACATATATGTCCTGTACGTCTTTTATTATAAGATTAAAGGAGGTTGGAATTTTTTTTGCAGGGTTATTTATTGAAGATGTGCCTATGGAAAAGGCCACAATACTCTCACTAGTATATGCCGGATCGTAGTTCATGTCTCATCATTTTTTTTAACCTATTTCTTTCCTAAAAAATATGACATGAATTTATAGATATAGACCTGCGTCGCCAGCTATCATGCATTTCTTTTCTAGTGAACAGACCATATGTGAATGATTCTCGTCTCACCAGGTGTGTGGGGTCGATACGCCATCCACACGTGAGCGGTGCCATACCACTCCAGATAACACCCCATTCTTTAACTTGACATATGGCACCAATGTGCAAAACAGAGAAAACTCGAGGGCACCACAATATCACAAAGGGATCAGCCACTATGTGTCAAGAGGAACAGTTGTATAAGAGAAAAGCAACACATAGTGTAGAGACGATCACCAAAATATGTACAATAATACTTTATTTAGAAAAACACCTGTCACGCACTTGAAAAATCAGCCAAAATCAATTAAAATAAGAGACAAGGGACGAATCAAATTAACCTCAGTAATAACAGCACTATTTATACTATATGTGCAATCTGGACACTCCACATACAATTGCATCAGACACTTTTTAATCTGATCAAACCGTTTGGTACAAATGGTGGTGGACCAGGGACAAGTAACAAAACCCAGTAATTAGGCAAACCCAATACGACCTGTTGTGATAGAACAAAGCCCACTGTGCTCCAAGGGGTATCAGTGTAAAGGATTGCCATCCATGTTAGGGGATCCCTCTCTCCACCCAACACGTTTCATTGTCTACCAGAGGCAACTTCGTCATGGGTACAAGTGATGTGGCAAGACACTGCTTTAAATAATGTGTAATACCTCATAATATCATGAACAGATGTGTCCTGGGCGTGTGGCCGTGTTAGCTATTTGCCGCCTTCATTCCAGCATCCATTTGCCGGAAGTGCGTTGCCGGAAATGCGTCACTGCAAGACGTTCTTCGGGTCAGAGCGCTATGTGCAATTGCGCATGCGCAGGGAGGTGTATTGGCTTCATATGGAGTAAAAAGACGGCGCGGTAAGCGCTGCGCCGATAAAGGAATAGTATTGAGACAGTAAACCCACTAATGTAGGGTGGAGGGTCGAAATTTTAAAACTTAGGGGGATTATAGAAAAGGAGGAATAGATGTTAAATAAGGGTAATATGTAACAAGTATCAAAGTTGAAAAAATGTATGCATGTAAGTTAGGGTAAAGAGGGGATTAAAGCAGTTTAAGCAATTGCACAGTATTTGATACATAATTTAAGCTTGGTGCTGGGCCGAATCAAATGTTTTCTCCCCAGGTTCTGTCATTATTCAGGCAAATGAATAAAGTTTACATTACATAGCAAACAGGCTATGTGAGGTCGTATTTAAATATAATACAGAAATAAATTTATAAAAAAGAGAAAGAAAGTTCCATTGTGCTACAAAAGTGAGAAATGGCTTGTTCTCGCTTATCAATATCCTGCTGCTTCACCATATTGATGTCGAGGTGCCGGTGGCATTGGTAGTCACGCTCGAATCCGCCACAGCAGCTCATGCCCCAGCCGGCTCCTGTTAACTCTCAGTAAGGGTCAAAAACACACAATGAGTCAATTACGTCCTTTACTGAAACAGACTTGTGAAACAGTGGCACAATCCTTAAATGTTACAATTTTGGGGGTATTTACAGCTTTTTATATTTGGTGCAGACTGCTTCCCCTGTTCCAGTACTTCCGGGCTTGTGCCCAATACGTCCAGGACCCTGGCATTTGGCTGCAAACTCATTAAGTCCCTGCTGGCTACTTCCCCGTACCTCCAATAGGGATCCGCTCCAAGAGACGGCTAAAGCTGTCCTCTGGGACAATGTTCCCTCTCTGCCAGCACCATGTCCACCCGTTCATCCGCCTTACATACAGTGGGAGTCAGTGGCAAAGCTGAATTAATATACAAGCTAACATTCCTGCGACTCCTTTTCTCTTTCTGGGGGACTCCCTAACCAACTAGCATGTAGGCCTTTTTATATTTGACCAAGCCCCACCTACTGAGAGCATCCATAATTATAATTAACTAGCTGTAGTACCCGGCTACGCCCGGGTTAATAAATAACTGCTGTTAGCTATAACAAAATAGAATTTGAATATGTCATATTAATGAGCTGTAGGAAAATAGAAGCTGAGCTGTGATTGATTGCTATAGGCAGCCTAATAAATCTCCAGCCAACAGTAAACCCTCCCCCTGGCCGGGTAGTATATGTTACCTCACCCATACACATAATAGCTCATGTGACTGACATCCGCCTTAATTCCCTATATGGCACATGTGTTGCACATTGGCTGTTTTTAATCAAATGTTTATGTTTGGAAAATAAAAAGAACACACGTATGAGGCGAGTTGTGTGAGGTGATTTGTGCACATCTGTGTCTGTCTGTGTGGTGTGTGTGTCCCTGGGGTGTGTATGTGTGTGTCCCTGTGGGATGGGGTCTGTGTGGTGTGTGTCTCTGTTGTGTGTGTCTCTTTGTGGTGTGTGTGTGTCCCTGTGGGGTAAGTGCATGTGCCCCTATAGGGTGTGTATGTGTGTGTGCCCCTGTGTGGGGGTCTGTGGTGTGTGTGTATCTGTGTTGTGTGTGTCTCTTTGTGGTGTGCATCCCTATAGGGTGTGTATGTGTGTGTGTGTCCCTGTGGGGGGGGTGTCTGTGTGGGGTGTGTGTGTCTCTGTGTTGTGTGTCCCTTTGTGGTGTGTGTGTGTCCCTGAGGGGTGAGTGCATGTGTCCCTATAGGGTATGTATGTGTGTGTGTCCCTGTGGGGGGGGTCTGTGTGGTGTGTGTGTGTCTCTTTGTGGTGTGTGTGTCCCTGTGGGGTGAGTGCATGTGTCCCTATAGGGTGGCTATGCGTGTGTGTCCCTGTGGGGGGGGGGTCTGTGTGGTGTGTGTGTGTGTCTCTTTGTGGTGTGTGTGTGTCCCTGTGTGGTGAGTGCATGTGTCGCTATAGAGTGTGTGTGTGTCCCCTTGGGGGTGTGTGTGTGTCTTTGTGGTGTGTGCTTGTTCGGGTGCGTGGTGAGTATCCAATGTTGGGGCTGCATTTTAGCGACTATACACTTGCTGTTACTCTTATGGTACCTTTACACGCCGCCACAACAGGATGGATACCAACGGCAACTTCACGTGCACGAGCACGGCCAAACGGTTACAAACGGTAATCGCATCTCCTTTACACGCCGCCACAAGGTGCGCTACGCTACGCTACATCTACAGCTAGCTACATCGCCGGGTGTCGCAAGTAGCCGTCTGTAGCTCAGCGTACCTCATTTACACACCGCAATAACAAGCTAATATGGGCGGACCTGGGGCAGGAGGGACAGCACATAGGCGTGCCACAATTGTGGATTACGAGACGTCCGTACGCTGATAGGACAAAGCAATAATACCATGATTGGCCAGCCAGCGCAGGAGGCTGATTAATACATGACGCTCGAGCAATTGCGTAGTGTGACTGGTCAGCTTCTTAAATATGCCGCCCTGTGCAGCGACAACCAATCGCAACGAAGGAGCTTCCTCCAATGATCGCTGAAGGGGCGTGGTATCCCGGAGCCTGGGTCACGCCTTAGCTACATTCCAGCTACATCGCCGGGTGTCCAGAGTTCCCTTCTGTTCCTTCTTTACACGCCGATACAGCTCGCTACAATCGGCGATGTTGCCATATGTTTATGGGCAGTGCACGGATACAGAGGTATCTGTAGCCGGCTGTGTCGTCCCGTCTTCAGACGCCGCTACTACAGGCGATATTGGCGCGACAAACTACATTTGTAGCCTGTAGCGGGTTGTATGCATCCTGTTGTGGCGGCGTGTAAAGGTACCATTTGTGTGCGTGTGGTGTGTATACATGTCCCTGTGTGTGGTGAATATCTCATGTTGGGGCCCCACCTTAGTGACTATATGCTGGTATGTGCTGTTAGTCTTTGGTGCTGTCATTAAGTCCCTCTCATTCACAACTGTCAACTGGTAACTGTCACTTCTTCCCCATTATGTAGATAGGGGCAAAATTGTTTGGTGAATTGGAATGCGCGGGGTTAAAATTTTGCCTCACAACATAGCCTATGACGCTCCCGGGGTCCAGACGTGTGACTGTGCAAAATTTTGTCTCTATAGCTGACAGCTGTCGATTTTCCTCCCACACGTTTCCTTTCCCTTTTTTCCCATTATGTAGATGGGGGCAAAATTGTTTGGTGAACTGGAACGTGCAGGGTTAAAATTTCGCCTCACAACATAGCCTATGACGCTCCCGGGGTCCAGACATGTGACTCTGCAAAATTTTGTGGCTGTAGCTGCGACGGTGTAGATGCCAATCCCGGATATACACACATACACACACACATACACACATTCAGCTTTATATATTAGATAACTCACAGACATAGAGAGGTCTTCACCCTGGCCATTGGGGGCTGCCAACACATGGTTACACTCATTTACTAAACATAATTATACATCTACTACAACTCTCATGTGTACAGAGTATTCTTCATACTAAAGGGGAGATTAACACACTCCCACACCCCCTTACATTGATGTCTGTGTACCCAGCCGGTCTCTTCTCCTCTTCTCAGTTGGCACCTAACAGCTGTAGCCAATTGCTGTGGCCGAACCATCTACAATGTCAGAAAAAAAGAGAAGATTGGCGGGATACATGGCCCATGGGATGGGGACCAGCGGGGGACTGATAAGTGAGTATATGTTTATTTTTATTTTTGTTAGAGAAAGAGGCATAAAAGACTTAAAAATCTACTAGTAATGTATAATAAATTTTCTTTTGTCTTAGAAGTCCCCAGTAACAATGAGCTGAATGTCCCACTGGTGTGATCTGTGATGTAAGGTAGCAACATGTGTGTAATTACCCCACAGCGCCACTACAGGGGAACTAAAGCATTACATGTGCTGGGTCCTCCAGAGAGAGATGCTTTTTCTTGCCACTCAGCTGTATCTTTTAGATGAATGGGTGGTTCCTATCTCATAAAATATCACAATTCCCTAATAGAATATTTTAAAATAGCTTTACAAAACCAATGGATTGATTTAGTGGGTTTCCTTAGTACCTTAAAAACCCACCTTCTTTGCAATTCAATAGAAAATATTATATCTACCGTAATATTCTATATTAATGTGGAACTAAAGCTTATTTTTTTTGTATGTTTTGTAACTCTTGTACATTGACAATGATCAGCAGACGTCCGGGTCTGAAGACCCCCATCGATCATTCCGAGCTGATAAATGAAGTTAGATGGAGTACTCCCATTTCATCACAGCTTGGGGTTAGCCCTTATGGTGTCACTCTCGACCACTAGCGGTCCTTAACACTTTATAGGACCATTCTGCAGTTCACGGCACAGCTGTGAGGCCGAGACAAACCTGTGCTGGAGGAACCCAGTGCTAAATCAGTATTGCTGACTCTTCGTTCTTAGGATACTGCATCACTTTATAAGATTGGGATTCCCCGATTGATCACTCAATGACTTTTATTTGCTGGTTATTTCTTTTTAAATTGATTTTTATGTTCTCATTAACCCCTTTGTTTACATCAATGCTGCAATAAATACAGAATAACATGTCATTTTGGCATATGTAGTGCCCCAATGGTTAATATCAATAATTATCTCTAATTATTTCACCATTTGACTCGTGGCCCCATTGAAACAATCCTTCGAGTGAATGACTGGCAGCAGTACACTTGGTCTTATTATGAGACTGTCTACAATAGATTTAATGTATTTTCCATTGGACTTGTTTCAACATCTCTGGCTGGAGATATATAATTAGGAATGAACAGTCGGAGAGCGCGGAAAGAAAATAGAAGGAGGCTGTCTGAGCCAGGGCCGGAGCAAGAAGGGGAACATCTACTGTTTCCAATGTAACATAGCGTCTTATTATGTTACTCTTTTTTATTATGTCACTTTCCTTCACCCCTTGGCTGATGTTAATGTAGAATAACATCTTGGTGTAAACTTTACAAATTGGTTTTCCACTTTCTAGGCATGTATGGTTATTTTCAATGTTTTTGAAGAAAAAAATAATAAAAATGGCTCCAGGATATCCTAAATCTAATGTATGTAATGAGTGAAATGGCACCACATTGGTACACCACTATTCTGGCACATTCTATAGTTCAAACCCCATTTGCTTCTATGGGGTTGAGGTTCTCTCAGTCAGTTTCATTGATCATACAAGTACACCACCACCTCAATCACATGATGGACTATGGGACTGGTTCTCGAAATCACTGAGGGTCCCGGGAGTTGGCCAACAGTAATCATACATTTATCACCTGTTAGACCCCTTTCACATAAAAACATGTACATGTGACATGGTCCATTTTGACCATCTGTGTTTAATTTTAATCATCCATCCGTGTGTATGTTTTTAAAAACGTGTGTCATCCATGTGTCATCAGGATTTTTCTGGTAGGGATCTAGAAAATGAAATTTAAGTTTCTCCTAATCTTTCAATGTTAAAGTGAGCCTGTCAGCCATTACTTTACATATAACCTGCGGCCACCACCAGTAAGGCCTTATATACAGTATTCAAGAATACTGTATATAAGTCCCAAGTCAATCTTTATAATGCAAAAAAAATTGTATTTAATATACTCACCTATGGGGCGGTCCAGTCCGATGGGTGTTGCAGATCTCAGTCCAGTGTTCTTTGGATCACATCCTCCTTCACTGCTTTCTGCATGTGATGAGTCCTACGTCATCCACACACTGACCTCCATTGCTCTTCTGCTCATGTGCTCTTCTCTCTTGCCCTGCTGAGGGCAAACCTAACTACTGTAATGTGCTGGCACGGGGAAAGGTCAAAGAAGACCCACACATGCACAATACAGAGGAGTTATTTAAAATTCCCCCAATAGTGCATTACAGTACTTTACTCTATCCTCAGCAGGCGAGAGAAAAGTACGCATGCGCAGTAGCACAATGGAAAACCCTGTGTGTGGGTGACGTAGGACACGTCACCCGCTAGAAGCAGAGGAGGAGCATGCAATTGCAAGAAGAAAGGAGGCCCTGGACTGAGACTTGCAACACCGATTGAACAGGTGAGTATAAAAAAAGCAGTTTTTTTACATTATAATTTATATATGGGCCCTTGTATACAGTATTCCAGAATGCTGTATATAAGGCCTTACTCTTGATGGCCACAACTTATATGCAAAAAATCTGGTGACAGGATCACTTTAAACACGGACAGCACATGGACGGCACCTGGATGTTATCCATGTGCTGTACTTCTTTACACGGATTCATAGACTTGTTTGGGCCTTTGTCATATGTGCTGCTGGAAAAAAACAGACATATTTCCATGTAGTTTACATATACCGTATATACTCGTGTATAAGCCGACCCGTGTATAAGCCGACCACACTACTTTTGCCCCCAAAACCTGGGAAAATCTATTGACTCGTGTATAAGCCGAGGGTGGACCCCAGCACAGGTATACAGCCCCCAGCAGTGGGGTATACAGCAGCCCCAGAAGTATATACAGCAGCCCCAGTGGTAGTATACAGCAGCAGCCCCAGTGGTATATACAGCCCCAGTGGTAGTATACAGGCAGCCCCAGTAGTATATACAGCCCCAGTGGTAGTATACAGGCAGCCCCAGTAGCATATACAGCCCCAGTGGTAGTATACAGGCAGCCCCAGTAGTATATACAGCCCCAGTGGTAGTATACACGCAGCCCCAGTAGTATATACAGCCCCAGTGGTAGTATACAGGCAGCCCCAGTAGTATATACAGCCCCAGTGGTAGTATACAGCAGCCCCAGTAGTATATACAGCCCCAGTGGTAGTATACAGGCAGCCCCAGTAGTATATACAGCCCCAGTGGTAGTATACAGGGCCCCAGCAGGGCCCCCCTCAAAGTTTGGCGCCCCCACCTCACATGATGGCCCCCCCGCATGCAGCGCTGCGCATGTACATTACCAGGATATCAGCTGTCACCCTCCGGTAGCGGATCGCGGCTCCTGGGCTCCAGGCTCCATCTTCCTCTGTTTCTTCCTGCTTTGTGGCCGCCGGGCTCATCGCGATGACGTCATCGCGACGCCGGCCGGTCACGTGACAAGCAGGAAGACACAGAGGAAGATGGAGCCTGGAGCCCAGGAGCCGCGATCCGCCACCGGAGGGTGACAGCTGATATCCTGGTAATGTATATGCGAAGCGCTGCATGCGGGGGGGGGCCATCATGTGAGGTGGGGGCGCCAAACTTTGAGGGGGTCTCGTATGACTCATGTATAAGCCGAGGGGGGGACTTTTCAGCCCAATTTTTGGGCTGAAAAACTCGGCTTATACGCGAGTATATACGGTGATAATTTAGCATATAATGGTATGTTATTTATGTTATTAAATATTTTACCACAATTTTTGCTTCAAATATTTTTTTTCCCTATTTTTCACTGCTAAAACCTTAGTGCGTCTTTTATGAATGTGGCAATACCCTACATGTGGCTGTACAGTACTGCTTAGCCACATGGTGACACTCGGAAGAGAAGGAGTACTATTTGTCTCCTGGAGAACAAATTATAGTATATTGGTTTGCAGACACCATACAGAGACTCTAAGTGCCAGAGGGCAAAATCTCCCCTGAAGTAACCCTATTTTGGAATTTACACACCTCTGGGAATTTAGCTATAGGTGTTATGACCATTTTTACTTCATAAGTGTTTTCTAGAAACAAGCAGGAGATGTTGCTGAGTAACAATTGCAAATCTGCCATTGTAGTGACCATAGCTTGTAGTGCCTAGTACATTGTAGTTCCCAGTACATTGTAGTGCTCATACATTGTGCTCAGCTTGTGCTACTGGAGACATGCACCTCGTAAATTAAGCAGGCTTTCATCGTTATAAAAATGCCAAACATGTGGAGGATGACTGTGGTATATGGACACTATGGGACTCTGAAGAGAAAGGGGCATTTGGATTTTGGATATCAGAATTAGCTGAATTTATTTTGAGGGATGAGGAGCCATAGCGATTTTCCTGAACATTTGTGTCCCCAGTAACATGGAAGCCCCCTATATTTCCAATGGCAGATTATGGGCATGCTGAATGGTGATAACACTAGTGTCTGGCTATGAATCACATTTTCAGCAGGCCATAATTCAAAGATGATCTACTCAGAGCTAACAATGCTTGCTATATACTGGCTAAATTTTTTTAAGACTGAATGAGTCAGTATACATTTCATTTTGTGTTGCAATTGGAGAAGCCGACTTGTTATATTAGTTGTGTTGAGCTGTTTCAATTGCACTTGTGTGATCGTTCTCCTTGCAAATGGAAATTTTGTACATTTTTTTAATGAACCTAATATGCAATGGGAGTTGAGTGATTTTGATTGCGACTTTATATATAACATAGGATCCTCCATTAACAATAGGCAATGGTCACAGCTAACACCCCCTCTCTGCACAGTGACCCCTGTACATGTGATTGAGCATGATTATAACATTAAAGTCAATTGGACAAATCGAGAAATTTAAAGGGACACTGTCAGGTCATTTTTCAGTATGATACTAATATTACCCTTGAATAGGGCCTGGGCAGACCCTTTAAAAACATGTAAAATCATGATTGTACCATTTGCAGTTTCCACGTTAACAGCATTGTCAGACCCTGCAGGGAGCTCCTGGATTAGTCCTCTCCATTATAAGCAAACAGAAATAGTCCTGTGCTTTATACACTGTCAAGTAATTATGTACTCCCTCCCAGCAGCTCTCTCCCTACACCCCCTCCTCCCTTTGCTAACAGTGCAGTGTCAGGTCTCACTTACAGAATGTCTGTTCTGATGAGGACACAGAGGGGGAGAGCTATTACAAATCTGCCCTATCTAGACTCGATTTGTTTCTGTAAGCAATCCCTGCTGTGACAGTTTCTGTGTTGTATGTGATGTGAATATATGACATGCATATTCATGCTATTGGGAGTGGACAGAAGAGAACTAAGTGGACCATTCACTGTGAGTGACAGATGGAACTTCTTTATTTGACGTTTACAGAAGATAGGAGGGAAATATAAATAAAAGAAATACATAAATAGAGAGAGTTTAGAGCAAGGAATTAAAAAATTATAGCAGTTACATATGGATTTTTGACCTGACAGTTTTTCTTTAATACAGTGACTCATTAGGATAAATTTTCACATTTTTACACAGTTTTGCCTAATTTTACACTGCATTTGGTGGTTGCCTTAATTAACACCATTTTTGAATCAAAATAGTATTTATTGAAATTTTAAACAAGACAAGGGAGCATACATAATAAAGGGAGAAAAACATACATTATATTTACATACAAAAAACTAAAAGAAATCAGGGGTTTTTAGTGTTGATATCTCTATTATCAACTTGTTGAGTATCAGAAGCAAACAGACAATATACCAAATAAAATGTTTGATTCATTAAAAAGAGAAAAAAGAATACAACTAAAACCTACGTAATGCAATGCTACCTAAGATACAATTACATGTATTGTGTTAAACACTTCAATCCAAAAGATTTTTAGTAAAATAGTATTGTCATATAAACAACTGAGCCATCTTAGGATAGTCTTTTTCTCCTACTTTCCTCCTCAATCCCTTCCCTTTCCCTTCCTCTCTCTCCTTCCCTTACCCTTTTCCCTCCTTCCCTTTCTAATAAAAATAATAATATGATATGTAGTGAAAAGTAGAAAATTAAAGGCATAAACTAACAACGTCATTAGACCTTGACTAGTAGGTTAGGGGAATAAATTGCTAACCAGTCTTCCCACCTAGTTAAGAATTTCTCAAAAATATTGTTTCTGATGGCATGGTTATATTCAAATATACTATGTTGAGAGATTCGTTCAATTAAATCCGGTATAGTAGGCAGTTCAATTTTCTTCCATCTTGACGCTATTAATATTTTGGCGGTCAATAAAATATGAGATATTAAAAATCTATGTTGTTTAGGGAGGTCTATTAATCCAATGGATAGAAGAGCAAATTGCGGAGTTAGTGAGATTTTAAAATTTGTCACCTTTAAAATAAGTTGTTTTATGTTCAACCAGAAATTCACCAACTTAGGGCATCCCCAAAAAATGTGCGAAAGTGTACCCAATTTCCCACAGTCTCTCCAACATGCAGAAGAAAGGGAAGGGTTAATCATATTTAGTTTTGTTGGAGTATAATACCATTGTGATAGCATTTTGTAATAGGACTCATGAATAGTAGCACACATGGTATGGGAGTAGGACAGAGAGATGGTTTTGGCCATGTGTTGGAGGTCTATTTTGATTTTTAATTCTGTCTCCCAAGCTGAAAAAAAAGACAAATCAGAGAGTTCTACTTCTTCGTTAAATATTTTAAAGAAATTGTTTGTTTTCCAGCTAAGAAGCTTGTTTGGAGTGTCTATAAAGTCAGATATAAATTGTGGAAATAAAAAATTAGGTTTGTTTTTTCCAAAATATTCAACTATACGTCTCCAGTTAGTCCTCTCCTCCAGAGGTAGAGAGAAGTTGGTTTGTAAATCAAAAAATGTGGTTAGGGAGTCTGACTTAATTAAGTCGCTGACGTATAGAATACCTTTGTCAATCCAATTGGTTATATTGAGATGTGGTACAAGTATTTCCAATACATCCAAAGGGATTTTCGTAGGTTTAGTCATTTTAAAATGTTTTAAAGATTTAGATACAAGGAGTCTCCATGCTAGAATAGCGGATTTTAAAGTTGGAAAGTTAGGGAGTGGTTTAGAAAGATCACTTAATGAAGCAATTAAATAATGCAGTAGAGTCTTATTTTTTATAAAGGATTTTTCAATAATTATCCAAGACATATTGGGGGTGAAAAACCAATTTTGGGAAAGTCTAATAATAGAAGATAGGTAGTAATTATAAAGGTTTGGGAGTCCTAACCCACCCATTTTTTTGCTTTTTTCCAGTGAAAGTCTAGCTACCCTTGGCCTTTTGTTTCTCCAAACAAAGTTCCGAAGTTGGGTTTGGAATTTATTGAACCAGAGTTTGGGGATAAGTAGTGGTATGGCTCTAATAACATATAAAAACTTAGGTAACATAGTCATTTTAAATGCTTCAATTCGGCTTAACCACGAGAATTCCAATTTGGAAAGATGTAAAAAGTCTGTATGGAAAGTTTTAAACAAGTTTGTTAAATTCTCACGGATTGTTGAATGAGCAGATTTAGTTAATGAGATACCCAAATATGAAATTTTTTCTTGCCACAAAAATTTAAATTCTTCCTTCAAGTAAATAAGTAGAGTTTCATCAATGTTGAGTTGTAAAATTTGGGATTTTAAACTAAGATATCATCTGCGAACAAAGCTATTTTGTGCTGTTGTTCGCCCACCAATACTCCTTTGATATTTTTATTGGTCCTGATTTTTTCCGCAAAAGGTTCTATAAAAAATGCAAACAGGATGGGTGATAAAGGGCATCCCTGCCTAGTTCCATTTGTTAGGTAAAATTTTTGAGATAAGCAGTTGTTGGAATAAACTCTTGCAGATGGATTTGCATACATAGCTTTTATAGAATTCAGAATATTACCTTTCATCCCAAACTTCTCCAAGGTTTGAAATAGGAATGACCAATGAACTCTATCAAAAGCCTTCTCGGCAACTAATGCCAAGAAGGCAGTTGGAGATTTAGATTTATCAATAATAATAGCCAGATCTATTGCCCGTCTCGTAGCATCCGTTGTGGAGCGACCTGGTATAAAACCAGTTTGATCAACGTGAATAAGTTACCAATATATTTTTGAATTCTGTTAGAGGTCAATTTAGCTATAATCTTGGTATCGCAATTTAGGAGTGAAATTGGTCTGTAATTTTTTGTGTCAGAAAGGTCTCCTTTATCCTTTGGTAAGACTGTGATTGTGGCTTCTAACATCTCTTGGGGTAATGTACCCTCGTGTGCAGCATAATTGGCCAATTTTGTAAGAAAGGGTCATAATAATCCTACAAAATTTTTATATAGCTTATTCTGGAATCCATCAGGACCTGGTGATTTTTCATTTTTCAAATTTTGTATTACTGACTTGGTTTCTAATGTTGTAAATGGTAGGTTTATATCCTCTAGTTCAGATTCTGTCAAAGTTGGGAAATTAAGATCTTTTAGATATTCTTTGATATCGTGATCAGAAGGTTTGGGAGAGTTGGGATCGTTTCTTAAATTATATAAGGAGGAGTAGTAATGGGCAAAAATATCAGCTATATCTTTCGGATTTTTATATAATTGTCCCGTGGTATCTTTAATTTCTTTAATCCTGGTTTTTAATTTGTGGTGTCTGATTTTAGCGGCTAATAATTTAGAGGGTCTATTATCTGAATAATAAAATTTGGTTTTAAGAGACTGGGATATTTTATCATATTCTGATGTCATTAGTGACTTTAAATCTGTCCTCAGCTTCAAAATTTCAGAAGAGTGGTTTTTTAAAGGGTTAGTTGCTTGGATTGTTTCGAGGTCATGAATTTGGTTGATTAATAATTGAGTCTTTTCTCTGTTAGTTCTTTTAAGTCTGGAATTAAGCTGTATCATTTTTCCCTAAGAACGGACTTAAAGGCAGACCATAGAGTTGTAGTCGAAACATCGTTAGTGTCATTTTCTTCAAAGTAATTTATAATAGTGTTTTCAATTTCTTTCTTATAGCAGGGGTGGTTGTATAAAAAACTATTGTTTCTCCAGGGTCTGTATGATGTAATATCGGGACCTAGAGTAACTTCAAAAAATATTGGAGCATGGTCGAACCAGGTTCTGGTTCCTATAGAAATTTTTTGGAATTTGGGAAGCGTAAAGATATTAGTGATCACCAAATCAATCCTAGCATAGGAGTTATGTCTGCTGGAAAGATGTGTAAATTCCATTGAGGATGAATTTAAACAGCGAAATACATCGTATAAGCCTGATTTAAATAACCATGGATCGAGGGACTCAAGATTTTGTCTAGATTTGGTAGAGGAGTCTAGGGCTCCATTCGGGACCATATTGCAATCTCCAAAAATAATTAGTTCTCCTTTCTGGTTTTCATTTATTATTTTCATGACTTTATTTAAAAAGGAGATTTGACCCTTATTGGGAGTTAACACCTTTTTTGTAACTACACTTTTAAGACAAGTCCTAATAGCATAAACAACAAGTCTAAGACAAGATGACACAATTTTGACTGAAATGGGGTGTGATTTAGAACAAGTAAAGCCAAACTTGAGACCCATAAACAGTAATAAAAATCTGCCCTAGTGAATTACCGTATATACTCGTGTATAAGCCGACCCGTGTATAAGCCGACCCCCCTACTTTTGCCCCCAAAACCTGGGAAAACCTATTGACTCGTGTATAAGCCGAGGGTGGACCTCAGCACAGGTATACAGCCCCCAGCAGTGTGGTATACAGGCCCCAGCAGTGTTACAGCAGCAGCCCCAGTGGTATATACAGCAGCAGCCCCAGGGGTATACACAGCAGCAGCCCCAGGGGTATACACAGCAGCAGCCCCAGGAGTATACACAGCAGCAGCCCCAGGGGTATACACAGCAGCAGCCCCAGGGGTATACACGGCAGCAGCCCCAGGGGTATACACGGCAGCAGCCCCAGGGGTATACACGGCAGCAGCCCCAGGGGTATACACGGCAGCAGCCCCAGGGGTATACACGGCAGCAGCCCCAGGGGTATACTGGCCGCCCGCCCGCCACCATCAGTATACATGCGCCCCCCCCCAATCCAGGGCCCCCCCTTGCAGCCCAAACCTGTAAAGGAAGATCCTTATACTTACACCTGCGCCCGCCGCCGTCCCCGCTCTGCACCGCGCTGCTCCATCTTCTTCCGTCTTCCTCCTCGGTCGCACAGGCAATGACTCGCACAGGCAATGACGTCATTGCCTGTGCGACCGAGGAGGAAGACGGAAGAAGATGGAGGAGCGCGGTGCAGAGCGGGGACGGCGGCGGGCGCAGGTGTAAGTATAAGGATCTTCCTTTACAGGTTTGGCCTGCAAGGGGGGGCCCTGGATATTGACGGGGGGGGGGGGCACATGTATACTCATGGTGGCGGGCGGGCGGTTTGGCAGCACTTGCGTTGGTGTACTCGCGTATAAGCCGAGGGGGTACTTTTCAGCCCAATTTTTGGGCTGAAAAACTCGGCTTATACGCGAGTATATACGGTATATTCAGAATTTAGCTTGTATGTCTACATACAGTTGAAACCAGAAGTTTACTATATAAAATTACACATATCCATGTTTTTATCAGTACCTGACATGAAATCAGAATAAACATTTCCTGTTCAATTAATTAGGTCAATTACAATTACCATAATTATTAATATTTGCCAGATATAATGAGAGAGAATGTTTTAAGTCATTTTTATTATTTTCTGCAAAATCACAAGTGTACATACATTTCATTTGTATTTGGTACCGTTACCCTTAAACTGTATGACTTGGGTCAAATATTTTGCATATTCCTCCACAAGCTTCTCACAATAGTTAGTATGAATTTGGGCCCATTCCTCCTCACAGAACTGGTGTACCTAGGTCACCTTGCTTGTAGCCTTTTCAGCTTTGCTCATACATTTTCAATAGGATTGAGATCAGGGCTTTGTGATGGCTGCTTCAAAATATTGACTTTGTTGTCCTTAAGCCACTTTGTAACTAGTTTGGCAGTATGCACCAGGTCATTGTCCATTTGGAAGACCCATTTCTGCCCAAGCTTTAAACTTCCTGGCTGATGTCTTGAGATGTCGCTTCAGTATTGCCACATAATCTTCTTTCCTCATGATGCCATCTATTTTGTGAAGTGCACCAGTCCAAACTGCAGCAAAACAACCTCACAACATGACACTGCCACCCCTGTGTTTTAGAGTTGGAATGGTGTTCTTAGGCTTCTAAGCTTCTGCCTTTTTCCTCCAAATGTAACGATGGTCATCATGGCCAAACAGTTCAATTTTAATTTAGTCAGACCAGAGGACATGTATGCAAAAAATCTAGGTTTTTTCCTGTGTGCATTTGCAAACATTAATCTGGCTTTTTTATATTTATTTTGGATTAATGACTTCTCCCTGGCAGAGTAGCTTTTCATCCCATGTTGATACAGTACTTATTTCACTGTGGATAATGACACAATCTTACCAACTTCTGTCATCATTTTCACAAGGTCTTTTGCTTTTGTTCTTGGGTTGATATGCACATGTCGGACAAAAGCACGTTCATCTCTGAGACACAGAACCCGTCTCCTTCCTGAGAGGTATGATGGCTGAACATTCCCATCTTATTTGTACTTGCATATATCTGTTTGTACAGATGAACGAGGCACCTTCAGGTATCTGGAAATTACACCCAAGGACGAACCAGACTTGTGCAAGTCCACAATTCTCTTCCTGATATCTTGGCTGATTTCTTTAGACTTTCCCATGATGCTGATTTCATGTCAGATATTGAGAAAAACCTGCATAGGTGTCTTTTTATATGGTGTATGTTATGTAAACTTCGGGGTTCAACTGTAACTTTTGAAAGCTGAATTCGGCTTAAAGCAGAATGATGGCTGCTTCCATAATAATGCAAAGAAAGTGAGATGGAAGAAAACAATCAAAACAAATGTACAATCAGACAATAAATAAAAAAATTATTGAGACAAGTATTAAAAACAATAAATAATGTCTCAATTCATATTATCAGTGTAATTGGAAATACAAAAGAAAAAACCCAGGTGACACAGTCCTTTCATTCCTCGTCTTTATTGTTAGCAGCCACTGAGCATTTACATCCTTCGCCTTGTAACTAATAGCACTTTTTGTGTTCTGTTTCCATGGAACAGCCGGATTCAGCCATGCTGTACAAGTTCAATACCCGGGTCCAGTTCAGACAGGAGAGAGGTCTTGTACGTCTCTGATCGGAGAACACATCGTGATTAGCAGCAGTGGGGAACTTCAGCTCCTCGGGCTCAGGACGCAGACAGAACAGCTGGGAGGCTGCAGATTTTTGTGGTCTTTCTGCTCCAAGAAACCAAACATTTTATAAATAACCCGACAGCCTCAACTTTGCTTTTGAATCATGGAAGGAAGAGTTACACATAATAAGATCAGCTCTAAAAATAAGGAAAATTACTACATTTGGGCAATGAGACATAAACAGTGGAAATCTGCAGCCACAATGTCAAATAAACATCGTATTAAAGGGGTAAGAATAACATGAGTCCAAAGTTTGATAATGTGTGGTATGGCGGTTACAATCCGGTAAAGTGAATAGCACTAAGCTGTGATGCCACCCACCCACCACATGTGGACAGGTGCTGTTTTTGAACGCAGCCATGTTTCCTAATTTTGAACAACCCCTTTAAGAGAAGGCTTTAATGGAATATTGGAATCAACATCTTCTGTGAGTCATTGTCTTATGCTTGGTTATATTGATTAATATAATCAGTAACCTCATAAATGTAGGTGTCACGTAGAACTATTATGAATCTAAATACCCCCAAAGTATAAGGAATAACCCTACCAAGGAGATAAAGTGACAACTACAACGTTATAAAATGAAGTATATTTTTTTATTGGTTGCTGCACATAATGACAATAATGGCCACTTTACACGCGGCAACAAGAAGATAGAAAACGGCAGGTGTCGGAGACAATTGTACCTTTTACCTTCAAAACACCTTGAAGTGGCTGCGTGTATATCAGGTATCTGCAAGGTGTTTTGAAAGTAAAAGATACAATTGTCTCCGACACCTGCTGTTTTCTATCTTCCTGTTGCCGCGTGTAAAGTGGCCATTAGGTATACATTTAAATTAAAATGATACCTCCTATATGGAGGGACATAAATGGACTATTCACAAACTAAGCAATACCAGGAGTTACCTGTTCAAAAAATAGCTGTGTAAACACCAGTGTAATACTATATCTCACACTGAAGTCAACAGAGATATGGCCAAGTAGGCTAAAATAGAGTATCACAAAATAACCTTACTAGATCTGAAAAGAGCACCTGGAATGTCAGAGTAATAGTCCCTCAGCCCCGACGTGCGTTTCGTCATCCTTCCTCATTTATGTCTCTCCACTTCGGGGCACCATTTTATTTTAAATGTATACCTTTTGTCATTACGTGTAGCATTGATAAAATATAATATTTTTATAGCGTCGCAGTTGGCACTTTATCTCCATTGTAAGGATATTCCTTACACTTGAGTCTAAGAGCTTATTGGAGTTGTCCACTGAGATTGTTAGACTACGTTCACGCAATCGTACTTACCGTCTATCTGCTGTCCAAGAAAAAACTGACATCACAGGGACAGCATTAGGACTAATGTTGTTAAATATATCTGTAGGTTGGGGTGGAATGGGTTAATGCCGCACTGCTGTTATATTAAAGATGAAAGTGAAATCATAAAACAATGGGGTTTATTCGACGCATTTCGGAGTAACCGTCTTCATTAGGAACATCACATCTTACTCCGAAACGTGTCGAATAAACTATATTGTTTGAAGACTTCACTTTCATCTTTAATATAACAGCAGCGCATCATTAACCCGTTCCACTCCAACCTGCTTTCATCTAAGTATCCAGATACTAGGGCTGAGGCCACTGTTGTGGTTGTGCCCTACACAACCTGTCCAGGTGAGTTCAACCTATCTCACCGGTTTCACCTGATACCCTAGATAAGACCCTATTGTGCTTTTTCTGTTTAAACGAAATCTGTCAGGTCAAAAATCCAAGTGTAACTGCTATCATTTTCTAATTCCTCACTCTAAGTTCTCTCTATTGATGTATTTCTTTTATTTATATTCCCCTCCTATCTTCTGTAAACTTCAAATAAAGAGAATCATTCCATCTGTCACTCACAGTGAATGATCCACATAGTTCTCTGCTGTCCACTCCCCATAAGATGAATATGCATGTCACATCACAGCATAGGAGATCAGTGGGGGGAGCTGTATTCTCCTCTCAGCTCTCTGTGTTTGCAGCATCACAAGAGGTCAAATACAATACAGAAAGTGTCACAGCAGGATACCTGCTTACAGAAATAAATGGAGTCTAGATAAGATAAGTCATATCTGGAATAGCTTTCTCCCTCTGAGTCCTCAACAGAACAGAAGCTCCTAATGGAAACTGAAACTACACTGTACTGAAAGCAAAGAAGGAGGGAGGTGGGAGCTGCTGAGAGGGAGTGCATAATTACATGACAGTTTATACAGCAGCCGGACTATTCCTGTTTGGTTATAATCATCAAAGGATTGGGAAAACAAGGTGTGTTACAGTTCGTGCTGCCAAGTCATCACAAATTACCAGGAATCCAATTTGGATAGTAAAAGATCTTTATTTCCTTTCCTACGCGTTTCGATGCCCCTCCTGGCACCTTCCTCAGGGAAATAAAGAAGATCTTTTGCTATCCAAATTGGATTCCTGGTAATTTGTGATGACTTGGCAGCGCGGACTGTAACACACCTTGTTTTCCCAATCCTTTGATGATTATAACCAAACAGGAATAGTCCGGCTGCTGTATAAACTGTCATGTAATTATGCACTCCCTCTCAGCAGCTCCCACCTCCCTCCTTCTTTGCTTTCAGTACAGTGTAGTTTCAGTAACACACCTTGTTTTCCCAATCCTTTGATGGTCGTTCCACGTGTGAGTGGTCGGTGGAGGTCCTACAGCAGCCAAATATAATCCTTTGCCTTCAAGCCAGTTGTGGGTCACACAACTGGGCTAGGTGCGTGAACCTTGTTTTACCACCCACATTTTGATGGTGTTTAGTGATAAGACACTATTGCGCCTCTTGTTCCCCTACCTCTTGTCTATTTGTTTGGTTATAATGGGACAGGACTAATCCAGCATCTCCCTGCAGGGTCTGACAATGGTGATAACATGGAAACTACAACGGGTACAATAATGATTTTACATGTTTTTAAACGGTCTTCCGGGGCGTTTTTCAAAGGTAATATTAGTATTATACACAAAAATGACATGATAGTGTCCCTTTAATATAAATCAATATAATTGTTCAGATTAGCGCTTTTTTTCACGGACCGAATCTGCAAGAAAAAAATTGCAGCATGTGCTAGCTCCTTCTATGTTGGATGAGTCGCCTATTCAAGTTTATGGGTACGCAAAAACAATCGGATCCTACAAGGATCAACCGTATAATATCCAATCTTCATGGATACATTGCAATTTTTGACATAGGACACTGTATTTGTTCTTGTAAATGTTTATAACTGCTGATGCCATACGGATGAAAATCAATCATTTTTTCTGGATGAGAATTGGACTACAGTAAAGTATATAGGATAGAAAAGTGATTTTTGTTCCGTTTTTGAGGTGAGGGTGACTTTAAATGCCCCATCACACCTGGCGACGGGGCTGGAGATGTCGGCGGCGCACGTTTTTGGCGCCCCGCCAGTGTCTCCGTCCCCCATTTACACGGGGCGACATCTCCAGCACTGCGCCGGCGAGCTGACAGGTGGCCTCGCCGCCGGGGTGTCTGAAAACTACAGCGGCAATGCAGGACAATGGAAGCCTATGGCTCCCATCGCCTGACAGGATGCCGGCGGCCGGTTACATGGGGCGATGTGTGCACATCGCCCCAGATCGGCCACCTGGTTTCACAGCGCTGCTGTGAAATCAGGCGACCTCCCTGCGGCGCCGACATCACCCCTTTACATGAGGCGACGTAGGGGCGATGACGCCGCCAATAGGCCATGCCCCTACATCGCCTATGTGATAGGCAGCGAAGTCGCCCCGTGTGACGGGGCCTTAAAAGAGTATTACCACTTCAGCAAAATTAAAGTTTTTTTTTTTTTTAAAAACTGACAACAGAGAGAAACTAAACCAGAAAGTTCATTGAAAAATAATAACTTTTCATTAAACAAAGCATAACATTTATTTGCTGAAGCAGTAAAATCCCTTTAATGATGTGTTCAGGTATAAATATGTTCTATTCTATAGATTTTTTGCTATGGAGTCATTGCTGTGAGTGTAAAGTAGAAAATGAATGGAACTACATTTAAAGACAACCTGTCAACATAAATATGTCATTGTTTGTCCCTGGTGTAAATGCCGCTGTTCTCCTGAATCTGGTGTTGGTGATTGTATGTTCCTGCGACTCTCCGTTCCTGAGATATTAACTCTTCTTCCTCTTATGCAAATCTGGTGTATTACTCTAAGGGGGTGTGGTCCTCCATTCTTCTCTATTGGTGTCTTCTTGATGACCACACCCTCTTTACTAGAAAGTCTAGATTTACATACGGAGAAGAAAGGGCCATATCTCAGGAGTGGAGAGGCACAGGAACAAAAGAGAAACAGTGCCAGATTCAGAAGAAAAGCAGAATTTATATTAAGTTAAAAAAACTTATTTATTGCGATTTAAAGAACAAGGCAGCACTCACCGGTATGTGCAGGGTGGTCTTTTAATCCAGATTGTCAAGGATAGACAGGGTGCAGGGAGGTGACCACGGAGGGCCGGTGGACAACGACGCCGTTTCGCAAACGATGTTGCTTCTACGGGTCCAGGACCTGCCCTGAACCCTTTTCTCTTTTTGGATAAACTGATTTATTGTAAGTGACAGCTCCCCCTTAAAGAGGATTTATTACTAGAACAATCATACCCATTTAATGTCATCACATTCGTAAAAAGCTAGAAAGAGACAAGGGCGCACAATAGGGTTTATCCGTGGATATGAAGCTTATAAACTAAGTATGATGTCCCTCAACTGAATGGATTGTTAGATATTCAAAACCACTATAATCGCATGTTATATCCTTGAATATATCCTTGTACTAACCAACGACTTTCAGCAGTCCCCCGATCGATAAGAATCCAGGAAAGACGAGAACAGGAATGAGTTGTTTTTACCGTTTACGATCCATTCAATAAAATCAATGAATTAAACTTGCATTGAGATCATTACTTCTACACGTTTCAGGATCTCAGCTGCCCCTTCTTCAAGATAATCACAAGATGTACCTGATCGATTTTATTGAATGGATCTCTAACGGTAGTGCAGTAAAAACACCCCGTTCATGCTCTCGTCTTTCCTGAACGCCACCACATTGTCAGGTAGATTAGGCACTGCGCACATTGCTTGTTGGAATATTTCTCCATTCTCCCTGTCTTGCTGGTAGAGGAGATTTATTAGCCTGCACCTGGGCTTGCTCCACAATTGGGCTCTGATTGCGTCCTGTAAGTGCATTTGGTTTCTGTTTTTGGCATGGATGGTAAGTTTTCTGATGCTGCTTTTTTTCTAGTAGTTTTTGTACAATTTTGTTAGGACTGATGAGCATGGGATCCCTTGTCGTGGGTCATCAGCTTAAATGTATTGGGCCAACACATGAACCAAAATCCCATCTATAAAGGTTTTTTATTTATCATAAAAAACTTTTGCACTTTTTTATCCATCCAGGGTGCAGCTGGGCCCATAGGGGCGCCATTCATCTAGTGGTGCAGAAGCATCGTACTGTGCGGCCCAATGCTCAGGCAGCGGAGCGGTTGGGTAGCTTTCAGACACTCTGCATCATATGTATCAGTGTGAATGGTGCTCATTGCAGGCCTAGTGTATGCATGGCAGCTCGCCTCCCACATCTTGCTGGTAGAGGTGATTTATCAGCCTGCAGCTGGGCTTGCTCCACAATTGGGCTCTGACTGCGTCCTGTAAGTGCATTTGGTTTCTGTTTTTGGCATGAATGGTAAGTTTTCTGATGCTGCTTTTTTTCTAGTAGTTTTTGTACCATTCTCCCTGTCCTAAAATAAAAAAACATATACTCCCATAATATTGAAATCATGCTTAGGGGTAGTCTAACAGGCTTAGGCCCCCTTCACACCACGTTTTTCAGTATCCGGGGCTGTCTGGTGTGAACCGGACAGCCCTGGATCTGGTTTCAGCCCCATAGTATTCCTATGGGGTCGGATTGCATCGGATGGCAGTGTTTTGCCATCCGGTTTTGTGCTGTCCGGGAGAATCTGGCAGCTTTCGTTTTTTGTCCCCGGACACAAAATCGGAACAAGCAGCATTTTTTGTGTCCGGGGCCAAAACTGCTCAAAATCGTATGCTACCGGATCCTCCCAGATCCGCCGCGATTCGGCGCTCCCTAACATGGGAGTCTATGGCACCAAATCTGACAAAAAACATCTGACTAAACTTCAGCACCAGGAGCTGTCCCCTGCAGAGATTTCAGGACTGCGGCTAACTCCCTGCTAGACGCGATTTTGACATTCCAGCAGCTGCAGCTGCTATCGGCTGCAAACTGGACCGGAGGGCATATTTTCCCTCTGGTTCTGTTTGAAATTCGGATCCAAGGCTGCCCGGTTTACATAGGAAAGCCCCGGACCTGATCCAGCCGTGGTGTGAAGGGGACCTTATGCTACATCAATATTTATTTTCATAACACAGTCCTCAGTCCTTTCTGAAGTCTGGAGCTACCCTCATGTTCACACTGGACATTTCTGATCCATTTTTGGTGCTACATTTTTTTTCCAAACTGCACCAAAAATGGATCAGTCACTGTGTCTTCAGAATTGAATAAAGGCTAGGGTCAAACTTGAGGTTTTTTTTTTTAAATCCTGATCCGGTTTTGAGCTTTCAAAAAGCTAAAAACCGCATCAGGGAACGCTCCTCATAGGAGCCCATTCTAAAAACCACATCCGGCTCTGCAGCCTGCATGAAAAATCATGCAGGCTGCAGTTTTCGGAGCGGTTGTAACATCCGCAATGCGGTAACCAGATTGCTCAGGATGTGTAATCCTGAGCATTGCGGTTACCGTATACTTTGCTTATCCAGGCTGCCGCCGGGATAAGCAAAGTGTTTAATGTTGTAAAAAAGGCTTTAATATTATTAATAAGTGTGCCCCTCATGTCTCTAGGGGGTGCCCACCCCCCCTAGAGACATGCTGCCTACTCTGGTGGGCATGTAATATGTTAATTACTCATGTACAGTAAGCTGACTCCTGTCGGCTCTGTACATTTTTCTGAATGAAGCCGCGGCTTCACTGACAGCTGGGCACATACTATACGTAGTGTACGTATAGTATGTGCACTGTCCAGGGTCCTGAAGGTTTTACAGTAGATCTATGGCGCTGCACAACACCATAGATCTACTGTAAATGAGTACAGGACCTCAGACAGCGCACATACTATACGTACATTACATATAGTATGTGCCCAGCTGACAGAGGAGCAGGTGGCTTCATTCAGAAAAATGTACAGAGCCGACAGGAGTCGGCTTACTGTACATGAGTAATTAACATATTACATGCCCACCAGAGTAGGCAGCATGTCTCTAGGGGGGGTGGGCACCCCCTAGAGACATGACGGGCACACTTATTAATAATATTAAAGCTTTTTTTAAAGATGTTACAGTTTGCTCATCCTGCCGGGGATGGGATGAGCAAACTGTACAGTAACCGGATTGCTCTGGATTACACATCCGGATCAATCCGGTTACCGCATTGCGGTTCCCTCCACACATTTTTCATTAAAAATGTGTGCGAATGCAATTGCGTTCACCGCATCAGAATCTGGATGCAGTGAACGTAATTGGGCTAAGAAATGTGACCCTAGCCAAAATCTGCAATTTGCTGTGCAGGCGTCAGTGTTTTTGACTGCTGCGTTAGTGGTGCAGAAAGCAGAAAATAAGGAGCGTCAATTATTGCGCTGTTTTTCTGCTCCACTAACATCCAATTACTTACCCTCTCCAGCGATCCCACGGTGAGTCCCGGTGATCTCTTCCTCCCGGGCATCAGCAGGACCTGTGTGTGAGTAGTACAAGTACTTACAGGACCTGTGTGTGAGTAGTACAAGTACTTACAGGACCTGTGTGTGAGTAGTATAAGTATTTACAGGATCTGTGTGTGAGTAGTACAAGTTCTTACAGGACCTGTGTGTGAGTAGTACAAGTACTTACAGGACCTGTGTGTGAGTAGTATAAGTATTTACAGGACCTGTGTGTGAGTAGTACAAGTACTTACAGGACCTGTGTGTGAGTAGTACAAGTACTTACAGGACCTGTGTGTGAGTAGTATAAGTATTTACAGGATCTGTGTGTGAGTAGTACAAGTTCTTACAGGACCTGTGTGTGAGTAGTACAAGTACTTACAGGACCTGTGTGTGAGTAGTATAAGTATTTACAGGACTGTGTGTGAGTAGTACAAGTTCTTACAGGACCTGTGTGTGAGTAGTATAAGTATTTACAGGACTGTGTGTGAGTAGTACAAGTCTTACAGGACCTGTGTGTGAGTAGTACAAGTACTTACAGGACCTGTGTGTGAGTAGTAAAGTATTTACAGGACCTGTGTGTGAGTAGTACAAGTACTTACAGGACCTGTGTGTGAGTAGTACAAGTACTTACAGGACCTGTGTGTGAGTAGTACAAGTATTTACAGACTGTGTGTGATATACAAGTACTTACAGGCTGCCCATGTGACGAGAGTACTACTCACAGACACGTCCTGAGATACTCGAAAGGAAATATCGCTGGGGCTCACCGTAGGATCGCGGGGAGGGTAAGAAAGTGTGTGTCTCTCTGTCTGTCTGTCTATGCCACCCAAAAACATAACAATAAAGCAGCACAAACAGATGATGCGTTTGTGATGCTTTTTTTGCAAAAAAAAGGATCCGTTTTTGGTGCAGATCAACTAAAAACAGAGCACAAACGCTCTGTCTGAATTCGGCCAAAGAGCTGATGGAGGATGCGCTTCTTCATGTTATAAAAATTCAGCAGCATCAAAAGAGGACTATGGAAAGATCCTGTCAATCAAGTCAGGTGGGAGGGGATACATTTTAATCTTTTTTTAAAGGGAACGTGTCACCAGGTTTTTGCAACCTAATCTGAGAATAGCATAATATAGGGCCCGAGATCCTGATTCCAGCGATGTGTCACTTACTGGGCTGCTCAGTGTAGTTTTGATAAAATCACTGTTTAATCATCTCGAGATTATCATTAGCAGTCTCCTTGGCCTGCTGCCAGGTAGTCTGGCATATTCACAGACTGCTAAATCTGCAACAGAGAAAACACTAATTTTATCAAAATGACAGCAAGCAGCTCAGTAAGTGACACATCGCTGGAATCAGGGTCTCTATTTCTACATTATGCTGCTCTCAGATGGGATAACAAAAACCTGGTGACAGGTTCCCTTTAAAAACACTTATTCACACATTATAAGAGTTGTATGCCTCTATGGACAATTTTATTTTTTACTGAATGCATGTTCGGGGGGCTAAAAATAATTTTTTGCAGTTGAATTTCATTAAGAATTTCGAACCATTTTGCTTTTCCTTGGACTTTGTTTCTCTACATTTACTTTGATGTCATAAATCAGCTGAGAGGAGGTCAAACATGACGGAATAAAACGTTGGAATCTCTCCTATTGAATCATCAGGACGAGCTCACTGACAGATTCTCAGTTAATCCATTCTGCAGCCAGCAATAGACTGTGCAGCACACAGAGGCCATAGAAGGCTAACAGTGCAATATTTTTAATGAAACCCAGTTATAAAATTGTTTTGTTTTTTTATTTTAACTAAAATACATGTAGTATGTAAAAAAAAAAAAAAATAGCCCCCAAAGTGGACAACTCCCCTTAATGCTTCACATATACATTTAAGACTGTTGAGTTCGGGTCCGGAGACTTGTGGTCAGTCCTTGTATTGATGTCCGCAGATGGGCCGCATGTGTGTGTCCTGCCTTATTCTGACCCATAAACTGCTGAGTGTTCAGAAGCTATTATAGAGTCATCTGAGATGGATTTGGAAAGTAAGTACACCATCCTCATCAGGGGATCTATATAATGATGTGTACACATTAAATTGTTAAATCTGGTGCAAGATCCCCTTTAATTCAGTTCGGTTCTCCACTTTTTGGACCACCTTGTCTCCAGCTGGATAAAGAGGAATTGATGATAAAAACAAATAAACTAAAAAAAAAACCTTTACCTTTCTGGCCACCTCTGTATGTGATCCTGCTCATCACCATGATTATGCTATTCAGTGAATGGCATGATCCTCTCTCTATCACCACCTGATGGTTGGAAGTGGCATTGCAATTTTTACTTTTTTTTTTTCTCCAAAATCGCAGTTTGAAGACAGACAGGACTGCAACCAGCTGGCTTAGGCTTAGGATTCTTAGTGACTATTTAGGCTAAAAAACAAAAAAAAGAATAAAATCTTAGGCATACTAGGTGCTTGTACAACTTTTTTTTCCACCAGATCTCTGCAGGATCCGTTCTAAGGTTGAGTTCACATCAGCGGAAATGGTATGCAAATAGAATCTGATAAAACATCAGCCTGCACTCACATACCATGTTAACCTATAGTGGAATGTAGATCTGCGATTTTTTTCCTCTGCGAGAAACGTGACGAAGAAAGGAGGAAAAATTTGCAGCATGCTGCGTATTTCGGCGGATTCCGCCAAAACAACGATATGGGTGTAATGAAACCATCACACACTATACGCAGAGCACTGGGACCGCAATTTTAATATGGACATATCCATGCAGTAAAATGTAAGAAAAGATGGACAGATAGATAGCTAGATAACATGATAGATAGATAGATAGATAGATAGATAGATAGATAGATAGATAGATAGATAGATAGATAGATAGATAGACTAGATAGATAGGATAGAGAGATAGACTAGATAGATAGATAGATAGATAGAGTGATTGGATAAACGCTAGAAGAGGTAAATCGAGCTTACCAGACTCCCGCTGCTGATTCCGGGGCCGCCCATTAAGCTTGATGTATATGCACTGCACTGACTGGCAAACAGCCAATGGATTTATTTCTAATAAATTAATTTTCCTCTGTGTGGTGTCTTTTATAATACTTTATTTGAATGTACCACCTGCTGATTCTTATGTGGAACAGGAAACTACAAGTCCCAAGATGCCTTGCTCCTGGCATCACTCTGGAGGAGGAGCAGGAGCTGACAACTGGAGGGACGGGCTGAATGAGCAGGAAAAGAAGGGAGGAGGGGATTGTATTGTGGGGCTGTGAGGGGTTTAAGCCATGTTGGAGGAGTGATAAGAAACTGAGATCTGAAGTGGCCGCTCTGGGTAATAAGAGACTGATTTCCTCAACTACTAGACAAACTACAGATAACATCTGTCCTCCTCTTCCAGGTCTCTCACTTAAAAGAAGGATTTTGCCTGCTGTTCCCTTCCTTCCCAAACCACTGAATCCAGAAGCTGCAGTCTGGAACTGAAGAGCATAGATCTACAAAAAGAAGTGAATACTATTGTTGGGATCTGTAGTTCTATTGCTGAAGAAAGGTACTGCAGTTATCTATAAGGGAGCATTGGTGGAACCTGTAGTTCTACCATTTGAGAAATATATTGAAGCTAATTATAAGGCTGTACTAAAGGGACTTTTGATTACACTGACTAGGGGTTTATAGAGGATGAGCCCTGGAGGGAATATAGCCTTTATTTCCTTATATGCACCATTGTACAGCAAGTGTGTCAACATCCATGGCAACTGGGGCCCAACCTCGGGACCGTGTCATTTGCCAAGCTGCAGCAATTTGTTGGTTAATTGTAATTAGTTAGGAGTGTGTCTAATAAGTAAAGGGGAAGCATCACCCCTAACATTCAGGTCTATTGCAAAGCGCCTCTTGTGCTCCTGTGTAATACTGCATAGCATAACTTGTTTACTGTCACTTTCTATTCCCCTGCAAAAGCCACTTCTCATCCCCCTGTAAATAAACCTTTTAAGATTTCTAACCTCATCTCTTGTGAGTATGTACGAAGCGTGGACAATGGTTTCCCGAGTCACCCTTAGCAGAAGACAAAGACCCTTCTGCATTCCTATAGAGCTCCTAGCAAGATTGGGGTGGAGGCACTGCGCCATATCAAGGTGAGAACTACTGAACACGTGCCCAAGGCAGCGGATTTAAGGGGTGTTACATAAGATTCTTAATGGCCAGATCTAACTTGGCCTGACTTTAAGAATCTCTGGCTTAATACCAGCTGGAAGAGCCTGGTAAAGCGCCTGGAAATGTTGCTTCTTATCAATGCGCCATTTTCAGAGGTGGCTGCGGGCTGCTATTTTTTAGATTGGGGGCCCTAAAACGATGGGCCCTCACCCCGCTGAGAATGCCAACCCTCAGCTGCCTAGTTTTACCTTGGCTGGCAATGAAAAATAGGAAGGAGCCCACGCATTTTTTTTTCGCTAGCCAAGGTAAAAGTAGGCAGTTCAGGGTGGCAGCTCACAACTGTCTGCTTTCATCGGGCTAGACTTGAAAACACTGCGACGCCCCACAGATTTTTTAATTATTTATTTATCACCCTATGACGGCAGGTTGTTTGTCTAAAGACCCCGTCTCACGCTTCAATGTGTTGGCGAACCGACTAATGATCCGACTTGACCTAGGTCGCTTGAACGACGTTCAATGATTGCTAGTGATATGTCACACATATAGATCTCGTTAACGACTCAGCAACGATTACGTGACAAGCGAACGATACTTGCGGTCGTTTGGTCGCCTACGTCCTTCACTTCTCAGTAGACGAGGTCCTTAACAACATCGTTATCAAGCTGTCACACACGCCTATGCTGCAGGTTGGACGGACGATCATCGTTTGGTTTAAGGTCCGGTTCACCAACCTCCCATCAACGATCAGCCAACTTATCGTTGATCGTTTGTACATGTCACACTGAACGACATCGTTATGAAGTCGTTTGAACGACAACAAACCCATGATGTTTCAACGATATTGTTAGCGATATCATTGTGTGAGACGGGGCCTATACACTAATGTGTATGGAAACCAAGCACAATCAACGTCCAGATTGTGGAAATGCAGGGTGTGAGCCTCTGTGATTGGCTGTTTGTCGGTCAGTGCAGTGAATATGCATGAAGCTTAATGGGCGGCCCCGGAAGCAGCAACAGTAGTCTAGTAAGCCAAAACCAGCTCTTCTAGCATCTATCTATCCTATCTGTCTATTTACCGATCTGATTTTCTATCTATCTCTATCTATTCTAACTTTTAACAGCATGGGATTGACCATGTTAAAAAGCATATCATATGCATGTCCTACTTATGACATGAGCATGACACACGGATGCTAGGTACGGGGAACCACACACTGGCATGTCATAACCATGGCATACGGGTGTCGAAACTCATGACATCCGCATGACAGCCGCATGAAACCCACATGACATGCTGATACTTTTCTCGCTGATATCCGCAACGAGAAAAAAAAGCAGATGTGATCACACCCCAATGGATGATTACTGGATAGGTGAACTCAGCCTAACCTGTAGCCTGTTTGTGGCATTAGCAAAGTCAATGTGGGCATTTTAACAAGAGCATTGAGCATTGAGCCATATTTCCAACGCAGACATTTTTTGCTCGTGCCATTTTTTTGCAACTGCATTTGATTTGACATTGCTCCTACTACTATATAAAACAGAGCAGGGCTTAGTGGAAGAAGGGTGGCCCATCATATCTCACAGATTCAATATCATTCCTGCCCAAAATTGGTGTAAATCATAAGAGACAATAGAAATCTATGTCAACTTCTAGTCAGCATTGACCTCAGTATGAGCTGCACAAATGGTCCAAGCAGGGACATAACTACAGCGGGTGCAGGGGCTGTAATCGCACCCAGGCCTTGGAGCCTAGGGGGCACCAAAGTGCCTTTGACCTATAGGAAAAGACTATTGCAATCACAGATTTGCAATAACTGGGGGCCCCCGATGGAGCATTTGCATCTGGGCCCGTGAGCTTCAAGTTACACCACTAGGTCTAAGATGCACAAATTTCTTAAGAGGCGTGTGGGCTTCTAAAACTGGAGTATGAAACACTAGTCTTAATAAATACCCCCCTCCCTCATCCCTCGAAGTCCGTGTGTTACTGACTCCATTTGGACAATGTTTTGTGGGATTACAGGCACCTAGAATCCCTCTTTTCCATCCTGACATACCAGTAGAGCGCGGGTTGCCGGTCATCTCAGCACGATCCCAGTTCTATTATTTCCTATCAAATGTTTTGTTTGAAAATAGCAAATACCACAATCTGTAATAATGATATCCTCCTTACATTTCTTATTAAGTCTCGAGTATATCCAGGCACGAGTCCTAGTTTGAGTGGTTTCTATAATTCCCTACAAAGCTGCCATGTCCTAAATGAGTCCGACTCTTGCTGACAGTCAATCAGCTGGACTGATTCCGCTTGTTGCACATTACGAGCTAATCCAGCAGAATTACACGTGCGCATAAAATCTAAGACTTCTATTGAGCAAAGTGTCCCTTTGTTAATTACCCGACAAAATTCTAAACATTTAGTAATGACTATGCTTAACCCGTCACCAACGTTAGATGTACCCAATACGTCCAGGCGAATTTGGGGGCACCGCAGCTGTGCCTGCACAATCGCCAATGGATCTGCAGCCGATGTGACAGCTGAGATCCGACTGTCATTGCCAGGAGTGGTGCCGTGCCATACCCTGATCACACTCCGATCACACTCTAAGCACACTCTGAGCATACTCTGAGCACACTGTGATCAAACTCTTAGCATACTCTATCACACTCTGAGCACACTCTGATCACACTAAGCATGCTCTGAGCATACTCTGATCATACTGTGATCACACTTCGCGCACAGTCTGTCTCACTCTGAGCACACTCTGATCAAACTCTTAGCACACTCTGATCACACTCTGATCACACTTTGAGAATACTCTGATCACACTTTGAGCACACTCTGATCATACTGTGATCACACTTCGAGCACAGTCCGATCTCACTGTGAGCACACTCTGATCAAACTCTTAGCATACTCTGATCACACTGAGCACACTCTGATCACACTCCAATCACACTCCGATCACACTCTGATCACACTTTGATCACACTCTGATCAAACTCTAAGCACACTCCAAACACACTTCGAGAATAAACTGATCACACTCTGATCACACTCTGAGCATACTCTGATCACACTTTGAGCGCACTCTGATCACACTCTGAGCACACTCTGATCATACTGTGATCACACTTCAAGCACAGTCCAATCTCACTCTGAGCATACTCTAATCACACTCCAATCACACTCTGATCACAATGTGAACTCATTTCAAGCACAGTTTGATCACACTCTGATCACACTGACCACACTCTGATCACACTCTGAGGATACACTGATCACACTCCAATTGCACTCCGATCACACTCTGAGCACACTCTGAGCACCCTGATCACAATGTGAACACACTTCAAGCACAGTTCAATCACACTCTGAGTGCACTGACCACACTCTGATCACACTCTGAGGAAACTCTAATCACAATCCAATTGCACTCTGATCACTCTCTGAGCACACTCCGATCACACTCCAATCACACTCTGAGCACATTCCAAGCACACTTTGAGCACACTCCAATCAGACTCCGATCACACTGTGAGCACATTTCGAGCACACTCTGGTAACACTCTGAGCACACTCCAATAACACTCTGAGCACACTCCGAGCACATCACACTGTGAGCACACTTCAAGCACAGTCCGATCACACTTTGAGCACACTCCAATCACACTCCAATCACACTCTGAGCACACTCTGATGACACTCCAATCACACTTTGAGCACACTCCAAGCACACTTTGAGCACATTCCAGTCACGCTCCGATCACACTCTGAGCACACTCCAATCACACTCTGAGTACACTCTGAGCACACTCCAATGACACTACGATCACACTCTGATCACACTCCAATCAAACTCTGAGCACACGACAAGCACACTTGGAGCACACTCTGATCACACTCTGAGCACACTCTGGTCACACTCTGATCACACTCCAATCACACTTTGAGCACACTCCAATCACACTCTGAGCACACTCCAAGCACACTTTAAGCATACTCCAAGCACACTCCGATCACACTCTGAGCACACTTCGAGCAGACTTTGGTCACACTCTGAGCACACTCCAATCACAGTCTGAGCACACTTCAATCACACTCGGAGCACACTCTGATCACACTCCAATCAAACTCTGAGCACATTCCAAGCACACTTTGAGCACACTCCAATCACACTCCGAACACACTTCGAGCACACTCTGGTCACACTCTCAGCACACTCCAATCACACTCAGAGCACACTCCAATCACACTGCTATCACACTCTGATCACACTCTGATCACACTCCAATCACACTCCGAGCACACTCTGAGCACACTCTGATCACACTGTGAGAACACTTCGAGCACAGCCTGATCACACTTTGAGAACACTCTGATCACACTCTGAGCACACTCTGATCACACTCCAAGCACACTCTGAGCATACTCTGAACACACTCCAATTACACTCTGAGCACAGTTCGATCACACTCTGAGCACATTGACCACACTCTGATCACACTCTGATCCCACTCCAATAACACTCCAATCACACTCTGAGCACACGCTGATCACATTCTGAGCACACTCTGATCACACTCTGACCACACTATGACACATTCTGATCACACTCTGAGCACACTTCGAGCACACACACTCTGAGCACACTCCGATCACACACACACTCTGAGCACACTTCGAGTACAGTTCAATCACACTCTGAGCACAATGACCACACTCCAATTGCACTCCAATCACACTGTGATCACATTCCAATCACACTCTGAGCACACTCTGAGAACACTCCGAGCACACTCTGATCACACTGTGAGCACACTTCAAGCACAGTCTGATCACACTTTGAGAACACTGTGATCACACTCTGATTATACTCCAATCACACTCTGAACACACTCCAATTACACTCAGAGCACAGTTCAATCACACTCTGAGCACACTAACCACACTCTGATTACACTCTGATTACACTCTGATCCCACCCCAATCACACTGCGATCACACTCTGAGCACACTCTGATCACATTCTGAGCACACTCTGATCACACTCTGATAATACTGTGAGCACACTTCGAGTACAGTCCAATCACACTTTGAGGACACACCAATCACACTCCGATCATACTCTGATCATGATCACACTCCAATCACACTCCGAGCACACTCTGAGCACAATTCAAGCACACTCTGAGTACACTCTGATCACACTCCAATTACACTCTGAGCACACTTCAATCACACTCCGATCACACTCCAATCACACTCTGATCACACTCCGATCACACTCTGAGCACACTCTGAGCACACTCTGATCACACTCCGATTACACTCTGAGCACTCTGACCACAATGTGAACACACTTCAAGCGCAGTTCAATCACACTCTGAGCACACTGACCACACTCTGATCACACTCTGAGGACACTCTGATCACACTCCAATTGCACTCCGATCACACTCTGATCACACTCTGATCACACTTCGATCACACTCTGAGTACACTCTGATCACACTCCAATCACACTCTGATCACACTCCGATCATACTGTGAGCACAATTCGAACACAGTCTGATCACAGTTTGAGAACACTCTGATCGCACTCTGATCACACTCTAAGCACACTCTGAGCACACTCTAAGGACACTCCAATCACACTCTGATCACAGTCCAATCACACTCCGATCACGCTCTGATCACACTCCGATCACACTCTAAACACTCTCTGACCACACTTCGAGAACACACTGATCACACACTAATCACACTCTGATCACACTCCAAGCACACTCTGAACACACTCCAATTGCACTCTGAGCACAGTTTGATCACACTCTGAGCACACTAACCACACTCTGATCACACTCTAATCCCACTCCAATCACACTCCGATCACACTCTGAGCACATTCTGATTATACTCTGATCACACTATGACACACTCTGAGCACACTTCGAGCACACACACTCTGAGCACACTCCAAGCACACTCTCCAAGCACACTCCATGCACACTCTGAGCGCACTCTGATAATACTGTGAGCACACTTTGAGCACAGTCCGATCACACTTTGAGGACACACCAATCAACCTCCGATCACACTCTGAGCACACTCCGAGCACACTCTGAGCACCACACTCTGATCATGATCACACTCCAATCACACACTCTGAGCACACTCTGATCACACTGTGAGCACACTTCGAGCACAGTCCAATCACACTCTGAGTGCACTCTGATCACACTCCAATCACACTCCGATCACACTCCGATCACACTCTGATCACACTCCGAGCACACTCCAATCACACTCCAATCACACTCTAAGCACTTTCTGAACACACTTCGAGAATACACTGATCACACACTAATCACACTCTGAGCACACTCTGATCACACTTTAAGCACACTTGATCACACTCCAATCACACTCTGAGAACAGTCTGATCACACTCTGAGCACACTTCGAGCACACTCTGAGCACACTTCGAGCACACTCTGAGCACACTTCAAGCACACTCTGATAACACTTCGAGCACACTTTGAGCGCACTCTAATCACACTGTGATCACACTTTGAGCACAGTCCGATCACACTCTAATCACACCATGATCACACTCCAATCACACTTTGAGCACACTCCAATCACACTCCGATCACACTCTGAGCACACTCTGAGCACACTCCAAGCACACTCTGAGTACACTCTGACCAAACTCCAATTACACTCTGAGCACATTCCAATCACACTGTAATCACACTCTGACACACTCTGATCACACACACACTCTGAGCACACTTCGAGTACAGTTCAATCACACTCTGCACAATGACCACACTCAATTGCACTCCAATCACACTGTGATCACATTCCAATCACACTCTGAGCACACTCTGAGAACACTCCGAGCACACTCTGATCACACTGTGAGCACACTTCAAGCACATGTCTGATCACACTTTAGAACACTGTGATCACACTCTGATTATACTCCAATCACACTCTGAACACACTCCAATTACACTCAGAGCACAGTTCAATCACACTCTGAGCACACTAACCACACTCTGATTACACTCTGATTACACTCTGATCCCACCCCAATCACACTGCGATCACACTCTCACTTGAGCACACTCTTGATCACATTCTGAGCACACTCTGATCACACTCTGATAATACTGTGACACACTCGAGTACAGTCCAATCACACTTGAGGACACACCAATCACACTCCGATCATACTTGATCATGATCACACTCCAATCACACTCCGAGCACACTCTGAGCACATTCTAAGCACACTCGAGTACACTCTGATCACACTCAATTACACTCTGAGCACACTTCAATCACAACTCGATCACACTCCAATCACACTCTGATCACACTCCAGTCATACTCTGAGCACACTCTGAGCACACTCTGATCACACTTCCGATTACACTCTGAGCACTCTGACCACAATGTGAACACACTTCAAGGAGTCAGTTCAATCCACTCTGAGACACTGACCACACTCTGATCACACTCTGAGGACACTATGATCACAACTCCAATCAAATTGACTCCCGATCACACTCTGATCACACTCTGATCACACTCTAATCGATCACACTCTGAGTACACTCTGATCACACTCAATCACACTCTGATCACACTCGATCATACTGTGAGCACAATTCGAACACAGTCTGATCACAGTTTGAGAACACTCTGATCGCACTCTGATCACACTCTAAGCACACTCTGAGCACACTCTAAGGACACTCCAATCACACTCTGATCACAGTCCAATCACACTCCGATCACGCTCTGATCACACTCCGATCACACTCTAAACACTCTCTGACCACACTTCGAGAACACACTGATCACACACTAATCACACTCTGATCACACTCCAAGCACACTCTGAACACACTCCAATTGCACTCTGAGCACAGTTTGATCACACTCTGAGCACACTAACCACACTCTGATCACACTCTAATCCCACTCCAATCACACTCCGATCACACTCTGAGCACATTCTGATTATACTCTGATCACACTATGACACACTCTGAGCACACTTCGAGCACACACACTCTGAGCACACTCCAAGCACACTCTCCAAGCACACTCCATGCACACTCTGAGCGCACTCTGATAATACTGTGAGCACACTTTGAGCACAGTCCGATCACACTTTGAGGACACACCAATCAACCTCCGATCACACTCTGAGCACACTCCGAGCACACTCTGAGCACCACACTCTGATCATGATCACACTCCAATCACACACTCTGAGCACACTCTGATCACACTGTGAGCACACTTCGAGCACAGTCCAATCACACTCTGAGTGCACTCTGATCACACTCCAATCACACTCCGATCACACTCCGATCACACTCTGATCACACTCCGAGCACACTCCAATCACACTCCAATCACACTCTAAGCACTTTCTGAACACACTTCGAGAATACACTGATCACACACTAATCACACTCTGAGCACACTCTGATCACACTTTAAGCACACTCTGATCACACTCCAATCACACTCTGAGAACAGTCTGATCACACTCTGAGCACACTTCGAGCACACTCTGAGCACACTTCGAGCACACTCTGGAGCACACTTCAAGCACACTCTGATAACACTTCGAGCACACTTTGAGCGCACTCTAATCACACTGTGATCACACTTTGAGCACAGTCCGATCACACTCTAATCACACCATGATCACACTCCAATCACACTTTGAGCACACTCCAATCACACTCCGATCACACTCTGAGCACACTCTGAGCACACTCCAAGCACACTCTGAGTACACTCTGACCAAACTCCAATTACACTCTGAGCACATTCCAATCACACTGTAATCACACTCTGAGCACACTCTGAGTACACTCCGAGCACAGTCTGATCACACTCCAATCACACTCTGAGCACACTATGATCACACTGTGAGCATACTTCAAGCAGAGTCCGATCACAATTTGAGCACACTCTGATCCCAATCCAATCACACTCCGATCATACTCTGAGCATACTTTGATCACACTCTGAGTGCACTCTGAGCACACTCCAAGCACACTCTGAGAACACTGTGAGCACACTTCGAGCACAGTCCGATCACACTTTGAGCACACTCTGATCACACGCTGAGCACACTCCAAGTACACTCCAATCACACTCCGAGCACACTCTGAGCACACTTTGAGCACAGTTTGATAACACTCTGAGCACACTGAGCACACTCTGATTCCACTCCAATCACACTCCGATCACACTCTGAGCACACTTCGAGCACAGTCCAATCACACTCCGATCACAGTTTAAGCACACACTGATCACACCACACTCTGAGCACACACCAATCATACTAAAATCAGAATCTGATCAGAGTGTGATTAGCATAATTGATCCAAGTTTCTCAGCTGAGAAAATATAAGGTCATCTAGCCTAAGGGCCCCTTAGTAAGGGGTCAGTTCCTTGGTAACTGCCATTGACCTAAATAATGTACAAAGATCCAAATTCAAGCAAAAATTAAGTATCCCCTCTTTGGCTACTTGTCAGTCCATATCTATGCACTGACACTTACTAAATAATAAAAATAAAGATTAAGCCTTGAAACTGGATCTCTCCAGACAGCGTAAGATTACAAGGCTCTATCTGGCGTAGCTGCGCTGCATTACCAGAACCACCCCACTTTTTTTGTATCTAGCCGCTGACTATTAATACAAATCCTCTGCATGCAGCTGCAAGCTAGGAATTTCCTCCTCGCTCCAAAATACACTTAGACAAAGAATCCTGTACCTAATCTCTGCGGCTGTCAGATACCTTCATGAGGCAAGACATGTTCAGCCTGACTGATGAGAAAAACGGAAAAGTCAAAGGTAAAAGGATCAGGAATTGCTGATATTTGTTATATTTTTTGGACACTTTTTATCAGTACAGTGACAAGCAGATGAAGGCGCCTGGGATGTAATATAATGTAGTAGGATGGAACTGAGTTCAGCTGTGCGGGATCTCAGCTGACATGTGCACAGGCCTCAACGACACGTCAATTTTTTTAACATACAGCAAAAACAGAGTGGGTTTCATCACGTTTTCATCAGAATGTCGTCACAGTTTAGTTGGGGTTTCATCAGTATTTTTTCACTGATGAGAAAAAAAAAGGTTTCTCCACCTTCTCCTATCTATCATATGAAATCAGAGGCGTGAACAGATTAGACTGCCATAGGTATGAGTGCTGTGAAAAACTGATGTGTGAATGAGCCTTAAGGCCCTGTCACACACTACGATATCGTTAACGATATCATTGAAACATCCCGGATTTTCAGTCATTCTAATGACGTCGTAACGACGTCGTTCAGTGTGACATGTACATCCGATCAATGATAGTCGGGCAGATCGTTGATGGGAGGTTTGTGAACCGGACCTTAAACCAAACGATGAGCGTTCGTCCAACCTGCAGAATTGGTGTGTGTGACACCTCGATAACGAAGTCGTCAACGACCTGGCCTATTGAGAAGTGAAGGACGTAGGCGAGCTAAGGACCGCAAGTATCGATTGCTTGCGCGGAATCGTTGCTGCGTCGTTAACGATATCTATACGTGTGACATTTCACTGGCGATCATTGAACATCATTCTAGCGATCTAGGTCAAGTCGGATCATTGGTCGGTTCGCCGACACATTGAAGCGTGAGACGGGGCATTTAGGGTGCGCTCACATCTCTGTATCTTGCCTTATAGAGATCCTCGGCGAGAAAAGTAGCAGAGTGTCATGCGTTGCTTCATATCGTATAACATGTGTTTTTAGAATGGTCTTTTCCATACTGTAAAAATGTAAGATAGGAAGATAGATGATAAGATAGATGATAGACCAATCTTACCAGTCTACCGCTGTATGCTTCTGGGGACACTCATTAAGCTTCAAGCATATTCACTGCCCTGACCATCAACATCCAATCACAGATGCTCACTCTCTGTGACAGCACCTGTGATTGTCTGTTGCACTCACACTGTGGCCCCACAATTTGCCCGGTGTCTATTCTTGGTTAACCATATACGTTAGTGTATGGCAACTAACCTGCCGTCATATGTGTGTTAAATAAATAAATAATTGGAAAAAAATGCATAGGGGTCTCCCATATTTTTTTTTTTTTTTTTAAATCAAATATATTTTCATTAACAAAGAGTCCAACATGTTATTTCACAGTAGTTTTCATTAACATTTATCTCAGTAATTTTCTCCTTTATTTTCCATAAAACAATACAAACCCGTGAACTCCCTTTCCCTCCCCCCCACTAACTCCCACCCCTCCCCTTTCGAGCCAAGCGGTGATACCGTGTTACACGCATTTTTGAAACAAATACAGACTTCCACTCATTCCCCTCTATCCCATTATATAGAAGACGCTGCCCCCCAGGTAGAAACTCTATCCCATCCCGTAGGTGAGCCACGGCGACCAGATTCTCTCATAACTATCTAGTTTACCCCTTTTTCGGTATACCCCTCTTTCCATAAGAGAAGCATATTTTGCTCGTTCCATAAATTCCTGTCTCGATGGTGATTCTGCATCAATCCAATGCCGAGCGACCAACTTTCGTGCTATATAGAGTAGCCTGGCTATGGCTATCTTTGAAGATTCCTTTGTCTGGATTTCATCCATGGGGTCTCCCATATTTTTAATTCTCAGCACAGATAAAGAAGACAGCTGCAGGCTGCAGCCCCCAGCTAGGCACTTTATCTTGGCTATGTATAAAATAAGGGGTGCCCATGCTGGTTTTTTAATTAAATACATTTTATCAGAAATAACACACACTGACAACCCTCATTATCCCATTTATTACCATAAAAATAATAATAATAATATTTATTTATCTAATCTTTTTTTATATTAACCCCAAAACATAACCCTCCGTCGATAATCCACAACTAGGTCCCATGTCACATCCTAGCTCTTCTGCATCAGAGGCCACACTGAAGGAGAAAGGAGAAGCATCCTTTCATTGTGGCCTCCGAGAACAGCAAGGAGAGCTGTGGCCGTGTGAGTGGTGAATGAGTGAGGTCACCCAAAGACACAGCTCAGGTACTATGGTAAACGCTGACCACGGTTAGCGGTTACCATGGTACCATATAACCAAATAAGGTTATTGATAGTGGGTGTTCCTTGTTGGCAGGGCATGGTCAATAATAGAGCTTAAAGCAGGGAAGATCGGAAGAGAGTACCCCAGTAGTAGATAGTATCAGAAACAAAAGCCCTCCAAATTATTCAAACCCTTATGGTTACTCAGGGAGTTGGCCCAGCATTTGGACTGTAGACAGAACCTCAGCCAAGTATGTTCCCCCGGTGTTGGTGCTTGACGTCTACCCCTGGCGGATGCCCAGACGGTGGCGGTCCTCTCTGGTGTCAGTTCGGTGGGTTCTGAGCAGAGGTTTGGAAACAAATGAATCTTCATTGTGAGTGTAGTGAAAGAATACTTTCTGGCAGTTCGCTGGTAGTCTCATGGACACATTTTCATAAGTGGGGTAAGGATATTGTGGCGCCCCTGCGAAGAGGGTGGCCACAGGGTGAACTGCAGCCAGGTAAGGTAAAGATGGTTGACTGAAAAATACCCACACAGATTCACACACAGACCCTACGCCTAGGACTCTAGTTTAGGCAAGGGGTTGCAGGGGTTAAGAGTAATGTGGGTGAAGCGTAGAGCAGCACTGAACAAGTGGGTGGAGAGACCAACAATAGAAAAACCCAGGAACATACAGTTAGAGTCAGAACAGTCAAGAGAAGAAGTTGCAGGCAGACATTCCCAGGAGTAGAGGTTCCCTGGAGGACACAGAATCCTAGAGGCTATATTCCCAGGAGAGAAAGCTTGCTCCATAGCCGGAGGCGAGGGAAAGAAGCCAAAAAGCAATGGCACCCCACAGTGAGACAGAGGAAGCCTTGTGATCCCACAGCCATACCTGGGACACTGGAGGCTAGGCCACTACAGCCAAAGAGCCGGCTCTGTAGAGGTGACCGGGGGCACTCTAAGACCCTAATCACGAGACACACCGGTGTGGGGCAGGTACTCCATGAACTGTAGCCTACCTTCCACCACGGTCTAGGAACACAGCCATCATACTAGGGCTAGTGACGCGGAAAGAGAGGGACCCATCACACAAGAGCCCGTGAAGGCCAGACCAAACCCGTGAGTGAGGAGACAGAGAGACAAGAGCCTGAAAAGACTTGAGGGAAGCAACGCAGAGGAGCTGCCTGAGCTGCATCACCCAGTTACCCGGAGCAGTGCTAAAGTGTGAGAACTGTAACTTGGAAGAGCTGAAAGAACTGTAACTTGTAAACTGTTGTGAACTGCTGCTAAAGAACCTTAAGTAAAGTACCCGGTAAGCTCAGCATTGTCTGAGACTGCTTCTTTCCAGTGTTGCAGCAGCACATAATGCTGCATGAGCCGGTCACCAGCTGGGATCTGTACAAGTACAGATAAAGTGCTATTTAGTGCATGGAGGGTGTAGGCAGATGATCCAAGAGGCCAGATATGGAAAAGGGCAGGATTAGAATAGTTACATAAGTGAGGTGAGATGATAGGTAGGTGTAAAGTGATGCATTTTTAGGGCTGGCTTAAAACTGTGGGAATTGGTATTATTGGTAGTACGTTCAAGTGGATTGGTGCAGCTTGCAAGAAGTCTTGGAGACGGGAGTGGGAGGTTCGGATTGTAGATGATGTTAGTGCTTGGTAATTGGCAAAACAAAGGGCACGTGTAGGGCAATAGAACAAGATCAGGGAGGAAATGAAGGGGTGGTGAAGAACTGTGGAGGGCTTTGTGGGTGAGAGTGATAATTTTATATTGCACTCTGTATCAGATGGGCAACCTGTGCAATGACTGGCACAGGAAAGAGGAATAGGTGAAGCGGTTGGAAAGGAATATGAACCTGGCTGCTACATTCAGGATGGATTGGAGAGGAGAGAGTTTAGTAAATGGAAGAAAAAAAATTGCAATAATCCAGACGAAAATGAATACAAGCGAAAGTTAAAGTTATTGCAGAATCAACAGTAAGAAAAGGTTGAATTCTAAAGATGTTTATGAGGTGTAGGTGACACGAGTGAGCGAGTGATCGGATGTGGGTAGTGAAGGAGAGATCAGAGTCAAATATGACCCCTAGAGAGTGGGCAAGGGTAGAACCACACACGGAAATAGCAATATTAGGAGAGGGAGAAAACATGAAAAGTTCTGTTTTTGACAGATTCAGCTTAGGGTAGAGAGAAGACATGATGTTAGAGACAGCAGACAGACAAACACTGGTATTTTGTAATAATTCAGGGTAATGTCAGGAGAAGAGTTGTATGGGTGTTGTCCACATCGAGATGGTACTAAAAACCAAATCTACTGATGGTTTGTCCAATAGAGGCAGTGTATAGAGAGAAGTGAAGGGGACCTAGGACTGAAACTTGAGCAACCCCAACTGTGAGAGGAAGAGGAGAGGAAGAGGAGCCGGCAATAGATAAACTGAAGCAGAGGTCAGAGAGGTAGGAGGAGAACCAGGAGAGAGCGGTGTCCTTGAACCCAATAGAGCAGAGCATAGAGAGAAGGAGCTGGTGATCCACAGTATTAAGCGAAGCAGAAAGATCCAGGAGGATCAGTAGGGAGTAATGACCATTAGATTTAGCTTTTAGTAGATCATTAGAAACTTTAGTGAGGGCAGTTTCAGTAGAGTGGAATCCACATTGTATATGGTCAAAAGAGAATTATCTGAAAGTGGATGAGATGAGAGTGGACCAAGTGTTCAAGACATTTAGAGATGAAAGGAAGATTAGAGACCGGTCGGTAGTTAGCAGCGCAGTTCTGGTCAAGGTGAGATGAATATATATCTGTACAGAGAGAACAGGCAACAAAGTGACTAAATGGTAGCACTGCAACCTTGTAGCACTGGGGTCCTGGGTTCAAAACCCGTCAAGGGCAACATCCACAAGGAGTTTCCTTTAGGCTCTTTGGTTTTCTCCCACACTCCAAAGACATACCAATAAGTACAGTACCAATTGGGACAGTGTTGCAAATATATGTAAAGTGATGTGGAATTCATGGCGCTATCAAAGGATGAATATAATAATATAATAATGCTTTATTAGTCAACGCCTTTCAGGGCTTCCTGGCACCTTCCTCAGGACAAATCAATATCATATTGCCATGTTTCAGGGTGTTTCAGGGAAATGCGTTGACTAAAAATCAATATTAACTTCACCCTCTGATGTCTCGTGGAATACGGCAGCGTGGTTTTTAAACCTTCATCTTCCCTACTTCAATTTTCTTTGTATTGAAATACTAAAAAAATTTACTTTTTGATGTTAATCTAATTCATTGAGATGCACCTGTATGTATTAAAATTGGAAATAACATACACAATACTTAAAAACATTACATAGAAGATAAAAAAAGGAAAATGAAAGCAGGGAAGGGACAGTGATTCTTCTTTTCCCGGTAGGTGATAGGGCGACCAAAGACAATCTTTTGTAATTTCCAAAAGGACTGATACCAGGGTTACCTACCTGGTTCCCCATGTACATTACGATGGGCACACTTGTAGTCCTTCTATCTGAAGTGAAATCATAAAAGTCTACGGATAAACAAGAAGAACAATGGTGAGTGCCAAGTTGTGGGTGAGTGCTGACCACATGGTCTGAATACTTGTGGCCTTTTACACCCCATGGTGAAACACTGAGGTTTGCAGCAATTTTTACCACAATTTATGGGCACCATAATATGACTTGCTCTGAAGCCTGAAAAGGAATTGTCCGTCTTTCTGACACGAGTATTTTTTGCTAGATGGTAAGTAGCTGTAACAGCAGATTCAGCTCTAGAACACAGATTACCCTATATTACTAATGCTGAATATTGCATTTTCCCCTTTTTTTAATACATTGTAAATGTTGCATAGTTGTTTGCAAGGAAAATGGCATTTACCACCACATATGTCATTACAGTAACCAGTCCCCATATATACACCCCCATATTTCCTCATTTAAAACAATGTTTCTCTTTGGGTAGGGTCACATTGCTAAGCTAAATTGCATTCACCGCATCCGGATCCGGATGCGGTGAACGCAATGCCGGGCACACACATTTGTTACAAAAATGTGTGCAGAATACCGGACTGCGGTTACCGGATGGCTCAGGATGTGTAATCCCTGAGCCATCCGGTAACTGCCGAGGTTGCGGTTCCCGGCTATTGGCGGGATCCGCAACCTTAATAAAGAGTAAAATTGTTGATCTAAATGACTTTTTAAGGTCTGTAGGGGGGCTTAGACCCCCCTACAGACCGGCCGCCCACTTCTATAGTGTACTTCAGCTATATCTCACGGGGCACGGGCTCCCCGGAGCAAAGTGCCCCCCCCCCGTATCACTATACAGGGGTGCCTACACCCCTCTATTACAATGATGCTTTAATGATGTCCAAAAATGCAGTACAAAAAGGATTTTAGCAATCGCAATGTAAGTTTATACTTACATGCTGTTGTAGGCAGAGTCCCGAGAAAACCATGGGCGGGGCTGTGTGCAGCAGCCTCCGCCCACTCCTTCTTGATGGCCTCCCCCTCTGGCCGTAATCCAGTGTTGTGAGGGCGGGCACGTCGTTAAAGGGGCGTGGCTAACTATTTGCCGTGGTTAGCCACGCCCCTTTAACTACGTGCCCGCCCTCACAACACTGGATTACGGCCAGAGGGGGCGGCCATCAAGAAGGAGTGGGCGGAGGCTGCTGCACACAGCCCCGCCCATGGTTTTCTCGGGACTCTGCCTACAACAGCATGTAAGTATAAACTTACATTGCGATTGCTAAAATCCTTTTTGTACTGCATTTTTGGACATCATTAAAGCATCATTGTAATAGAGGGGTGTAGGCACCCCTGTACAGTGATACGGGGGGGGGGGCACTTTGCTCCGGGGAGCCCGTGCCCCGTGAGATATAGCTGAAGTACACTATAGAAGTGGGCGGCCGGTCTGTAGGGGGGTCTAAGCCCCCCTACAGACCTTAAAAAGTCATTTAGATCAACAATTTTACTCTTTATTAAGGTTGCGGATCCCGCCAATAGCCGGGAACCGCAACCTCGGCAGTTACCGGATGGCTCAGGGATTACACATCCTGAGCCATCCGGTGACCGCAGTGCGGCCCGGTAAACGCTGCGAAAACTGCTGCCTGCATGATTTTAAACGCAGGCAGCAGTGCCGGATCCGGCCACCGGATGGCTTGTGAAGCCATCCGGTGTTTTGCATAGGCTTCCATCAGGAGCCTTTCCTGGTCCGGTTTTGAGCTTTTTTAAAGCTCAAAACCGGATCAGGATTTTAAACAAAAAACGCCAATGTGACCCTACCCTTTATCTATATTGCTATATTTTCACATTTACTTCAGCATGCAGCCTAATAAGGGACACATTGCTGGATTCCAGTCTCTGGCTTCACTAGGTGGCAATAACTTAGAGAAATGATCCCTTTAAATGTCTTGTTAAAGTTTGTTGCAACTGCATCTCCCTATGTACAGTACATAGCACTTAGTTGCTGCTCAACAACCCAGTAAGAGTTGTGAGTTTTCAGATTCCACCATCTAGACTTACAGCTGCATCTCAATGAATTAGAATATAATCAGAAAGTTAATTTATTTCAGTAATTCAATACAAAATGTGAAACGCATATATTATATGGAGTCATTACAGAGTGATCTATTTCAAATGTTTATTCCTGTAAATGTTGATGATTATGGCTTACAGCCAATGAAAACCCTATGGTCATTATCTCAGAAAATTAAAGTAAGGAGGATGAAGGGTTAAAAGCCATGCTGCCGTATTCCACGAGACTTCAAAGGGTGAATATAATGTTGACTTATTAGTTAACGCATTTCAAGGCTCCTAGAAACATGTCAATATCATATTGATTTGTCCTTAGGAAGGGGCTAGGGAGCCCTGAAATGCATTAACTAATAAATCAATATTATATTCACCCATTGATGTTTCGTGGAATACGTCTTCACGGTTTTTACTCCTACGTCCTCCCTACTCTATATGCACCACGCTGGGGACTGCAGCAGCCGTACCTATTTAGGTCATATTTTATCTCTCAAACACTTCATTCTTCCTACTTTAATTTCTGAGATAATGACCTTTGGGTTTTCATTGGCTGTAAGCCATAATCATCAACATTAACATTAGGATTGCCTCTGTGACTGTTCCAAACGGAAGAAGCCCGTTTAGTAAGGGGAGGAAGAAGAGACCATCCAGAGACTGAGAGTGAGGAGGTTAAAGAAGTGCCTGAAGTAACGAGAGACTGTATGACTTCTTGTGAAGGCCTGTTGTGCCATATCATCAGAGTCTGTTGTGTACATGGACAGTAAGGGTGCCTTCACATTTCAGGACGTTTGCGCCGCGGACGGTGCGGCTCTGTGTCCCGAAATCCGCATGCGGATTGCGCGCCTATCTTTAACATGGGATGCGCAGTCATCCGCACATAGCCATGTTCATTCGCGTTCAGCTGCGTAACTATACGCATGCGGACGGAGAAGAAGATTTTATGCCCCCAGGGAACGCGGCTTGTAGCATTTTTCGGCGCGTCCAAAAAAATGCAAGTGTCCGCATGCGCACGCTGCGGATACAATTAACAATAGCCCTCTATGAGACTGTACGCATGCGGATGGTTTTGCGCACAGCTGCGGATGAAACGCATGCGGACACCTTAGTGCGCATGCTCAAAAAGAGTTTTTGGCGTCCAGCATAATCTCCGCCCATGAACTAGCGAACGGATGCAGATGGAAAACGCATGCGCAAGGCTCAAAACGCAAACAAACGCATGTGAACGTTGCGGACCTGCGTGCGCAAACCTATGCGCATGCGTATGTAAACCGCAACGTTTACACGCGTTCGCATGCGTTTTCACCTGCGGCTGCGCATGCGCATGGGACGCAACGTAAACTAGACTAAGGTTATGTGCCCACTGTCAGCTGCAAAAAAAAAGCAGCTGTGAAAAAAATGCAACATAAAGGTATTGTTTTTGTGTTTTCATTTGTGCACATTACAAATGCAGCACAAATAAGTGTTTATGTGGCACCCCTGGGTCGCAGTGCCACAGTGTCATCACTGCCCCCGGGTAGTGGTGTCACAAGAGAGCAACAAAGGGTATTCTCTTCAGGCAGCACACACACAACACCAACACCTCCAGGGCAGTCTTTGAAGTTATGCTGAGGTTGTAGCCTATCATGCAAGTTTCACGCAAGTGGCTAACTGAAAGCCGGTAAATACACTAGAGAAGAGAGGGGACAGCTCAGCCGCAGTCACGCCATGCCATTCCCCATCTCATTGTGCATTATTAATCAGATTTTTCTACAAATATATTTAAAAGCTTCTTAACCCTATATGATTTGATAAAATGAAGTTGTAGCTTTGTCTACATAAGAGACGAAGCATCATTTACCTCCTGCACAATAACCTTCAATTTCCCATTGATTTTATATTAACAGCTGTAAAATTTGCTTAGTAAGGAGTCAAAACTGTATCCAGAAAATAAAGAGTTTATGAAAAGATGGAGACATTTACTCATGGAAGCCATGCAATCATTTGACATTAAATATATTTAGTCTTTTTTGGCCACTATATTTGACACAATCCTGACAAAAGACTTCATTTTTTCCATTCATCAGATAACGGATGTCACATAATACACGCCAAAAATTTACGGGCAGGATAAAAACTGTGTAGGTGTATTCTGATTTATTATCAACAAAGCTTAGGGAGGTTTCCAGTTCTGACTGTTCTCTATAATATCCAGATTAAAAGGTTAAAGTAAGATAATAAATAACAGATCACTGAAGGAGCGCAATGATGCGTTCACGGTTCCTATTCTATCCTTGAAATTCCTCCTCAAAATCAACAAGTCATTGTTTCTTGTCAGACTATTTGGAACCTTCATTGTCTGAGTTTGTGTATTGCTAATTTATTGTAAATTACCTCACCTCCTCTATCTTCATCACTCAGAAGAGAATTATGCAGATATCGGATTGAAATGCCTATCAATATGAGAACTGCCTTATCCCACAAATCCTGTAAGACCACAATAACCTGAGATGAGTGCTCAGGATATATTAAAGGACTTGCTTCAGTCACCAGTTGTTCATATGCTACATGGCTTCAACCTAGAGGCTCCAGTCCCAATTAGAAGAACATAAAGTCAGTCTAGGAATTTCAGTTCTGGTTGCTAGGATAATGTTGTGTCATTGTGGCGCCCCTGCGTCTTAGTCGCCACAGTGATACTGCCACCTAATCCACAGGTGTGGTGTCATTACTCTTTGGTAAGAAAGGGACATGAACCTGAGACACACATCTCACACCCAACATCATTCCCAACTCCAGGCCAGGAGATGCAGGGCGGACGAACCCATCTAGAGGGCAGTCGCCATCTGCTGGCTGGAAGAAGAAGTAGTTTTAGGGGGTGGGAACACAGAGAGTGAGTAAGTGGATAGAGAAGAAGAAGGAGTAAGATGGAGTTCTAGGGGAGGCTAGTGTTGGGGCAGAGTGGAACCAGTGAGTAGGTCGCCATGGAATCCTGGACAGAAGGACCCCAAATCTGCAACCACCATTCAGGTCATTGGTAGAGGAACTAGCTACGTGAGGGGACCGGCCCCAATCTGGTGTGAAAACTGTATGTTCAAGCCAGGAAACTGAAGGTTAGTGGACTGCAAGTGCAATGGCCAACCCCGTGTACACTCCCAGGCCGTCACTCAACAGGTCCCGCAGTCGCCTGCCTTAGGACTAGTAGCACGAATGCACAGGACAAGAGAAGGAGAGAAGATCAACACAGGAAGCGTAGCAAAGAAAGGCTTATAAAGGGTGTCTCAACAGAGTGTTCCTGGACTATCTGAGGGCTGGCCAAGCTGCAATCTGGAAGAGCTCAATGCCCCGGCTGGGTTGGCACCAAACTAACCTGCAAGTAAAGAGACTTGTAAGAACTGCAACACTGTGTCTGTCCACTCCTTCTGTGCCTCCCTGCACAACAACCACCATCATACACACTGACTCTTATACCAAACACCTAAGCTGCCACTACATCTGTGCACCAGGGTTCACTACAAGCAGCGCTGGTCACCCTGACCATAATCCATGGATTGCGTCACAAATAAACTTTAATCCCTTATAAATACCCCCCCTCCCTTTTACATGCTCAGTCAGGGCCACGGCCTCTGGGGTTGCCACCGTGACTACTGAACAGACTGATACCACCAGAGTGTTCAAGTACCCCAGCCCTTGTGGCCATTGCATCATCATACTCTGCAAGGCCTCAGTCTAGGAGTTTTTGGCCCGACTAGAGGAGCACAAAAACTGGATTATATTCTGCAGGCGTTCAGCCTAGGATTCTAGGATTTGGCTGGAATATGAGACTACTTAACCCCTTCCCGACCCTTGGCCCACCGTTTGGGCCATGAAAACAAGTTCATTCCCGACCCTTGGCCAAAACGGTGGGCCATGAAATGATCGCGCTCCTGCGGCGCGTGTGAGGGGGGTGACTCAGGTGTCACCGTTGCTACTGAAGCGACCGGTGGTAAGGCCGCGGGTGTGTGTGTATGATTTTTCTCAACAGAATCCCCATACTCAGGTTTAACCGATAATAACGTTTCTTTACTGGCAAACATGTTTATCTCACAGTCAACCGAACTATATGCGCACTTGTATATATTAGAGTCTCTGGATCTTCACTTCTGCCGGGTACGCAGCAAGAAAAAAACACAACAATGAAGGTATCTTTCCCTAACTTTCCCTAAAATCACGTACCAGTCTATCACAGAAGAAGATGTCGCTCCCACGTCGCAGGCCTGGGGATCTCACGATGACGGGTCCCGGTGCAGCGCTGAAGGGGGAAACTCCTCAGTCTTCTTCTTTGGTCTCCTTCCGCAGGTAACGGAATCTTTCTTTGTTAGTCTCTCCCAGTCTCAGGGCACACCGAGCAGCAGAAGGAAGATCACGGCAGTACAAATGGCTCCCTTATGTCGGTCACGGCCCCTGCACATGCACTCCGGGTGCTCGGCGGGCAAGGTTTTGCAGAGCGGCCAGAGTCACAGCACCAAAGTCCAGTGGCCCAGGATCAGTCACAGGGGCTTCTGCGGGGTGATTTTTCCGGCAAGGTGTAGCAAAGTAGCCCTCTTTGAACAGACATCCACAGGCAGATCTTCCCTGGCTCAGCTCTGGATCTATACTGACTTCCTGCTGCTCTCTCTTCCTGAGTAAACACATTTGCTGAAAAGGGAATTTCCCACTTCCCTGCGTTTGTTTCAGCACTTGTCCACAAGGGGCAGTATCGGACTGTGTAATGTTCACTTCAGTGTCCATTTCAATAATACAATCTGAATTGCTCACCTCACTACATACCCCCCCACTTAAAGGTTGACAGTCCCTGTCAACAACCATCGGCTCCAAGGCAGTGATGGCCGTTGATATCACAGGGATTGATCTCCGGCGGAGTAGGGACCTCTGTTGGGGGAAACCGGCATCCCCCCGTTCACCTTCGCTCCCTTGTTCAGGGCTCACAATATCTCCAATAAACTCAGTCACGTTTTCTACCCGGGGAGAGTAGGATCGCCGGCGGTAGCGGCGCCGGTTGGGGGCAAATCTGCTTCCTTTAACGGGAACACCCCCAGGACCGGTGACGTCGGCGGCCTCTGTACCCTTCTCTCCCTTCACAACATCAAACTGTACCAGCTCCCCATCACCAACGCTGCGGAGGCACTTACGAGGATTGTTACGCTTTATGGCAGTCTGATGTACAAACACGTCATCCATTGTGTCATTCCTGCTGATGAAGCCATACCCATCGCGGACATTAAACCACTTCACCGTCCCCTGGACCCGAGTGACCAGCACTTGCTTATCGGTCTGGCTCTGTCTCTTCACACCCTTTTCCCTGATCTCCCCTGCCGAGCGAGCCGCTTTGGCGGGGGCGTCTAGTTTAAAGGTGGCTGCTGTTGTGGGGCATGACTTGCTGGTTCTCTCTTCCTGAGTAAACACATTTGCTGAAAAGGGAATTTCCCACTTCCCTGCGTTTGTTTCAGCACTTGTCCACAAGGGGCAGTATCAGACTGTGTAATGTTCACTTCAGTGTCCATTTCAATAATACAATCTGAATTGCTCACCTCACTACACTACTGCAAGGTGACAACTTGAAGTTAACCCCTCGGGGGGTGGATTAACCCCCCCGTGCCCAGGGCCCCTCCGATCTGCAGTTTAAAAGTGAAACTGCAGATCGGAGAAATCAGAGCGATTCCCCCCTCCCAGATCTGATTGGAGCTCTCCAATCAGATCTGGAGGGGCGGATCGGCAGGTGCCCTCCCCCTACTCAGCCCCCCCAGCTCCAGGAAGCATTAGGGGCCCCCTGTTGTCGTCTATCCACCCCCCCGCCCCTCCGATTATCTTTATCTGTCGGCGGCTGCACCGCTTCTGCAGCCGCCGTCATCCCATCCTGCGCCCCCGCCCCCTCCCTTCTCCAGGCCCCCCTGTGTCTTGTCCCCCTCCCTCCAGCCCCCCTTATATCCGGCCTGTGCCCCCCCGCGTCCCCGCCAATCACCCGTCCTCCTCCTTCTGTATACATCTGACCGGCGGGCTCATGCGCCCGCCGATCAGCCTGCAAAGGCTCCTCTCCCCCTTCTCATCTCCCCCCCCCTTCCCCTGCTCATTCTCCCCCCCCTTCCCCTGCTCACTCTCCCCCCCCCCCCCTGCTGCCCCGCTCACCTATTCCGGTCGGCCTCCGTTGCAGCTGCGGTGTGGCCTCTCCTCTCAGGGGCTCCTCCTCCTCATGGGTAAGTATGAATGAATGAATGAATGAATGAATAGATGGATGGGTGAATGGATGGATGGATGTGTGCGTCCGTGGATGTGTGTGTGCGACCCTGGATGTGTGCGTGCGTCCGTGGATGTGTGTTAGTGTGTCCGTGGATGTGTGCGTACATGGATGCATGCGTGGATGTGCGTATGTGGATGTGCGTGAATTCCAGAGTTTGTGGATGTGTGTGCGTCCGTGGATGTGTGCGTGAATTCCAGCGTCCATGGATGTGTGCGTGCGTCCATGGATGTGTGTGTGCATCCGTGGATGTGTGCGTACGTGGATGTGGATGTGCATGAATTCCAGCGTGCGTGGATGTGTGCGTGCGTCCGTGGATGTGTGCATGTGTGAATGTCAGCGTGCGTGGATGTGTGCGTGCGTCCGTGGATGTGTGCATGTGTGAATGTCAGCGTGCGTGGATGTGTGCATGCGTCTGTGGATGTGTGTGTGCGTCCGTGGATGTGTGCGTGCGTGGATGTGTGTATGTGGATGTGCATGAATTCCAGCGTGCGTGCGTGCGTCCGTGGATGTGTGCATGTGTGAATGTCAGCGTCCGTGGATGTGTGCGTGCGTCTGTGGATGTGTGCGTGCGTCTGTGGATGTGTGCGTGCGTGGATGTGCGTATGTGGATGTGCGTGAATTCCAGCGTGCGTGGATGTGTGCGTGCATCCGTGGATGAGTGCATGCGTGGATGTCAGCGTGCGTGGATGTCAGCGTGCGTGGATGTCAGCGTGCGTGGATGTCAGCGTGCGTGCGTCCGTGGCTGTGTGCATGCGTGGATGTCAGCGTGCGTGAATGTCAGCATGCGTGGATGTGTGCGTGCATCCGTGGATGTGTGCGTGCGTCTGTGGATGTGTGCATGCGTGGATGTGCGTATGTGGATGTGCATGAATTCCAGCGTCCGTGGATGAGTGCATGCGTGGATGTCAGCATGCGTGGACGTCAGCGTGCATGGATGTCAGCGTGCGTGGATGTGTGCGTGCATGCGTGGATGTGTGCGTGCGTCCGTGGATGTGCGTGCGTGGATGTGCATATGTGGATGTGCGTGAATTCCAGCGTGCGTGGATGTGTGCGTGCGTCCGTGGATGTGTGCATGTGTGGATGTAGATGTCAGCGTGCGTGGATGTGGATGTCAGCATGCGTGGATGTCAGCGTGCGTGGATGTGGATGTCAGCGTGCGTGGATGTCAGCGTGCGTGGATGTCAGTGTGCGTGCGTGGATGTGTGCATGCGTGGATGTCAGCATGCATGGATGTCAGGATGCGTGCGTGGATGTGTGCGTGCGTGGATGATGGGTGCATAGGTGGATGGATGGGTGCAAAAAGGGATCAAGTGTCCTCTTGTTGTAGTCTCTGGGATCATAGTCATGGTGCATTGTATGACAGATCATTGTCATACAGTGCCCCATAACTCTGACCCTAGAGGCTGTAGGAAGAGGACACTTGATCCCTTGCTGCAGTCTCTGTGGATTGAGCAGAGGCGATCGAGTGTCGTGGGACCTTCATTATGGACTACGACGGAGGCGATCGAGCGTCGTGGGACCTTCGTTGTGGACTACGTCGGATCTTTATAATAAAGATGGAGTCCGAATTTTGTTTGTGTTTTTTTTCAAATAAAAAGATTTTTCTTTGTGTGTATTTTCTGACTATTTACTAGAGATTCCTAATGGCGGGTCTAACATTGGCCCTATATTATGAATCTCGGGCTTAGTGCCAGCTGCCAATAAAAAGCTGGCATTAACCCCTTTATTACCCAGTTTGCCACCGGCACCAGGGCAACTGGAAGAGTCTGGGTACAGCGCCAGAAAATGGCGCTTCAATGAATGCGCCATTTTCTGGGGTGGCTGCGGGCTGCAATTCGCAGCATGGGGGGCCCAGAACGCTTGGGCCTCTCCATGCTGCGGATTCTAGCCCCCAGCTGCCTAGTTGTACCTGGCTGGACCAAAAATATGGCGGAGCCCCATGCCATTTTTTTTTCTAGAATTAGTCCTAGAAAAAAAAAAAGGCTTCGCTGTATTATTTGGTTGCCAGCCAGGTATAACAAGGCAGCTGGGGGTTGCTGGCAGTCCGTAGCTGCCAAGTTGTACCTGGCTGGACCAAAAATATGGCGAAGCCCCATATCATTTTTTTTACTACTTCTACTAATAAAATGACAAGGAGCTTTGCCATATTTTTGGTTGCCAGCCAGGTACAACTTGGCAGTTGGGGGCTGCAATCCTCATCGTGGAGAGACGCAAATGTTGTGGCCCCCCAGGCTGCAAATTGCAACTCACAGCCACCACAGAAAATAGCACATTAGAGGCGCCATTTTCTGGTGCTGTACCCCAACTCTTCCAGTTGCCCTTGTGCTGGTGGCACACAGGAGCACTCCATACGCGACATGGTGTCCGCTAACAAGTTGAATGGAAAATTAGCTCCAATTATTAGCGGGCACCATGTTGCGTATGGAAAGCCCCTGTGTGCCTAAACATTGAAGCTACCTCACAAGTGACCCCATTTTGGAAACTAGACCCCCCAAGGAACGTATCTAGATGAATAGTGAGCACTTTGAACCCCCAAGTGCTTCACAAATTGATCCATAAAAATAAAAAATACTTTTTTTTCCACAAAAAAAATTAGTTTTTCATTTTTACGGAACAATTTGTGAAGCACCTGGGGGTTCAAAGTGCACACTATGCATCTATATACATTCCTTGGGGGGTCTAGTTTCCAAAATGGGTCACTTGTGGGGAGCTCTAATGTTTAATCACACAGCGGCTCTCCATACGCAACATGGTGTCAGCTAACAATTTCAATTGTTAGCGGACACCATGTCGCATGTGGAGAGCCCCTGTGTGCCTAAACATTGGAGCTACCCCACAAGTGACCCCATTTTGGAAGCTAGACCCTCCAAGGAACATATCTAGATGCATAGTGAGCACTTTCAACCCCCAGGTGCTTCACAAATTGATTCGTAAAAATGAAAAAGTACTTTTTTTCCGCAAATTTTTATTTTTTTCATTAATTTGTGAAGCACCTGAGGGTTCAATATGCTCACTACCCATCTAGATAAGTTCCCTGGGGGGTCTAGTTTCCAAAATCGGGTCACTTGTGGGGGAGCACCAATGTTTAGGCACACAGGGGCTCACCAAATGCAACATGGTGTCAGCTAACAATTTGAGCTGATTTCCATTCAAATTGTTAGCGGACACCATGTCGCGTTTGGAGAGCCCCTGTGTGCCTAAACATTGGAGCTCCCCCACAAGTGACCCCAATTTGGAAACTAGACCCCCCAGGGAACGTATCTAGATGGGTAGTGAGCATATTAAACCCCCAGGTGCTTCCTAAATTAATGAAAAAAAAACATTTTGCGGAAAAAAAGTACTTTTTCATTTTTACAGATCAATTTGTGAAGCACCTGGGGTTCAAAGTGCTCACTATGCATCTAGATATGTTCCTTTGGGGGTCTAGTTTCCAAAATGGCATCATTTGTGAAGGAGCTCCTATGTGGAGACGCACAGGGGCTCTCCAAACGCAACATGGTGTCCGCTAACAATTTGAGCCCATTTTGCATTCAAATTGTTAGCGGACACCATGTCGCGTTTGGAGAGCCCCTGTGCGTCTCCACATTAGAGCTCCCCCACAAGTGACCCCATTTTGGAAACTAGACCCCCAAAGGAACGTATCTAGGTGCATAGTGAGCACTTTCAACCCCCAGGTGGTTCACAAATTGATCCGTAATAATGAAAAAAGAAAATTTTTGTGGAAAAAAAAGTGCTTTTTCATTTTTATGGATGAATTTATGAAGCACCTGGGGGTTCAAAGTGCTCACTATGCATCTAGGTACGTTCCCTGGGGGGTCTAGTTTACAAAATGGGGTCACTTGTGGAAGAGCCCCAATGTTTAGGCACACAGGGGCTCACCAAACGCAACATGGTGACAGCTAACAATTTGAGCTGATTTTTATTCAAATTGTTAGCGGACACCATGTCGCGTTTGGAGGGCCCCTGTGTGCCTAAACATTGGAGCTCCCCCACAAGTGACCCCATTTTGGAAACTAGACCCCCCAGGGAACATATCTAGATGGGTAGTGAGCATATTGAACCCCCAGGTACATCACAAATAATGAAAAAAAAAGATTTTTGCGGAAAAAAAGTACTTTTTAATTTTTACAGATCAATTTATGAAGCACCTGGGGTTTGAAAGTGCTCACTATGCTTCTAGATATGTTCCTTTGGGGGTCTAGTTTCCAAAATGCGGTCACTTGTGGGGGAGCTCCTATGTGGAGACGCACAGGGGCTCTCCAAACGCAACATGGTGTCCGCTAACAATTTGAGCTCATTTTGCATTCAAATTGTTAGCGGACACCATGTCGCGTTTGGAGACCCCCTGTGCGTCTCCACATTGGAGCTCCCCCACAAGTGACCCCATTTTGGAAACTAGACCCCCAAAGGAACGTATCTAGGTGCATAGTGAGCACTTTCAACCCCCAGGTGGTTCACAAATTGATCCGTAATAATGAAAAAAGAAAATTTTTGTGGAAAAAAAAAGTGCTTTTTCATTTTTATGGATACATTTGTGAAGCACCTGGGGGTTCAAAGTGCTCACTATGCATCTAGATATGTTCCCTGGGGGTCTAGTTTCCAAAATGGGGTCACTTGTGGGGGAGCCCCAATGTTTAGGCACACAGGGGCTCACCAAACGCAACATGGTGACAGCTAACAATTTGACCTGATTTTTATTCAAATTGTTAGCGGACACCATGTCGCGTTTGGAGAGCCCCTGTGTGCCTAAACATTGGAGCTCCCCCACAAGTGACCCCATTTTGGAAACTAGACCCCCCCAGGGAACATATCTAGATGGGTAGTGAGCATATTGAACCCTCAGGTGCTTTACCAATTGATCTGTGAAAATGAAATAGTACTTTTTTTTTTCACAAAAATTTTCTTTTAGCCTAAATTTTTTCGTTTTTACATGGCTACAGCATAAAATTCATCCTAAAATTTGTTGGGCAATTTCTCTTGAGTACACCGATACCTCATATGTGGTCATAAACCACTGTTTGGGCACACGGCAGGGCTCAGAAGGGAAGGAGCGCCATTTCACTTTTTGAATGTAAAATTAGCTCAAAAATTCAAATTGCGCTCCTTCCCTTCTGAGCCCTGCCGTGCGCCCAAACAGTGGTTTATGACCACATATGAGGTATCGGTGTACTCGGGAGAATTTGAACAACACATTTTAAGATCCATTTTATCCTGTTGCCCATGTGAAAATGAAAGAATTGAGGCTAAAAGAACATTTTTGATAAAAAAATTAAAATATCAATTTTTTGTTTCCACTTTGCCTTAGTTCCTGTGAAGCACCTGAAGGGTTAATAATCTTTTTGAATGTAGTTTTGAGTAGCTTGAGTGGTGCAGTTTTTGGAATGGTGTCACTTTTGGGTGTTTTCTGTGATATACACCCTCAAAAGGACTTCAAATGTGATGTGGTCACTAAAAAAAATGGTTTTGTAAATTCTGGTTGAAAAATGAAATATTGCTCATGAACTTTGAACCCTTATAATGTCCTACCAAAATTTTTTTTTTTTTTTTCAAAATTGTGCTGATGTGAAGTAGACATGTGGGAAATATTATTTAATAACTTTTTTCTGTCACATATCTCTCTTGTTTATCAGAAAAAAAATTAATAATGTGAAAATTGCAAAACTTTCAAAATGTTTGCCATATTTTTGATTTTTTCACAAATAAACGCAAAAATTATCGACTTAAATTTAATACTAGCATGAAGCCCAATATGTCACGAAAAAACAATCTCAGAATCGCTAGGATCGGTTGAAGCGTTCCCGAGTTTTAACCTCATAAATGGACACTGGTCAGAATTGCAAAAAAGGCCAAGGTCTTTAGGGTCAAAATAGGCTGGGTCCTGAAGGGGTTAAGGAAGACACGCAGGTTAGGACAATTCGATCATCAGGCTACAGACTTTGCTGTGCCCAGTCAGCTTCCTAAGCTTGCTGCTATTCCTTTCTCAGTGAGTGCCCACCAAAAGCGCGGTGCTGCAGGACTAGCGTAGTTGGCCCTAGAAGCCCCAAAGGCACAAATATTCTAATCTATGGTGAGCCAGCGGAAGGGTGAGACTCTGTTGCCTTTTACATCATGTGTTTGGCTAGTTACGTGTTAGGGCCCTTTCACATCAGCGTTTTTCGTAAATCGCGGCAGATGCGGTGAAAAAACCGCATCTGCCGCGTTTGCCGCATAACCGTTCCACTTGCGGCACGGTTGCGGTTTTTTCCATAGGAAGTATAGGGGGACTTGCGGCAGATGCGGCAAGTGCGGTATTGCACTTGCGGCAGGTGCGGCAGCGAAAAAAACCGCGGTCAGCCGCGTTTTTTTTTCGCTGCCGCACCTGCCGCAAGTGCAATACCGCACTTGCCGCATCTGCCGCAAGTCCCCCTATACTTCCTATGGAAAAAACCGCAACCGTGCCGCAAGTGGAACGGTTATGCGGCAAACGCGGCAGATGCGGTTTTTTTCACCGCATCTGCCGCGATTTACGAAAAACGCTGATGTGAAAGCACCCTTATATGTCTTTGACTGTTGGGGATCCAATAAAGCCTTACTATTGTGGTTCCTTCACCCTGTGTTGTCTGAGTAGTGTTCCGCCCACGGTTAACGAGTTCAGGCGTTCAGATGGGATGAGCCCTAAAGGCAGCCAGACCAGCAGCGGACAAGAGCACCCATTGACCGCCGTGTCTCCACATGTGGCCCCAGAGGTCATCTACTTCCTTTCTGAAGAGACAATTTACATATTTGGTACAGATGAGCAGTTGTGATGCAACACGGGCAGATGGTGTTGGTGCAGCAAGGTAATGCAGCAGGAACATTAGATGTTGTGGTGGATGAATGGCATCAGGAGGAGCAAATGGAAATCAAACAATCTGATGCAGGAGAGTGGAGAAAAAGCAGGCATGAAAGAATTCTACTCCCGAAGGAAGCAGGGTAGACAAAGCTGAGAATTGCAGAAATGATATAATGGTATCCAATTTATGACAGAGGTCAGGCAGAAATGGCACAACTGTATAGCAGAGCTAGATCTGGGGAAGAGCTAAGTTTGTCTGTGAGTCCATTCAGAACTTTGACAGTGGTGTGGGCAGAATTTACTGAGTTCTTGACAAATTAGAGGTAGAACTAGTACAGCTTGAGCAGTGACAGCGGTGAATTTGTCAAAAACTACAGTGCAAAGTTACCAGTAATATGGCAGTCTTGGCTCAGTGATACAGAAGAGCTGAGTTTTCCACAGAGTCAAAGTAGGACTGACCAGTGGAATAGTAGATTCACAGTGAGTTATCAGAGCTGCTTGTGCCACAAGTTTCTATTAGTGCAGAAAGTCAGAAAACAGTAGCAGTGTGAATATGGCAAAAAATTGAATACTCAGATGGTGATATGCTGTCTGAGCCAACCATAAGGCCTGGGACTGGGAGCATGATGTTAGAGGTACACTCCAGGTTCCCCTGACAATCAAATGAGCCAAAGAACTGAGAGAAAGACATTGGGAGTGATAATATTCTAGTTGGAGCAGAGTCACTAAAAGGCATGGCAAATGTTTAAGATTTAGGGACCTATACAATCGGCTTTCCCAGGAGAAACCTGAGAGTAGAGCCAAAACCACTCCACTTCACCATTCGTCCAGTAGTTGGGTTCCCCTCTATTCAACCCTATTCCAGTCTGAAAGTCTTACTAGTCCCCTGCCCTATAGAATACAGTACAGTGGTGTGACTATGGGAGGTGCATGTGAAGTCTTGGCACATAGGGCATGGTGCCCAAGATAGCCCATAGGATCATCTGAACATAGGAAGACACCAATATTATAAATAATAAACCATACTGGTCTGATTAGCTTAAAGGGAACAACCTATTTCAACTTGTTATTGACACGCCCCTCCAAGGCCTTAGGATATTCGGAACCGGGCTGTTTTGAGGCTTCATCACAGGGATCTCCGGGACCGAGACCTGACTCTGTGACCCTGGCGGTGTCATTAAAAGCTTGGTGTGGGTGGCTTTCTCTCTTAGGGATAGGGACCTGGCATGGAGGGTTCATTCTGGACGGGGATGACTGGAATTGGGGATACTTGTTAATTTACGTGACGCCAGAAGCAGGTTGCGGCTATTTATGGCCACCGCTACTCGACGGTTTTCCTAGGGGCCGATGGTTGGGAGGCAGCAATGCTCTTAAGCCCTCTACTGGTAGGGCTGACCCCTAGGGTAGCTGAAGGTACCTGAGTGAGTTGGTAGTAGTGTTTCTGGTGTTTTTGACTCGTAAGAAAGTTCACAGACACAGTGGGCTGCAGTCTTTAGTTCTTTACTCACAGTCTTTGTGCAGCAGCCCACTGAGCATTGGGTTCTAGGAGGCAGGCATCCAGCTACTCACTGGTAATAGGACAGTACGTAACCAGCACCCTTTCTCTGCCCTTTCCAGGTCGTCTCACACAGCGCTTGCTTCGCCCCTCCAGCCTTGCGCCTCGCCACTCAGAGCTCTGAGCCAGTGACTGTGGGCTTTTTCCTAGGGAATCCCCTGCAGTGTCTCCCCTCAGCCCTATGATTGCCATATTTTCAGTAGATGTGTGCGGTTGTCGACCGTGTCACCATGAAAGTGGCACAGCCTCCGGGTTGCTTGCTGAGCCTGGTCTTCTCCATTAGTCTTTTGGGTTCCCAGTGTCCCCTGTGGCAGAGTCCCTCCACTTGCCTGAGCTTGACAATGGATGTGAGTTCCACGGGTGGATTGCTCACTTCCCGTGCCTCTGGGACCCCCTCCTGAAGCCACATGAGTGATGTTCTGCTCTAGGGTTCAGCCTTAGGATGAGCTCCCATTGCTCTAGTCCTCTGGACACTTCTTCGGCATATATTCTCTAGCTGCCCTCCAACTCGACCTTGGTGTTCAGCGGTCTCTCCTCAGCTGTTCTACCACCACTCCCCAGCTGTCACTCTCTCTGTTAGCTGTCTTCCTTCTCACTGTTGTCACTACGCTCTAGATGTTTCTTGCTCTTTTTATACTCCTTTGTCATGTGTCCCACGTTATCTACGTGTGTTCTCTCTGACCTCACTCCTCCCAAAGTGCTCCATCTAACTAACTCCCTTCACCACCCAACCCCACTACAATCATTCCTAGTGTGGTCTGGGTGTCCCGACCGAGTGGGTTAATACACCCTAACAGGGATGAAGTACCTCTGTGGCGACTGGACCCGCAGGGGCGCCACACTATTACAGCAGAAGATCACAGGAGCCTGTAGTGTTGAGTTAGAACTTACAAGTAAACATCTCCACAACCCTAGGCCACCATGACCTTTACCAGTAAATGCTTAATTGCTGACACCACCAAAAATTGACTAATTATGCCTCTGATGAATTTACTGCCCATGTCCACAAGGTAATATAAAATTAAGGTCTTCAGTGCCTTAGGTTAACAAAAATAAGTATCAACTCCTTTGCTGTACAAGGCCATTACTTTTGAAATGATAAGAAAACTTTTAACATGGCAAGCCCAGAGAATACACAGTGATACAGCTACATTAATTGTTGCCCAGGGTTCAATTTTTCTAAACTCTTCACTGAATTCTGGAACCTTTAAGGTTCAGTTTTTTGCCCTCTTAATACTTTAGTTATATAATTTTTCCATTTACTATGGCACTATGTATTTTCCATATCTTCTTCTTTTAGGCCAAATATTGTATAAATGGCGGGTATGGGACTTAAAAAGGAATTCCTGCTTGGGTCCAGTATTTTTCCTCGGACCATCTGGTGTATAAATTTGCCTCTTCTCACACAGTGTTTTGCTCAAAACTTGCAGAGTGTCATGGCGGAATCTGGCGCTGTTCACACTTCTCTGACACTCCGCACTGGTTTCTCTGATACTTCTAAGTTCCACATGCGGGCTTGGGCATCAACCAGCTGTGTTCTCAGTAGTGATTGGGCTAGCAAGAGTTAATCTCTGTATGACTCCTGATTACCTCTAGGATCACATGTTCTAGAAAACCTATCACAGCAGCTCCTTGCCTTTTTAAGATGGTGGAATCTGTTCTCTCATGCTGACTGTAGCTTATGCATTACCGGTCCAGTTGGTCCAGTTTTTGGTGAATGTGTGAAGTGCTGTTGGTGTGCTGTGTGAATCTTTTGTCATCTAGGTTATTGCTCCCTGCTCTTTATTTTACTCCTGTATACGTATTGTCTAATACCTCTGTTTGAATTGTGGCGAGTGTGTATTGCTTGTTTCCCTGTTGTTACTCCTGCCCTGGCCTCCCATGGGTGGGGGAGAGGGATTATTAGACCTGGTCTGGCCAGGAGCAGGGCAAGGATGGTGCACCAGACATCCTCACCATGAGAGGTAAGTCTGGGATAAGTGACAGCTAGTGCTTCGATAACCTGAGGGTCAGTCTAGGTGGCTCTTTCTCCCTGACATCCGTTACTATCTCATGACACCTTCATAAATCAGTTTGCACTCGGCAAGTCTAAGGGTCTGTTACAAAAAACTGCACCCAGATGACATGCGAGTACAGTCCGATTTTCACAGACTGACAGAATGGAGAAGATTATTCTTTTCCACCCTAATCAAACTCGTATCAGAGTCTAATTAGAATAATCAAACCGTTTTTCTCAGAGGGAGAAAATACGGCCATGTGACTCTCGCCTTATGATGACCGATGGGGTCACCAACAGTGTGACCTTCAATAATCTGGAAATTTATCAACAAGCTTCTTCTTACAGTCTCTGTGAACCTCTGCTCCAGTGAAATGGGAAAGCTAGGGTATGTGCATACTGAGCTTTTGGTGCAGAAACTAAGCAGGAATGCTCCAAATTCTTCACAAAATCTCAAAATGTCTCAAAAACTTGGAGTTTCTGCTAGGTTTCCACTATAAAAACTAAGCACAAATCCTCAGTATACACATATCCTTAGAAGACTCTCAAGCCTCAGAGTTGATGTGGTTTTTCAGTGAGTGCAGGGCTTCTGAACAACCATATATAAGTGCAATGGTCAGGTATAGGGGGAACATTATATCGGATACCTAGAAAAAGTGGATTTTATCATAATGCAAATTATGAATTATCTGAAGTTCTGACTATGTGGTTTATCTGCTCCGATACCTGTACTCACTTCAATATGTTGGGCGCTAGGGAAAAAAAGAGCTTGAACTATAGGGACGACGGAATAGTTTTTCCATCTCTTGACCTTTGGGTAAAGAAGAAAGAGCCAAAGTGGCCACCATTGGTTTAGTTGGGATTGATGAATTGATAAAAAAAAACTTGATGGAATCAAAGTTTATTCTCATTCTACACAATATCTACTTATATAATCCGCAGTTGGGAATTCGGGCGTTGTCGCCGAATCCCAACATGCTTTGCGGGACTGCGAGTGATGACGCGCAGCGTCATCACGAGCCGCAGACCCGCACCACTGTAAAAAAAAAAAAAAAAAGTTAATGCTCACCTCTCCCCGAGCCCCCGCCGTCTCCTGCCGTCTTCCTCCAAGCTTCCGGTGGCTGCCACAGGCTCCGAGTGTCTGCAGAGCTCTTCTATTGCAGTTCAAGGACCTGTGGTGATGTCACAGTCACGTGACACCAAGTTACTCCATGGTAACCTGGTGTCACGTGACTGTGACATCACCACAGGTCCTTGAAGTGCAATAGAAGAGCTCTGCAGACACTCGGAGCCTGTGGCAGCCACCGGAAGCTTGGAGGAAGACGGCAGGAGACGGCGGGGGCTCGGGGAGAGGTGAGCATTACCTTTTTTTTTTTTTTTAACCCCTGCCTTCCTGTTTGGAGACCTTTTACTGTACTGAGCATGCTCAGTACAGTAAATGTCTCCTCCAGCCTCACAGCCTCCCCATCCTCACTGCCTCCTCCAGCCTCAGTCTCCTCCAGCCTCACAGCCTCCCCATCCTCACAGCCTCCTACAGCCTCCTCCAGCCTCACAGCCTCCCCATCCTCACAGCCTCCTACAGCCTCACACCCTCCTCAAGCCTCACAGCCTCCCCATCCTCACAGCCTCCTCCAGCCTCACAGCCTCACAGCCTCCTCCAGCCTCACAGCCTCCCCAGCCTCACAGCCTCCTCCAGCCTCACAGCCTCCTCCAGCCTCACTGTCTCCTCCAGCCTCACATCCTCCTCCAGCCTCACAGCCTCCCCATCCTCACATCCTCCTCCAGCCTCACAGCCTCACAGCCTCCTCCAGCCTCACAGCCTCCCCATCCTCACAGCCTCCTCCAGCCTCACACCCTCCTCCAGCCTTACTGCCTCCTCCAGCCTCACAGCCTCCCCATCCTCACTGTCTCCTCCAGCCTCATCTCTCAGCTCACACCTCCTCCAGCACACTCCCCTACAGCCTCCTCCAGCCTCACAGCCCTCCGCCTCACACTCCCTCACAGCTCCGCCTCACTGCCTCTCAGCCAGCCTATTACCTACCCTAGCCTCACAGCCTCCTCCAGCCTCACACCCTCCTCCAGCCTCACTGCCTCCTCCAGCCTCACAGCCTCCCCATCCTCACAGCCTCCTCCAGCCTCACATCCTCCTCCAGCCTCACAGCCTCCTCCAGCCTCACAGCCTCTCTCCAGCCTCACTGCCTCCTCCAGCCTCAACCTCCTAGCCTCCCCTCCTACCCACAGCCTCCTCCAGCCTCACATGCCTCCTCCAGCCTCACAGCCTCCTCCAGCCTCACAGCCTCCCCATCCTCACAGCCTCCTCCAGCCTCACAGCCTCCTCCAGCCTCACAGCCTCCTCCAGCCTCACACCCTCACTCCAGCCTCCTGCCTCCTCCAGCCTCCAGCCTCCTCCTCACAGCCTCCTCCAGCTCACAGCCTCCTCCAGCCTCACAGCCTCCCCATCCTCACAGCCTCCTCCAGCCTCACAGCCTCCATCCTCAAGCTCCCACCTCACAGCCTCCTCCAGCCTCACAGCCTCCCCATCCTCACAGCCTCCCACTCAACCTCGCCTCACGCTCTCCAGCCTCACAGCTCCTCAGCCTACAGCCTCCTCCATCCTCAGCCGCACTACCTGACACCGCTGCCATCCTGCCAACCGTCGGCCCCGCACCATCGCCACCGCCCTCGCGCCCTCTGCGAGGTCCATGCTGCCCGGATGCCGCCGGAGCCTTCCGCCCCTCGCCACTCTCTCACCGCTGGGCTCTCAATGTCGCCATACTGCTGGAGTAGCGGTCTACGGGCTGTGGCCGGGTGCCGGGAGCCAGGGACGTCGTCCTGTGGCCGCCAACAGCCAATGGGAGTGAGCGGACCGTGTCAGCCTGCAAAGCCTGACACGCCCCGCTCACTCCCATTGCCTGCCCCTGCAAGCGGATTGGGCGCTGTGTTGTACACACGGGACGCCCATCCCATTGCCCAGGACTTGGCGTCCTAGACCAATCGGATGACCGTCCTGTCTTTACCACACACCGCCCAATCCGCTCCTTCCGCTCAGGTCACATGTGTGACCTGAGGGCAAGAACTGATCCCTCTCTGCATCACCCAACCCGCCGCAGAGGACAATGCCGTGTGACTGGGGCTGCGATCAGCCCCAGCATGCAGCCACGTCCTGCCGCCGAGCGGTGATGTCACCCCTCCAGCCGCATCTCTCCTCACCCCTCCAGCCAGACCTCTCCTCACCCCTCCATCTGGACCTCTCCTCACCACTCCAGCCTCTGCTCTCCTCGCCCCTCCAGCCTCTGCTCCCCTCACTCCTCCAGCCTCCCGCCACATCATACTCTGCTATCCACAGAGCCCCCTCTATACTCTGACACCCACAGAGCCGCCTGTATACTCTCCTACCCACACAGCCGCCTGTATACTCTGCTACCCACAGAGCTGCCTCTATACTCTGCTACCCACAGAGCCGCCTCTATACTCTGCTACCCACAGAGCCGCCTCTATACTCTCCTACCCACAGACCCGCCTGTATTCTCTGCTACCCACAGAGCCGTTTCTATATTCTGCTACCCACACAGCCGCCTCTATACTCTGCTACCCACAGAGCCTTCTCTATACTCTGCTACACACAGAGCCGCCTGTATAATCTGCTAACCACAAACCCGCCTGTATACTCTGCTACCCACAGAGCCGCCTGTATACTTTTCTACCCAGAGAGCCGCCTGTATAATCTGCTACCCTCAGAGCAGTCTGTATACTCTGCTACCCACAGACCCGCCTGTATAGTCTGCTACCCACAGAGCCCCATATATACTCTACTAGCCACTCACCCGCCTGTATACACACAATTCATTTCACCGCGCTCCCGATGCAATTGCATCGGGCCTTTTTACTAGTTCTTAATAAACCAAAGTTCTGTTTCCACACAGTCCCATTTAGGCATCACACATACTTTCCGGTGATATCTGTGTTCTTTCTCCTTACGGAAATCCAAAGTGACAGGAGTACATTCTCATTATACAGTATGCTTTACACTGATTTGCACGAGCTGCCATTTCTAACAGCTTTCAAAGGTACATTAAAGACGTGTTACAATGGAATTCGTCCAAGACCAATAACATCGGCCGTCCAGACTGGCAGGAGCGCTCGTCTGCTCCGTCACTTTCTATAAGCCCACTTGGAATATGGATCTAGCAAGACAGCTGCGGCCAGGCCAATGGCATACGTTCCCTCATCCGCTACACTCTCGTGATTACAAGCAGGCTCAGCGAAAGTCTTAAGAAAATCATTATTTCTTCATTTTTTGTCATTTCCAAGACTGTTGCACCTTTTACAAGCTGTTTTATGCTTGGACAATACTTCATAAAGACACAGATCCAATAACTGGTGAATATATTCACATTGACCTGCAGCATGAAAATGGATTTACAGTAAGGATTGCATTTAGAGTAAAATGAAACATATTGCTCTGAGGTTCTGGTCTTAAATAAAATGCAGCTTGTGAAGCTGGAAACATTGGAAAGAGAAACAGTTATCTAACGTGCCTGCTGCCTTGGCCCCTATTCCCATTGCTAAGCTCAACACTGCTGTTTTATCTATGCTGTTTTCTCTCAACCTGTGCAAAAAAAAAATTTAAGGCAAATTTGCACCAGACTTTAAAAAATTCAGACCAGTTTGTGTCAACAGTTCCTGCTCAAACATATGGGTCCCTCTGGTAACAGACTACAAACAAACTATGTAGTCGGATCCCAAGGTAGTAGTCTAGAATTGGTCAGCACTACCTATAATAATAATTGCATCCCAATGGAAATGTATCCTGTGACTGCAATACGAATGTATAAATACAAAGAACATGCAGCAGCATTCCGCAAATATTGTATCAGTGAACACCATTATTGCTGCATATGAAAATAAATGCATGTTTAATATTGCACCTTTTGATCAAAGCACTGTTGTCTTGCAGCGATGGGGTCCTGAGTTCAAGACCCCACTAAGATCAACATCTGCAAGGAGTTGATAAGTTGTCCGCATGGGTACTCTGGTTTACTCCCACAAAGGCCAACTGAATTTTGATTGTCAGCCCCAATGAGAACAGTGATGATAATATGATAATGTCTATAAAGTGGAACTGTAGAGGAAAATATGTATTTCTAGGGGAATTAAGGCAATGTTTGATCAGCAGTAAATTAGTACCTGTTCACAGGCTGCATCATTCCATAAAACGTCATAACCTATGCTAATATTGAGCGGAATGGTAGTCTTCCTAATTGCAGGATCTAAGACCCCATGTGATCTTCCTGAGAACATGATGCTTCACACCTCTGGCAAGCTTCAAAGGGGAGCAACAAATGGTCAACCATGCCAGGGCCTTGTATTCCATACTGGCTGTGGAAAAGAAAATGTTTTAAGACAAAGAACATTTGAAAAATAATGTATTCATTGCTAAAGTAGTCATGATCCAGTCAAAGACCCAAAATTAGAATATTAAAATGAAAGGGCTGTGCTAGAAATTCGGCCTCAGCCCAAACCTTTAAAGAGGCTGGCAAACCAAGAGGTCCTTTGGTTCACAGATGGGGCAGTAAGATACTGCTGTGATCCATATTTCATTCTTTCTTCCCCATAGGACACAGAAAGAACAGACTGAAAAGTTTAGATATTTCTATAAGTTTCTTCATTTTATTTTATTACTGTTTGTATATCTGTATGTCCATTTTATTTTTTATCTTTTGTATCTTTTTATTGTAAGCACTGTAATTTTTATATTAAAGCTTAAAACTTTAATAAGTTGGAATTTTGTATGCTCTAAAAGGATTCATAGCCCTAGAAAGTGTGTGATTCTGTTGATGGGCTAACAATACTAGTTCAGGGGCTCATCGCCCTGTATGTTCGGTGAGTGGTGGCAGCGTGTCGTGAAGCTGGGGTGCATAGTCTGTGTTGGGGTGTGATGTATGCTCACTTTTCAGCCTAGAATAGAGGTTGAGTGCTGGTTTGAGTGAGAGGAGATAGATTAACCCTTGCAGGTGCAACCTCGAGTCAAGTGCTGAGAAGTGGGTATGTGATAGGAACAGAATATATTGACGCTATATATATAGGAAAGCATAATGAAGGGTGTCCTGCCTTCTATCTGTTCCTAATACACCCTATAACACTAATAAGTATGGCTGTAGGATTAAAATACACAGGATTTGTTTCTTTAATATGTGACCATAGAAGCAAGTAGGTTTGTATAGGTGCTGTACACAAACAAATTAAGACTATGTGCAAAATTGCTACATTTTTCATTTCAAATGCATTGAAATAATTAAATGAATTGTTGCAACAGTGGACATGACCCTTTAAATTCCAGTGTCATGTGACAGGGTTCAAATCCATGTGGTCGGCTTATCTGTCCACTGAGCTACAGCAGATACACCATCCCTTTGTATGTTTATTATCTGTTATCCTTGCTCTGATCTTTTAGGTTGTTTTCATTTACTTATTTGTCTGTTCAGTTGCTCTGATCTTTTAGGTTGTTTTCATTTACTTATTTGTCTGTTCAGTCACCTTTCGGGTGTGGCTATAAATTTCTTCCCCCGACTGATATTTTTTGCTGGTGATATTCTCATTTGGATGTCCAGCCATACTGCCGATGTTTTATGCCAGTTAGTGAAAGACCAGCTGAGGATTTAGCTCTCTGGTGTTTATGGTTTTCACCCTCCACCTATCATCTGTTTCTTTTGTAGGAAATAGGCAGCATTCTCTCAAGCAGTATTTACCTTCTTCAAGGAGAAGATCGACAAGATCAGAAACAGCTTCGGTCCACTATCCCCACAACTCCCCCTCCCACCTACACTGCACTCCTCCTCCATCAGCCACTTCCCCCCCATAACTGAAAACCAACTCTCCTCCCTCCTGTCAAAATCACACCTCACCACCAGCGCCCACGACCCGCTCCCATCCCACCTCATTCCAAACCACACCTACATTTTCATCCCAGCCCTCACCCACCTCTTTAACCTTTCACTTAGAACTGGTGCCTTCCCCTCGGCCTTCAAACACGCCCTTTATCACGCCCATCCTAAAAAAAACCTCACTTGACCCTACCTCTGTCTCTAACTATCACCCCATATCTCTTCTCCCATTCGCCTCTAAGCTACTTGAACAGCACGTCCACTCTGAACTGTCCTCTCACCTCTCCTCGTGCTCCCACCTCGACCGCCTACAGTCCGGCTTCTGACCCCTCCATTCCACCGAAACAGCCCTGACCAAAGTCACCAATGACCTACTGACCGCAAAGAACAAACAACACTGCTCAATCCTCCTCCTCCTTGACCTGTCTGCTGCCTTCGACACGGTTGACCACTCCCTTCTTCTCCGGATCCTGGAAACCCTCGGCATCACCCACCTTGCCCTCTCCTGGATCTCCTCGTACCTAGCGGACCGGACCTTCAGCGTCTCTCACTCCCACACCTCCTCCTCACCCTACCCCCTTTCTGTCGGAGTCCCCCAAGGTTCGGTCCTGGGACCCCTAATTTTCTCCATATACACTCTCGGCCTACGGCAACTCATTGAGTCCCACGGCCTCCAGTACCACCTCTACGTCGACGACACCCAAATCTACCTGTCCCGCCCTGACATCACCTCCCTACTCTCCAAAATCCCACAATGCCTTTCCGCCATCTCATCCTTCTTCTCTGCTCGCTTTCTTAAACACAACATGGACAAAACTGAATTCATAGTCTTCCCCCCAAGAAATTCCACCCCACCTCCCAACCTATCCATCTGCATCAACGACTGCGCCCTCTCCCCAGTCCCCTAAGCCAAGTGCCTCGGGGTAATCCTTGACTCCTCCCTATCCTTCAAGCCCCACATCGAGGCCCTCACCACATCCCTCCGGCTCCAGCTCAAGAACATCTCGCGGATCCGCTCCTTCCTCACCCACGACTCCACTAAAACACTCATTCATGCTCTTATCATCTCCCGCCTTGACTACTGCAACCTTCTTCTCAATGGCCTCCCAGCTAACTCCCTCACACCTCTCCAGTCTATCCTCAATCCCGCTGCCCGACTAATCTACCTGTCCTCCCGCTACTCCCCTGTCTCCCCCCTCTGCCAAGCCCTTCACTGGCTCCCCGCCTCCAAGAGATCCCAATTCAAAACACTAACCATGGTGTACAAAGCCATACACAACCTGGCCCCACCATACATCTCCGACCTGGTCTCCCGATACCTACCCTCACGCAACCTCCGCTCCTCCCAAGAACTTTTCCTCTGCTCCCCTCTCATCACCTCTTCGCACAACCGAGTCCAGGACTTCTCCCGGGCATCTGCCTTACTCTGGAACTCCCTGCCCCAACACGTCAGACACTCGCCTACCCTGAGAAGCTTCAAGTGTCACCTGAAGACTCACCTATTCCGTCAAGCCTACAACCTGCCATGAGATCCAGGCGACCGCCCCATACCTGACACTCCCCCATCCTACTGTATCCCAACCCGCCCCTCGTAGACTGTGAGCCCTCGTGGACAGGGTCCCTGCCCCTCCTGTACCTGTACGTCCTGATCGCCTAGATTTAGTGTACTTGTTCTTGTCTCCCTTATCATCATGTAAAGCGCCATGGAACCTAATGGCGCTATATAAATAAATAATAATAAAAATAATAATTGTTTCTTTAGTGTTTTGTGGTTTGTTGTTCCTCACTCTTAGAACCGTTTCAATCTCAGCCCTTCTTCCATACTGTCGGTATATGACACACTGCTCTGATCTCCGATTTCTTAGGATGAACATGAAGAATTTGATAGCCATTCAGGCTGAATAGGTCCAAGTTGCCAGAGTTTAGTCTGGGATTAGGGCCATTCCAGTCAACACAGGAACAAATAAGGACTCCAGAGCCCCAATCTCTAGTCTGTAAAGGAACCGTCTGGGTCAGTTGCAATATTTTTAGTGTATTACCAATTTAACCCTTATGAGTTTACGACACAATCATAATATCCAGGTTGTGATTTTTATGTCTTGTCACTGGGACAAGACACTGGCCTATTCACTCCCAAGAAAGGATAAAGTTGGTTATTCCCAAAACTCGCTTTAAAATTCAATTCCACTTTGATGACTGTGGTGAATCGGCCACAGAACCTGGCAGCTTTACAGCGCCTCTTGTTAAAGTCAGGCTAGTAATGGAACTACCTAAGGCTAAAAGAAGAGCCGCAGCTGCCCTGTCAGTGCTGGTTTATTAAGGTACCTCTCAGTGAGTGTGATATATGCCTTCTGGTCCGCAACCAGAAGCACATATAATAACCACCACCACCGTCACTGATAAAAGCCCCGAATATCCCCAAGCACTAATTGCTGCCGCCAGTTCCTTGTTTAATATACCGTATATACTCACGTATAAGCCGAGTTTTTCAGTCCCCCCCTCGGCTTATACGCGAGTCACTGTATACTATATACAATGTATACAGTATACAGTGCCCCCCATCAATATACAGGGCCCCCCTCGCCGCAATCCTGTAAAGGAAGAGATTAGTATACTTATCCCTGCCGCTGTCCCGCTGCCGCTGTCCTGCCGCCATCGCGATCCTCCGTCTTCTTCCGGCTTCCTCCGGTGGGCGCAGGCAATGACGTAATTGTCTGCGCGACCGAGGAGGAAGCCGGAAGAAGATGGAGGATCGCGATGGCAGCAGGACAGCGGCAGGGATAAGTATACTAATCTCTTCCTTTACAGGATTGCGGCGGGGGGGCCTGTATACTGATGGGGGGGCCTGTATATAGATGGGGGGGCCTGTATATACCTCTGGGGCATCTGTATACTACCACTGGGGCTGCTGTATATAGATGGGGGGGCCTGTATATACCTCTGGGGCATCTGTATACTACCACTGGGGCTGCTGTATACTGATGGGGGGGCCTGTATATACCTCTGGGGCTTCTGTATACTACCACTGGGGCTGCTGTATATACCTCTAGGGGCATCTGTATACTACCACTGGGGCTGCTGTATATACCTCTGGGGCTTCTGTATACTACCACTGGGGCTGCTGTATATACCTCTGGGGCTTCTGTATGCTACCACTGGGGCTGCTGTATATACCTCTGGGGCTTCTGTATACTACCACTGGGGCTGCTGTATATACCTCTGGGGCTTCTGTATACTACCACTGGGGCTGCTGCTGTATATACCACTGGGGCTGCTGCTGTATACTACCACTGGGGAGGCTGCTGTATACCACACTGCTGGGGGCTGTATACTTGTGCTGGGGTCCACCCTCGGCTTATACACGAGTCAATAGGTTTTCCCAGGTTTTGGGGGCAAAAGTAGAGGGTCGGCTTATACACGGGTCGGCTTATGCACGAGTATATACGGTAAGTCCGGTCTGTGATCAGTCAGTAACTAACGGTCAGAAACCAACCCAGGTAGCATTAAATGAGCCCATGGACGTGGGGATTATGATCATGATAAAAGGGACAACTGAAGATTAAATTTATATATTTAATCACCCTATTGGTACATTAGAATATTTACAGCTACCATTAAAATATTACAGATATTACAGGTATTACAGTCAGGTATACAAATCAAAGATAATGGAATATACACAGAATTACAGGCAAATGTAGTCAGTTACCTTAGTGCTGATGACACCACAAGGGCAGCATGATGCCAATCTGTTCCTGGGGTATTCCCTGGCTTTGATGAAACATAATAATGCCTCTTCAGAAGAAATACAAAATGGACAAGGGGCAGCCTATTTTTATATTTTCAGTATTGGGGCTTTCCCCTGTCCGCACACATCTCACACCTCTGGAATGTCTCATAACTCCCACCCCTTGAGGGGAGATATGCAGTATACAAAAGTTATTATCTGACATAACTTTGCCAGTGAATATCATAGGCGGAAGATAATGTTCTCATATTTCCAGTTATGATTTTAGCTTTGTCTGAATATGATACATGACTACTCTGATGGCATCCTACGGGCCAATATCAAGTTTAGCTTACTTACGATCATCACACATTTATGTAAATATAAGTGCTAGTAACGTCTGGATCTGTAGGTTTCATATTTCTGCTCAACATTTTCATAGGAGGGACGACTTATGAAATATTAAGAATTATAACTCGGCTCCACGTGTCTGAGCTGAATGAAAGAATTTCCTTTCAACCTGTGGTAGAAGGAGATTGACACTCACACTTTGGTGTCACTTAATTATCCCTTCTGGAAGCTCTATTGTGTGACCACAATTTGGTGCTTCCTCAGGTTGATTATCATATTCCACTTTCCAGAGATGACTTGTCTCTGGCCAAAAAAGGTGGTGGCTTATCTCCTAGGAGTGAGATATAGTGTTATCTGAACAACATGGCTGCTTGCAAGGAATATATTAGTATCTGAACAAGATGGTTATTTGAAAGAAATATTGATTTTTCCTTATAATGACACCTCGCCATTGGCGTATACATGGTTTTGTGCTGTGCATCTGTATGTAGGGAGATTGGGCCCCCTTGTTCGTGCAATCTATACATGGGATAATAGCATATTTACAGAATAAGCCATATATGTAAGATAAATGCAGTTCAAACCTCTAGAACACAACACTTTGCAGTCATACAAAAGCCCAAAGTTTGACTTTTGAGAATATGTATGCATGATGTTCTGTAGATTTTTGTGAGTAACGGATGACACAAGTAGAGATCAACACCACAGAAGTTACTTTTAACCCCTTCCCCGTTGGAAGAGATTTTACATAACGATTTTCTGTTCTGGTGGAATGAAGCATTAAGTGCATGTTGACAATGGCTAAAATGTGACTTTTCAGATAATGAGTGATTCTCTACAAAGATGTTTTTGTAAGTGCAGAAGTTTTTAAGACAAAAACGTGAATGTTACCTCAGAATGCTGAGAATTTCCTGCCTTTAGTAGCCGGACATTTCTGGCTGCTGTACAAAGTAATTGATGCATTATTTGGAAGTTGGAAAATGTGGAGAACAGGAAACCTTGAAGAGCCAAAAAAAAGTGTGTGTTTTTTCTACACAAGTTTGCTACTATTAAAGCTACTTCATTATATAATGCAGTAAGCGACAAAGTAACATCTCATAACAATTCATATAAAGGATATATAGAAAAAAAAACCTCAATGCTTAGATTTGCATGGATCAAGGTAAAGTCATTCTTGTCAGAGCAGCAAAATTCCGATGTATCTGGATTTTGTCTTCTCAGGAGCTTCCAGTCCACTGCAGCATTTCACCTGAATTGAGTAGACCTGTAATTCCAGATGTGGCCTATGGATAACTGTGGTGTTGTTTTTGGACATAAATGCAGATTGTGTTATTCTAAAGGCCCTATTACATGTAGCGATATCGCTAACGATATCTTTGCAACTTCACAGGTTTTGTGACGTTGCAGCGACTTCACTAGCGAATTTGATGCGTGTGACTGCCGCAGCGACCAGCGATGAGCTCGCTGATTTTTTTGGTGTTTGGTCTCCCACTGGGCAGCATACATCAGCGTGTGTGGCGCCCCTCTAACCCGATGTGTTCCCTGGTAACCAGGGTACACAACGGTTTACTAAGCACAGCGCACTTTGCTTAGTAACCCGATGTGTACCCTGGTTACAGTGTTCTCCAGCTTAACCCTGCCTATCAGAATTCAGTAGCGGGGCCTTGACAGAGTGGAAAATAATATTTTATATTCTTTTCCAAGATGTCAAGGTCGTTACACGGGTCGATGGTCGCTGAGGAGATCTGCCTATTTGACAGCTCACCAGCGACCACACAGCGATGTTCCAGCGATCCCGGTCAGGTTGGATCGTTGGTGGGATCACTGGAACATCGTTATGTGTAACGGGGGCTTAAGACAGACAAGTTTGGATAGGGTTAACAAATAGCTTGGAAAAAATCCAATACTGACCATTAGCCTTGTCCCTTGTGCATATGTATTCTTCAGAATCTCTGAATGTTTAGATAATATTATGTACGGTGGTGGTGGGATATTCAGTCTTTACAATTTTACATTCAGGAACATTTTTCTGAAATTGTACCACAATATTTAGACGCATTCGTTCACAGATTGGTGAAGCTCTGACCATCTTTGCTTCTGAGACTCTGCCTCTGTAACATCCTCTTTACATACAGTTGTGTAACTTAGCTGAAAATTGACCTTCCTGCTATTTTTCATTACTGACACTTTTCCAGCCTTTTGTTAACCCTGTCCCAACCTGTATTTCTTCGACCAATTTCTAAATTATTATTATTATATTTTTTATAATATCCAATGTTTACCTTTTGATTTGTGTTCTATATTCTGCAGGCAGCACAGTAGCTAAGTGGTTAATGCTCCAGCCTACTTTTCTGGGAACCTAAGTTCAATGCCCACGAAGAACAGCATTTTTGCATGTGTTTCCTCCCAAAAAGACATATTGAAAAGAAAGTTACAGTATTTTTCGGACTATAAGATGCACTTTTTACCCCCAAAATTTTGGGGCAAATTTGGGTGTGTGTCTTATAGTACGAATATACAAACTATGTGACTGTGGGGCTGTGCTGGGGGAGCTGCATCTCTGAAGTGGACTGAGAGGAGGCTGTGGGGGGCTGTTGAAGCAGAAGGACGTCACATGCTCACGCTCATTATGCTCATTTAATCTGCCCTGCACCCGCCGCTGCCCACCTCTCAGTGCTTAAACCTCACTGAGAAATGGGCAAACGGATGCAGGGCATATTAAATTAGAGGAAGTACACCTCCCCATCACTGAATATGGCCCCCTATTGTGGATATGCCCCCACTCATCCTGGATATGCCCACCATGTTGCCGCACACAAGAAAATAACAATGTAAAACTCACCCTGAGGCGCTTGCCTCCATCTCTCCCTGTTTGCTGCACTCACAGTCCAAGTCCTCCTGTGTCCCTGAGGCAGCCGGTCATGTGATCGGGCCGCACTGTGATGATGTCACTGTGTTGTTCTGGTCACATGACCAGATGCCTGGGGAACGCAGGATGACTCAGACTGCGAGTGCTGCAAGCAGGGAGAGACGGAGGCAAGCGTCGAAGGGTGAGTGTTTACATTGTTTGTTATTTTCTTGTGTGCAGTAGCATGGTGGACCATATCCTGGATGAGGGGGAACATATTCAAAATGAGAGGGTCATGTACCACAATGGATCCTCTGGATCAACATGTTAGGCTATGGGTTGAACTAGATGGACTTAAAGTCTTCCTTCAACCTTAAAACTATGTTACAAATGGGGGGGCCATATCCAGAATGAGTGGGGGCGTATTCCAAATGAGAGGTCCATGTACCACAATGGGGGGCCAAATCTAGGATGGGGGGGCATATTCAAAATGAGAGGGCCATGTACCAAAATGGAGGGGCCATATCCAGGATGAGGGGGACATATTCAAAATAAGAGCGCCACGTACCACAGTGAGGGGAGGGCCATATCCAGGATGAGGGGCATATTCAAAATAAAAGGGCCATGTACCACAATAGGGGGGCCATATCCAGGAAGGGGGGAATGTACCAAGATGGTGGGGGCTATATTTCAACATTGAGGGACTAATGCCAGGCTGGGGGGCTATATCCCAATATGGGGAACCATATCCAGGATGGGGGCTGTATACCAGGATAGGGGGCTATATCCTAGGATGGGGAGCCATATCCTGGATGGGGTGCTATATTCAGGATAGGGAGCCATATCCAGGATGGGGTGCTGTATACCATGATGGGTTGCCATAACCAGGATGGGGGCTGTAAACCAGGATGGTTGACCATATCCAGGATGGGGGGCTTTATCCAAGATGAAGGAATATATCCCAGGAAGGGGAGCCATATCCAGGATGGGGAGCTGTATACCAGGATAGGGGGCTTTATCCCAGGATGGGGAGTCATATCCAGGATGGGGGACTATATCCCAGCATTGGGAGGCAATGTCCCAGGTTGGGGGGCTATATCCCAATATGGGGAGCCATATCCAGGATGGGGAGCTGCATACCAGGATAAGAGGCTATATCCCAGGATAGGGAGCCATATCCAGAATGGGGGGGCTATATATCCCAGGATGGGGAGCCAGATCCAGGATGACAGGTTCTATACCAGGATGGGGGACTATATCCAGGAATGGGGGGGCTATATCCAAGATGGGGGGCTATATCCCAGGATGAAGAGCCATATCCAGGATGGGGCATCTTATCTAGGATTGGGGGTCATATCCAGGATGGGGAGCCATATCCAGTATGGGGGGCCTGTACACCAGGATGGGGGGCTGTATACCAGGATAGTCATATCCAGGATGGGGAGCTGTATACCAGGATGGGGGCTATATCCAAGGATGGGGGGGCTGTATACCAGGATGGGGAGCTGTTTACCAGGATGGGAGGTTATATCCCAGGATGAGGGGCCATATCCCAGGATGGGAGAGCTGTATCCCAGGATGAAGGGCTATTTAGCAGGATTGGGGGTCATATCCAGGATGGGGATTATATATCATGATGGGCGAGCATTATGTTACCTGGCAGGGGTCCAGGATGGGGACATTATCCTCATTAGGTGTCAGCAGCACATTCCACCCCATAACAGTGCATTATAACCACATTTGTTGCTTAATATTTTTACTTTACTTACCTCCTCTAAAGTCTGGGTGCATCTTATAGTCTGATGTGTCTAAAAGTACCGTCACACGCCGCAATCTCGCCTGGCAATATGTGGCAATCTAACGTGCGCGCTCCCGATTTTGTTGGTCGCCTCAGATCGCCAATGGCAGCATCACACCCTGAAGCTATGGCGATGTGTCGCTCCTGAAATCGCCTCACCTACAGCAGAACCAATCTTGCCTAATTCCATCGCCGCTTCACACGCTGCAAGCTCAAAGGCAATGTGGGCGTACATGTTCAGAGTGGCGAGGACATAGGCGTGCCACAGTGGTTTACAACGCGCCCCATACATGCTCATTGGACAACGCAACAGCGTTATGATTGGTCAGCCTGCTCTGGAAGGCTGGTTAATACATGACGTCATTGCCATTGTGTGGTGCTGAATGGACAGCTCTTCAAATATGGCACGGTGTCAACTGACAGCCAATGGGAACATAGCAGCCCACACACAATCAGTTCAGATGGGGCGCGGACTCCAGCACGCTGAGGCACGCCTACGGGAAATCATAGGCAACGCTCTTTCCATCACTATCGCCCTATCACACGCCACAACCCGAAAATATTGCCTTAACAATTGCGGCTGATTACTGAGCACTCTTCAGGAATCAGGCGACGGCCGAGAGGCGATTTATCGCCGCGAAATTCGCCAATCACACGCAGCAACTGTGAGGCAATTTGACAGCGATTGCTCCAGGGCGACATATCGCCTTTATGATCTCCAGGCGATATTGCGGCGTGTGACGGTACCTTTATAGTCTGAAAAGTACGGAAGATTGTGAGCCCTAACGAGGACAACAATGATAATGTTTGTAAAGTGCTGTGGAATATAAAAGTGCTATATAAGTAACAAAAATATAAGACTTCCAAACTATTCCATTACTGTATTCTTTACATTTTACACAGCGTCCCAATTTTGGGGGAATTTTCGTTCTATATAGTATATATGTGTGTGTATGTAACATCGGTGTTTCTTGGCATTTGCGACAGATCTGGCAGTTTTGCCTAATCTGCCGGATGCCGGATCACTTGCGGCAAGACTGCGTTGGACCTAATGCATTCCCTAAGTGACTTGCGGTCATGTGCAGGACTTGTGGTTTATCCAGGCCAACTTGCACTTGCGGCAATGGACAAAACCGCTGCTGGCAGTGTTTTTTTGAATTGCCGCAAGTTCAAAACCGCAAGTACCACACATGTTTGCAAGTTCCATAGGGAATGCATTTGGCAAAATGTGTTTCGGCTACCGGGCAGATCAGGCAAACTGACGGATTTGCAGAGAAACGCAGATGTGAAAGCAACCTAACAGATAGGGAAATTACAATAATCCCCAGTGAGGACAGGAACAGATAATCAACAAAAAGAAATACATTCAAGACAAATTAAAGAAATGTGAATTAGTGAAGTAACTTGGGTTTTGTTATTTTTTATCAGAAGTTTTAATAAAAGGAATGCTGGGTGTCCAGAGGGAGTAGAATTAGTGTTGCCTCCTACATTCAGTTTTTGCTTAAGTCTCTGGAGATAGACTTTACTCCCTTGTCAAGAAGATTTGCTTTAATTTTTGATTCCGCTGGAATCTGATTGGCCGCCAGGAGCCTTGATGGTGACGGTTCATATTTACACTACTTGTCACATCATTATCAACCCCTTTAAAAATGAATGTCTGCACTAGTTATATATTCAGGCTTCAGTAAAAAAAATAAAAAAACGTATCTTTACCCAGGATCTGCTGTGAACTTCCTGCCAGACGGAGGTCTGTTGGGAGTTTCTTCCATGAGATAAATGATTTAGAGTTATAACAGTTTATTTCAGAAATTCCCAATCAGATAAGAAATGTCTCAACGTTCACATCAAACAAAGGTTTGATCATCTGCGAAGTTGGAATGAAACAAGTTCATCGCCCACCCCAGATATCTCAACAGTTTCCTACTTTTAAAATGGTGCAGAAGAAATCAAAAAAGTTTAGAAATCTAATAAAAATATTAAAAATAAAATGTTATGCAGAAATATGTACCGTAAATAGTGAAGCAGAATGAAACACATTGGAATGTATTGGATTAGAAATAATGAATCTTTTTGTTAAATGTTGTAGTTAGAAACTTACCTGAGGGAAAGATATTGGAGATAAACACTTTCTTAAGTGTCCAATAAAAGCCAATCAATGGCTTAATAAACTTTCATAAGAAGGTTTGTTACTAGTGATGAGCGAGTAGTTGTCACGCTGGGTGTGGGGAGACACCCAGCGCTGGATGACGACAGAGGAGGAAAGGAGACCCTGATGCTAAGGGCAAAAGGGGAGATGGTGACCCCTAGATAAACTAGCGCTGGCACCTGGCTCCCCTAATGTCCCTATACAGTTTCCGCAACTGTCGCCGTCAGGATACCTATTCCCTGACTGACCCTGAACTGCTACTACATAAGAATCAGAGCAGGTGAACACTAGTCAGCCCGGCTACCAACTAAAGATACACATAAGGGAAACAAACAAAGAGGGAAGGGAAGAAACACTTAGCTTGAGAAGATCCACACAGCAATTCAACAGAAACTCCAGGATACACTGCTGAGCATAGATGTTTCCTCCAAACACCTGACAAGCTATCACCAGCAGTGCCTCCTAGGGGAATATATAGACCTCTCAAGGTAAGGGATCAGCTGTGTCCTGGCCAAAAGCTGTGACCTTCTACGCGTGGTCTCTAGAGTCTCATCCGTGCCTCCTGACACACCCGTGACAGTAGTGAAATATTCACACTTGTACAGTTTTCAATACTCACGTGTTCGTCTGCATAGCGAGTCCAATGTTCGTTAATTAGTGATAGTCTCCGCCCACACACATCCGGTCATAAAAAGAGTCTTTCTGGGACAGGGCGGGAGGGTGGTCTTTCTTGCATTTTCACTGTTTAATGCAGTCAATCTCAACTCATTGGGGGCCGACTCCCTTTGTGTACTGGTGGGAGCCGGCAATTTGTTTTAGATCGATAACGATACACACATCACTCACGAGCACCACCAATACTCACCGAGTAAGGAGTATCATGAATACTGTGCTATCCGTGCGATTAGTGAATAGTACTGATTACATTCACTTAACACTTCTTGTTACCAATCCAAGAGCGGGCTATACATGTTGCTGATTAGCTGTCTAACACTGAATATGCTCATTTGTCAGCTTATTAGATCATTAAAGCCGGACATTTTTGTCATCTTGTATGAGAACTAAAAATGAGCCAATCGGATAAAATTCTAAATCACCAGATTTGATTGAATTTAGACAGAAAGTTTAGGTTGCATAAAACTCATTCAATGCAAATTGAATTGCCGGTAAGATATTTATTATGCTTCGGGGTCTCTCCAGACCAATGGCATAATAAATGGAGGGTTTATAAAATAAAACTCCCCTCTTCACTCACATGTCCTGGTATGGCACCTCCCCGCTTAATCCTCTGCTGACTTGCCCGCTCAAGTCTTCAGCACATCAAGGTCATGACATCACTTGAGGTTTAAAGGCAACCTAATCTGAGAGTAGCATAATATAGGACCCGAGATCCTGATTCCAGCGATGTGTCACTTACAGGGCTGCTCTGTGTGGTTTTAATAAAATCACTGTTTAATCTGTTGAAGATTATCATTAGTCTGGTAGTCTAGCATATTCAAAAACTGCTAGATCTGCAGCAGAGAAACCAGTAATTTGATCAAAATGACAGCAAGCAGCTCAGTAAGTGACACATTGCTGGAATCAGGGTCTCTGTCTCTACATTATGCTGCTCTCAGATGGATTGGCAAAAACCTGGTGACAGGTTCCCTTTAATCAACGCCAAGGGCACTGAAGAGTGAATATGAAGACAGAAGAGAAGACCCGAGCAGAAGGAGGGAGCTGGCAAGCTAGTGACGAACCAGGCACAGAGCTGTGTCACAAGGACAGATGAGAATCAAGGTGATAATAATTTTTTCAACCCACCCATCTGACCCTATAAAGGCTTGAGTAGGGGGCTGACATGCATTATTTTTTTTAACCCTCCAGTTTATTAGGCCCTCTGTCTGGAGACCTCCAGATCTCTTACTGGCAGGTCTGAGGAGTCGGTAAGCCAAACCACCGACTCCTCAATTTCCATGACTCCGACTCCACGACTCTGAGTCCCTAATATACAGTTCATGTTGTGATAAATAAGTGATAAATTTATTGTAGTACAATGTGACCATCAGGCTTTTAATCATTATTCTGATACAATAATCAAGATATTTAGATAGAACAAAATAATAATTCATAATAATATTCAGCACATACTGCATTGAACTACGGTACCCAATTCATTAAATATTTTAGGAGTCGGAGTTGGTCCATTTTACACCGACTCTAACTCGGCCAAATGGGTACCCATTCCGACTCCACGGCTCTGACTCCACAGCCCTGCTTACTGGCATTGATTAAATTTGATACAAATCAAAAGAGTCAAGATAAATGGCGTCCGGCATCCTCAATGCTAAGTTCACCCAAGCGCAAAACAATTTGGGTTTCTGATGAATATGAATTTTTATGAGATTTGAAGCAAATTTTACTTACCTCTAATTGATCCGTCCACCTCTAATAGGAGCAACCAATAATACGAATGTATCCCAATAAAGATGAGGAAATCAGTTAGCCCATATAAAAGGGCTGTAAATGAACATCAACTAATTTGTAATATAGTCATTTGCCGCTCGCTGTGTAAATGAACCATCTGTACATCATTTTTAAAGATAGCGGAGCACGGTGTGTCTGGTTTATGACATCTGAAATGAAATTACAGTCTTCAGGAAGTGACGGCGTGCTAGAAGGAAAATCAATACAGAGCCCTGTCCATATAGTGTATAATATTGCTTTCCTGAAGTATGTAGGCCTCCAGTGATGCCTTAAAACTCTCAATAAATCCACTATTCTCTAATGATGAAGTAACTCTGCTCATCCTGTCCCACTCTGTACAACAAAGTTCATAAGTGAGCTGCAGTTAAAAGGAAAATTCAGCCTATTGTATTGGCTCTATGATAAGAATTTTTTAGGCATCAAAACTAGAAATGTATCAGAATGAAAATATTTTTTAAGTATTGTCATTTTCTTATAATAATCTCCCCTTATTAGCATCTTAGCATCTTCTATGTTGTAAAGCTAATCAATAATATATAAGGCTTGGAAAACCAATTATTAAATTGACTTGTTTTACCTATATGCATAATCATATATACATTTACCATAATACAGTTTTTGTAGGGACCATCCCGAAATGGGTCACCTTGGCATGGTGGGATGACTTAAATACGTTTTTTGCAAAAAAGGTATGTACCAAGTACCCTGTAATTTTAACAGCACTAGTTTTTATTTATTTATTGCAAGGTATCTGGTCTTAATATGCATATACTTTTTTTGGTTGTTTCATTCAATTTGGTGTTTATTGTGAACATGCTATATAGGCATGTTCACACTAGTTCGCTTTGGCTCAGGTTTTTCTGTATTTCATTTTGGTATTTGTCTCTTGACAAGTTAGGGGGAGCCACACCCTTCTGTACTGAACTTTATAATGCATCCCATTTCTGTGATTCTGTTTTGGGACCTGGTCACATACAGCATTCTGCTTCTTACGAGGTCTGTTGGCACAGTAGCAGGTCATAATACAATTAGTGTAGGGACCATCCCGAAATGGGTCACCTTGACCAGGTGGGATGGCTTAAATATGTTTCTTGCAAAACAGATATGTACTAAGTACCCTGTGTTTTTAACAGCACTAGTCTATTTATTTATTACAAGGTATCTGGTCATAATATGCACATACTTTTTTGGGTCATTTCATTCAATTTGGTGTTTATTGTGAACATGCTATACAGGCATGTTCACACTAGTTCACTTTGGCTCAAGTTTTTCTGTATTGTTTTACCTAGATAAAATAATAAACCCTGTACTCATCTCCTGTGCTGCTGCAGTTCCAGCATTGTCTGTAACCGCTCATGTGACACTGTGACATCACACGAGTCCCATTTTTTTTTTTCATGTTCACTCAATGGTAAAACTGACCAGGTCAGTATGATTACGCAGATACCAGACATGCATGGTTGTTTGTTTTTTTTATTTAAGTGGTGCAAAAAAAACCTGGAAATTTGTAGAAAAAAAAAAATTAAAAAATAAAAAATTCTGCTCAAAAAAATAAAGGGAACACTAAAATACCACAATCAATGAATGAAATATTCCAGTTGCAAATCTTTATTCAATACATAGTGGGATGCATTGAGAGCAATAAAACATAAAAATGATCAATGTAGATCAAAATTAAAATCCCATGGGGGTCTGGATTTGGAATGATTCTCAAAATCAAAGTGTAAAAGCAAATTACAGGGTGATCAACTTCAGTGGAAATGCCTCAGCAAAGATATCAGGCTCGGTACTGTGTGTGGCCTGTATGACCTCCTCACAACGCCTGGGCATGCTCCAGATGAGGCGGCGAATGTTCTCCTGAGGGATCTCCTCCCAGACCTGGATTAAAGCATCAGTGAACTCCTGGACAGTCTGAGGTGTAACATAACATTGGTGGATGGAATGAGACATGATAACCCAGATGTGCTCAATTAGATTCAGGTCTGCGGAACCAGCAGACCAGTCCATAGCATCAATGTCTTCATCATGCAGGAACTGCTGACACACTTCAGCCACATCAGGCCTAGCATTGTCATGCATCAGAAGGAAGCTGGGGCCCACTACACCTGCATATGGTCTCACAATGGGTCAGAGGACCTCCTCCCGGTACCCAGTGGCAGTCAGAATACCTCCGGCTAGCATATAGAGGACTGTGTCCAAAGAAATGCCTCCTCACACCATTACTGACCCACTGCCAAAGCGGTCATGCTGGTGGATGTTGCAGGCAGCAGAGCATTTTCCACGGCATCTCCAGACTGTCACGTCTGTCACATGTGCTCAGTGTCAACATGCTCTCATCTGTGAAGAGCACTGGGCGCCAATGTCGAATCTGCCAATCTTGGTGTTCTCTGGCGAATGCCAATCACTCTGCATGGTGTTGAGCCACCCAGTTGTGGATGTCGAGTCCTCATACCACCCTCATGGAGTCTTTCTGCCAGTTTGAGCAGACACATGAATATTATTGGCCTGCTGGAGGTCATTTTGTAGGGATCTAGCACTGCTCCTACTGTTCTTCCTTGCACACAGGAGGAGGTAGCAGTCCTCCTGCTGGGTTGTTGCCTTCCTATGGCCTCTTCAATGTCTCCAGGTATACTGTCCTATCGCCTGCTACCTGCTCCATGCTCTGGACAGTGTGCTGACAGACACAGCTATCCTTCTTGCCACAGCTCGCATTGATGTACCATTCTGAATGAGCTGCACTACCTGAGCAATTTCTATGGGTAGTAGACATCGCCTCTTGCTACCTCTAAGGGTGAAAGCAATGACAAAATACAAAATTGACCAAAACAACAGCCAAAAAGAATGAGAATAGAGAAATGGTCTGTTGTCATGAGGCGCCCCTGAGGGTCCAGTCGCCACAGAGGTACTGCACCTCAGTCAGAGGTGTGGTACTCCACTCTCGGTTAAGGAGGGACAGCGATCGGTACCCACATACATCCGCATCCAATACTATACACCCCAGATTGGGGATTTGGACGGACCCTGTTCAGGGAGGGCCCCATTCCAGGCTGTAGAGGAAATAGGTAGGGGGTGCGGGTGAAGAAGGTAGACAAGGTGAGCACCAGGAAGTGGGAGCAAGAAGTGGAGAGACATGATGAACGGACTAACGTAGGTGACTTGAGGAGAACTAGGGGAGTTGGTGTCAGGAGTTGGACACAAGAGGACGTGAGAGAGAGACGTCCCAGGGACTGGAGCCGGTTGGAGCTCGTCCCAGAACCCAAGAATGAAGGAAAGAGGAGCCAGTGAGGGGCTGTAGAGAGACAGAAGGGTTCCCAGGGGTATAGGAAGTGAGCAATCCACCCTTGCCGCATCCAGGCATCCAACAGTGACCAGAGTCGGGTGGAGGGCCCGGGCCGCAGAGGGGAAAACCGGACCCCGCATAGTGGAGTGACAGGGAGACTTAGCTACAAAACTGGGGGTTGTGGCAACTTCAAGTGCAACAACCCGAATCCACACTTTTTCACCAGAAAAGTGGCCGCAGAGGATTGAGGGGAATAGGAAGATGTCGCCTGTCAGGACCCAGGGCTGCTGTATCGGGACACTGAGTGTGAGGAGCGGGGCAGGAGGGTGAAAGCCAGCGCAGAGAGATGACCCGGGAAGGAACACTTGGAGGAGGTCCCGGTAGACTGTTCCCCAAAATATCTGAGAGTTGGCTGAAGTCCTGATCTGGAGAACGCAGCACCCCGTAGATTGCTGGAAACACCTGGATACTTGTTAAAACAGTGAGTAAAAACCTAAAGACTTCACGTAGCTGTGTCCTCAAAGTTATTTACCTCCTCGCCGCCCCAACTAAGACTTCATAACTGCCCTGGGGTCCTCCGCTCTACGCCACACCATCTCAGCTGCAATACCACCATCCCCAGAGGATCTGCATCACAGCGTAGGCTATCCATCTTTCATTGCCGAAAACCACAGGGGGCATCATGTTCAATCCCATATAAAAGAATTGCCCATTTATTGACACCGCCAGAGCCACGGAACCGGGTCACAGCCCCATGACCTTCCCAAAGAACTGCCTGACTCGGTTCCGAGTACCCCACGGTCCTGGGTGGGCGTGTCAGTCACCACCTACTGAATTGCTCCTCCATAGGGGGTGTCTTACTAATTGCCAATCATTTCTACCTGTTGTCTGTTCCATTTGCACAACAGCATGAAATGACTCGCCAAGGCCCCTCACCCCTGCCGTCACGTGTTAAATGGCCTTGTCAGAAATTAACAGCAGCATTTAACATATTAACAGTTGCTGGCCAAGCTCCACTCCACCTGTGGCTGTTAAAGGTACATGATAGCTGAATAATTCAGCTATCATTTGCTGGGAAAGATGCAGGCTCAGTGTATGAATCTGCATCAAAGTCAGGGATCAGCGTATGATGTACCAGAACATCAAATGTAGGAAAGGGGTTTAAGGAATTTGAAATTAGTCATTGATATATACAGTCGTGGCCGAAAGTTTTGAGACTGATACAAATTTTGTTTTTCACAGTTTGCAACTTTGTTGTTTTTAAACGTGTTTGCTTCTATAGTTACTGGAGTACATTTATCAGCTTTTCAAAAAATGTTAAACTTTTATTGACAAATACATTAGTTAGCAAAAACTATTAGCAATAACTCAATATTTACAGTGTTTACTCTTATTTCTCAAGACTTCTGAGATCCATCCTGGCAGCTGGATATCAGTTTCTGGGCCAAATTCTGAGTAATCAGGTATTTTGGACGAAGTACCTTAATGTCCGCGCTGCTGCCAGAGAGGAAAATACACCAACGACACTGGGGTGTTCCCTGAGGAAGGAGCTCGGTACGTGGCTCCGAAACGCGTTGGAAATAAACCTCTACTACCAGTACTCAGACGTCCCAGTGTCGTTGGTGTATTTTCCTCTCTGGCAGCAGCGCGGACATTAAGGTACTTCGTCCAAAATACCTGATCACAGCACCGCACCTCGTGGAAGTACAGTCCCTGCAGCAGCTGCATTGGTTGAGCGATCACGCTGGTTGTGTGCTACACAACCTGACCAGGTGAGCAAATCTGATTTTTTTCACATTTACCTGCCTATAAAGGATAAGACCCTATGTGCGCATTCTCAACCCTCTAGATATAAATTCTGAGTAATGGCAACCCATTCTTGTCTGATCAATGCTCTCCCTGGTTTTGTTTGTCCTCTCACTTTTTGATGATTGACCACAGGTTCTCAATGGGATTGAGATCTGACGAGTTTCCTGGCCATGGACCCAAAATGTCAATGTTTTGCTCACTGAGCCTCTTAATTATCATTTCTGGCTTGTGACATCAAACTACATCATGCTGGAAAATGCATTGTTCATCAAATTTCTCTTGGATGGGTGGGAGAAGTTGCTCTTGGAGGATATTTAGATCTCATTATTTATTTGTGGTTCTGTTCTTAGGCAAAATTGTGAGTGAGCCCCCTCCATAGATGAAAAATCTCAGGAGTCTTACTGTTGGCATTTCATAGGGCTCATGGAAGAGCTCATCTTTTCTTCTCTAGACAATCATTGCTCCAAATGTCTAAAACAATCGGTAGGGGTTCATCACTAGCAGCCAGGGTCACCTATCTGGCTGGATGCTTCCACTTTGTGCTAGCCATTGCTCTGGCTGCCTATACACTATAGGATCCAATTCAAATTGCTTGTTCTCACCCACAAAGCTCCTCACAGTGCAGCACCTCCCTACCTCTCTACCCTCATGTCTGTCCAGCACCCCACCCATTCGCTTTGTTCTCAAAGCGACTTTAGACTAACATCTGCACTAATCCGAACCTCCCACTCCCGGTTCCAAGACTTCTCCTAAGCTACAACAATCATCTGGAATGCTCTACCCCAAGAAATTAGGACTATCCACAATTTAAATAGTTCCAGGCGCTCCCTAAAAACACATCTTTTAAAGGTAGCATATCATGCTCCTTAGTTGAAATCATTTAGACATAGCCTATCATGCTCCCTAGTGAAAGTGATTTAGACATAGCCTATTCACTCCACCAGACTCAAAAACATCACAAATAATGGCTGGTGGTCACTCATGCAGGTCTTATCTATTCCCCATTTCCTCAAGTTGGCTGGACCATCATTGTAAATAAGCCCCTGTACTTTGTGTCACCCTCACCTCATCGTAGATTGTAAGCTCTTCTGAGCAGGATTGTCATTATTTTGCTTTAAAGACGACCTGTCACCCCCCTCCTGGATTGAAATCTAAATGCATGTATGCTGCATTTAGGCAAGGGGTCCCCCATGTGTTTGGCTGCTCTGTACCCCCAGATATATCATTAGGAAAACTCACTGCTTGAAGTCAGGAGGGCATTCCCTGGGGCTGGAGTAAGGTTTATTCACGGGGGCCATTCCCGCCCCCTGCCTCTCTGTGCCGCCTCCTTTCTTCTCCTCGCCGCCTCCCTCCTGTCTGTTATGCCATCCTTGCCTGCGTCTGTGCCTCCTTGTGCTCATTGATGCAGGCACAGAGCGAGGCATTGATTGTTTTGGTCCCGCGCGCTTGTCCTGTCTCCTGCCTCCGACATCAGCACTTTTGCTCCGTGTTATGCTGTATACATAGAGCAGGGTGGGAATCTGGTGCTTGCGCAGTAGTCCTCCACAAGCAAAAGCCCTGCTGATGTCTCTGAGCAAGCTCTGTACTGATGTTGAACCAAACCTGTAGCTGAATCCACTTTAGGAGACCGGGCACCAATGAGCACAGACTATGCAAATAGGCGCGCAAATTCAAAGTTTGAACTTGGAGCCAGGCGACAGCGGCGTGTTAGCGCCGCTGTCACCGGGATATACAGGTCCTGCCAACTGTGGCCACAGCGTGCGCGAGCCAGCCGGGAGATGGCCGGCGTCAGCCAGTCAGCTCCCGGCTGGCGAGCCGCTGACCGGAGGTCAGCCGCGGTCTTCGGCTGGCAAGCCGCTGACCTCTGTGCAGCAGTAGCCGCAGCTGAGCTCCGGTCATCTCCCAGCTGCTCGCAGTGGTGGTGCCCTTCGCGGCATTCAAACCGCACGCCAAGCCACAGTACTCTTCTGATTGGTTTGAGCGCCGACCAGCGCCAACCATTCAGAGGAGCGGCTCGTGCCATGGTGCGCCATGGCGCCATATTGTATTTGAAATATGGCGCGCGCCGCTATTCTGATTTGTTGGCGCTGAACGCTGCGACCAATCAGAATAGTGGCGCTCACCATGGCGCCATATTTCAAATACACTTAGTACAGTGTATTTCCAATCAGAGGAGCGGCATTCAAACCGTGCACCGCTTCTCTCATTGGTCGCCACGTTCAGCGCCGACCAATCAGAGGAGCAGCTCTCGCCATGGCACCATATTGTATCAGAAATATGGCGCCATGGCGCGCGCCGCTATTCTGATTGGTCGGCGCTGAACGCGGCGACCAATCAGAATAGCGGCGCTGACCATGGCGCCATATTTCAAATACACTGAGTACAGTGTATTTGAAATATGGCGCCATGTCGCACGCTGCTATTCTGATTGGTCGGCGCTGAACGCGGCGACCAGTCAGAGGAGCGGGCATTCAAACCGCGCGCCGCTTCTCTCATTGGTCGCGTTCAGCCTCCCCATCCTCACAGCCTCCCCTTCCTCACAGCCTCCTCCATCCTCACAGCCTCCTCCATCCTCACAGCCTCCTCTATCCTCACAGCCTCCTCCATCCTCACAGCCTCCTCCATCCTCTCAGTCTCCCCATCCTCACAGCCTTCTCCATCCTCAGATCCTCCTCCATCCTCACAACCTCCCCATCCTCACAGCCTCCTCCATCCTCACAGCCTCCTCCATCCCCTCAGCCTCCTCCATCCCCTCAGCCTCATCCATCCCTCAGCCTCATCCATCCTCACAGCCTCCCCATCCTCACAGCCTCCTCCATCCTCACAGGCTCCTCCATCCTCACAGCCTCCTCCATCCCCTCAGCCTCCTGCATCCTCACAGCCTCCTCCATCCTCATAGCCTCCTCCATCCTCACAGCCTCCCCATCCTCACAGTCTCCTAAAGCCTCCTCCATCCTCACAGCCTCACCATCCTCGCAGTCTCCTACAGCCTCCTCCATCCTCACAGCCTCCCCATCCTCACAGCCTCATCATCCTCACAGCCTCCCATCCTCACAGCCTCCTCCATCCTCACAGGCTCCTCCATCCTCACAGCCTCCTCCATCCCCTCAGCCTCCTGCATCCTCACAGCCTCCTCCATCCTCATAGCCTCCTCCATCCTCACAGCCTCCCCATCCTCACAGTCTCCTAAAGCCTCCTCCATCCTCACAGCCTCACCATCCTCGCAGTCTCCTACAGCCTCCTCCATCCTCACAGCCTCCCCATCCTCACAGCCTCCTCCATCCTCACAGCTTCCTCCATCCTCACTCCTTACTCCTGTCTATAAGGTCTGTCAGTCAGTGTGATGCAGTTTACTCCTTTCTATAAGGTCTATCAGTCAGTGTGACGCAGTTTACTCCTGTCTACAAGGTCTGTCAGTCAGTGTGACAAACTTCACTCCTGTCTATAAGGCTGTCAGTCAGTGTGACGAACGTCACTCCTGTCTACATGAAAACTATGGGAAGCAAGGTGTATCACAGTCCGCGCCACTGACTCCACAAAATCACCTGGGATGCAAGATGTTGTAACAGTATACTTCTTTATTCCTTCCTACGCATTTCGGCGCCCTTCCTGGCACCTTCCTCAGGTGCCAGGAAGGGCGCCGAAACGCGTAGGAAGGAATAAAGAAGTATACTGCTACAACATCTTGCATCCCAAGTGATTTTGTGGAGTCAGCGGCGCGGACTGTGATACACCTTGCTTCCCATAATTTTCTGGCAGTTTTTCCACGTTGGAATGGTCAGTGGAGGTCCTGCGGCAGCTGTTACTGTGTTATGCTTTCATACCAGTTGTGAGTCACACAACTGGAAAAGGTGAGTGGAACTGCATGATACCACTCCCATCTGAGTGTCACTAGTGATAGGGCACTATTGCGCCTCTTGTTCCCCTACCCTGTTTCGTATTGATACTCCTGTCTACAAGGCTGTCAGTTACTGTGATGCACTTCTCTCCTGTCTACAGGGCTGTCAGTCAGTGTGACAAACTTCACTTCTGTCTACAAGGCTGTCAGTCAGTGTGACGCAGTTCACTCCTATTTACAAGGTATTCTAGAATACCCGATGCGTTAGAATCGGGCCACCATGTAGTGTATGTATATATATATATATATATATATATAGCATACAAAAATGGAAGGCAGCACTTCCAGTTCAAGTTATGTGGGTTTATTTGGTCCTAGGACTGTGACGTTTCGGCACGCAGCCTTCCTCAAGCAGTGCATATATACAGTGCCTTGGGAAAGTATTCATACCCTGTGAGTGACCCACCGTGGCCGCGTCTTCAAGTCGCGGGCGTTGTCTCTCCTGTCACGATTCCGCGCCTGCGGTTGTGGGGCCCGGTGGTCCAGATCAAAGGGGTTGGCTGAACAGATAGAGGGTTAATTCTTCTTGTTGTGACGCCACCTGCGGGAATTCCGGTGTTTTCACCTGCGCTGCTTGGGCCTCCAGGGGATGTACGGCAGCAAGATGGGATGCTCCCCACAGGATGAGCGGGAGTCCTCGGGGTCAGGAGCTGTCTCTGATAGAATATGGCAGCTGCTGCAATACTGCGGGTTAGATCCAGGAATAATGCGCTGACACACACAAAGTCTTTTAGGTACCTTTACTGGTGGCAACAGGTACACTCGGACCGGGTGATGAGGTTGACACTCCTGGAGTTTCCACAGCAAGCAGTGTGTAGGCTTCCTTCTCTGTTTGTCTGGTGGGGTCGGGTGGATGTGGAATCCTGCCGGACCGGGTTATACGTTCAGTGAACGTGATTCACCTGGATTAACTGCACTGAGGGCACTATGAAAGGGGTGAGGTGCAATTGCTTCTTCTTCCCTGGGCTCTCATCGGTAAGTGCTTCAGGTGTACAGGGGCTAGACTCCCTGATCTTAGTGCTGGGTTTTCTGTGGTGTATGTGGTAATTCCCACAGCTCGGTTCCAGTAACCGGATTATTGGGAGAGTTAGGCTAACTCTGCTATTCCCGAGAGGTGCTTTCCTCCTGTCCCTTTGACCCCAGTTGCAAGGGTCTCTCACTTGCTAGGTGTGCTGGTTTGGGCCTAGTGTGGATCCAGAACCAGTGACTGCACACTTCCTGCAGCTCTCCTAGCGTCTGCACACTCTGCTGTTTCTCCCTCCAGGACCCTATTTATAGGGGGAACTGGCTTAAGGTAACCAGTGAAGCTCCCCCTAGAGGCTGTTACCCCTCGGGGGTCTGCCGCAGGGTTCCAGCGCCCTCTGCTGGAGTAGCGCTGCTCTTCTCCTCCCTTTCCGGGGCTACTGCTTGAGCACATGAAACTACATCTCCAAACCTGTTTCTGCTGGAGAGACTGCAGGGAGCATGCTCCTCCCCTCAGCCAATCACCATGCTTCTGTGTCCTGCCAATCAGGACTGCCCTGCTATGATATAAACTTCCTGTTTCCAGTCAGTCGGGGCCAGGGCAACTTCTCCCTAGTGGAGCTGCCATTTCTGGTCTTGTCAGGTCTTTCCTTATTTGGCTTGTTACCTGATTTCTGTGTGTTCCTTCCCACAGATTTCTGCCCTTACGGCTCCTCGCTGACTTCCGTGTTCCTGGCCGGTTTCCCGGATCTCTTCCAAGCGGATCGCTGTCTCAAGCCTGGCTCCGGATTCCCCGTGTTCCTGGTTCCCCGTTTCCGATCCTATACCCGGTTGCTGTATTGTTTCCCACGTTGCCTGGGGTCGGTTTAACACCCGTGTCCACTTCATCGGTCCCCCCGAGGTTGGTACCGGCGGTATCCCTGTATAGGGGTTAAGCGCTCCGGGGCCTCCTTTGGTGGTGTTCCGGTGCTGTGACCGTGTGGCCCTCCCCTGGGGCTTGGGTGTGTGTGTTGTTCAAATAAACCTGTTGATTCTACTGTACTGGTCCGCCTCTCTATCACCCGGTATCAGCATCCGCTCTACGCGGTCCAGTGGGTCCACGTGTGGAGTCCGTCAGTAGGACGTGACAGAGGCCTGGGGTGAAACAGGTTGTCTAAGGTATTAGTAGTGTAAAAGGTGTTTTAATTTAGTGAGTGCTACTTGCTGTTTCCACTCCATTTGTGTACCAACAGTTCTGTGGTGCCCCAACCAGGGTGCAAGGGTGCCACATTCCCCCTTAGTTAACTTCAGTTCTCCCGGACTGAGCAAAAAGTTTTCTTTTACAACTTAACCTCTAAACATTTTATAACATTTAATAACCGGTATTTACAAAGTCTTAAGGAAAAATACAAAAATCACTGAAAAAGAGAAGGGAAAAACGGGGAAAAATATGAAAAACAGTCCATACGGCACTAGTCCATCTGCCGCAGGCTGGAAAAAGTAAGTTTTTAGCCACACAAGTCCTGTGACAATTGTCCAAGTTTATGAAAAGGGGAAAAGGGTAAAGTCCAGCAGTAAAGTCTCTGATGGCTTAAACACATACACGGGTATATACTTTTAAACTTTATACATTCCCTATGGGTGTCTCTGCTTGGGAGGCCGGGTCTAACCTTTCTTACCCTACCAGGCACTTTCTGTCCCCAACTTAATTTACTTGGGACAGAGCCCAGTTCCTTCACCCTTCTGTACACTACTTTTTACAGTTTTTGAACACAGGTACTATTTACATTTACTAACAGGTAATAAGGTTCCACTACATTTTAAACCCATTCTCCATATCTGTTTGGGGTTTGGCCTAATGTACTATGTGTGGATCTGTGTAGTGTGGGTGTTTCAAAAGCTGTGTCTGTAGTGTACAAACTGGTTGTTGGTCTGTCTATTGAACTATCCTCTGTTAAAGGTGGTAGTGTAGGTAATTGTCTACGCGTTCTTTGTCTTACTGTGAGACTAGCAGGTTCACCGATTACAGGAATCTCAGGTTCCAAAATAACAGGCTGCATCTCTTGCATTTGAACTTGTTCTTGTTGAACTTGTTGAATAGGGATTGGTTGATTTTCTACAGGCTGGTAGAATGAAATAACTGGTATGATGAATGCACCATTGCATTGTGGCCAGTCGGCTGGTAAATCTCCAATTTCTGTATGGACGAGATTTTCTTTTGGTTTTTCAACTGTAGTTACTGCAGGGTAACTGGTTGCTTTTGGTATTAACTGTGTTGGACATTTCTTCAAATGGTCTCTTGATACCGTTGTAAAGGTATTTCCTTCGTCTTTGCTGATGACACAAGTTTTGGAATTGTCATATTGCGATGGCATAATTGTATAGGGCTCAGATTCCCAATTGTCATCCATTTGTTTGTTTTTCTCTTTCTTTTTAGCACTAATTCACCTGTGGCTAGAGGTTCTGCTGAGGCGTGTTTGTTAAAGTCGTGCTCTTGTTTGGTTCTACTGATATTCAGGTTCCTTTCAACACTCTCTTGTACTTTCTGGTACCGTTCTTGGCGTTGGTTGATCCAGTCTTCATCAGAAGAATCTTGTGTTGGCTCAATGGTTCCCATCTGTAAATCAACTGGTAATTTACCTGGTCTTGCTCGCATCAAGTAAGCAGGTGTGTAGTTAGTTGAACTAACAGGTATGTGGTTGTAGATGTCCACAAGGTCTGGGAGTTTTTCAGGCCATTGATTTCTCTCTTCGATTGGCAAGGTTTTGAGCATGTCAATTACAATGTGATTCATTTTTTCACATAAACCGTTTGTTTGGGGATGATATGGTGTGGTCCTGATTTTCTTACAACCATATAATCCTAAAAACTCTTGGAATAGAGCTGATTCGAAGGCTGGCCTTTGGTCGGTCAAGACTTGGTCTGGATACCCATGTGGGCGACAGAAGTAACTCTGGAAGGCTTTGGCGGCCACCTCTGCAGTTAAGTTCTTAACTGGAACTACTACCAGGAACCTTGAATAGTGATCAACAATAGTGAGAGCGTAGGTGTACCCGGTTTGACTTGGGGTTAGCTTCACGTGGTCGAGAGCAACTATTTCAAGGGGTTTCCTGGTAACAATTGGTTGCTACGGAGCTTTCTGAGTTAGATGGTCTTTCCTTCGAAGGTGACATGGTCCACAATTTTTACACCATTTATCAATTGAGCCTCGCATACCAACCCAGTAGAAACGATCCTTCAGGAGTCTCTCCAGTTTTTTCCATCCGAAGTGTCCTGCGTCGTCATGGTAGGCTTCAAGAATCATTTGAACTTCAGTCCTTGGAACTACGATCTGCCAGATGAGTTCGTGTGTCCTGGGATTCAGATACCTTCGGCATAGTTTGCCCTGGTAGACGAACAACTTCCCTTTTTCTTTCTATAGGCGTTTAGCATTTTGTGAGGCATCAGGGTCCATGCTGGCGTGCTCTTGAGTTATCAGCTCTCTTACCAAGCTGACATCGGGATCGTTAGCTTGAACCTCCTTCCAATCATGGTGAAGTAAAGGGTTCACGGTCCTCTCTACGTCTACGTCTACGTCTCTGGCTCGCCTGGTGACATGTTGCCGTACCCGTACAATGGAAAGCTGGTAGTTCTATCTCATCCAGGTCATCTATGTCTTCTCCCTCTTCAGGAAGGTTAGGCATTCTGGACAGGGCATCAGCATTGCCGTTCTTGTGACCTGCCCGGTATTTTACAGTGAAATCATAGTTTGAGAGTCTTGCCACCCAACGTTGCTCTAGGGCTCCCAGCTTTGCAGTCTCTAAGTGGGTTAGAAGGTTGTTATCAGTGAAAGCTGTGAACGGGGCGGATGCCAGGTAATGCTTGAAACGCTCTGTGATTGCCCAGACCAGGGCCAGGAACTCTAGCTTGAAGGAGCTGTAGTTCTCCGGGTTCCTTTCTGTGGGATGGAGCTTTCTGCTGGCGTAGGCTATCACCTTTTCCTTCCCCTGCTGACGTTGAGATAGGACTGCTCCGAAGCCTTCATTGCTTGCATCAGTGTACAGTAAAAACAGGAGGTTGTAATCAGGGTAAGTTAGGATCTCTTCTCCAGTTAAGGCATCTTTGAGCTTTTGGAAGGATTGGTCCTGTTCTGGTCCCCAGTGGAACGGGGGTCCTCTGATCTTGCCGTTTTTAGATTGACCTACTAAGAGATCTTGCCTGGGTGCTGCTATTTTGGTATAGCCTTTGATGAATCGTCGGTAGTACCAGACCAGTCATAAGAATTGACGTACCTCTTTGTGAGTGGTTGGCGCTGGCCAGTCCTTGATGACGGTTACTTTGTCCGGGTCAGGTGCTACGCCTTCGGCACTAACCACGTGTCCTAGGTATTGGACCTTGGGTTTCAGCAGGTGACACTTGGACGGCTTCAATTTCATCCCGTACTTGGACAGTGACTCGAACACTTCACTTAGGTGCTGCAGGTGGTCTTCAGAGGTCTGGGAGTATACAATGACATCATCAAGGTATAACAACACAGTCTCAAAATTCTTGTGGCCCAAACAACACTCCATCAGTCTCTGAAATGTTCCTGGGGCATTGCACAACCCGAATGGCATACTGTTGAACTCGCATAGTCCCATAGGCGTCATGAAGGCTGCCTTCTCATGATCCTCCTCTGCAACGGAGACCTGCCAGTACCCACTAGTAAGATCTAATGTGGAGAAGTAGTTGGCAGACTTAAGTGCAGCTAGTGACTCCTCTATGCGGGGTAACAGGTATGCATCCTTGTGTGTGACTTTATTGATTTGTCTGTAGTCTATGCACATCCTCATACTACCATCTTTCTTTTTAACCAGGACCAGTGGTGCTGCCCAGGGGCTAGAGCTATCCCTGATGACTTCTGCATTTTTCATGTCCTGAAGCATCTCTTTTGCTTTTTGGTAGTGTGTGGGTGGTATAGGCCTGTACTTTTCTTTGATAGGTGCATGGTTGCCCGTGGGGATATGGTGTTGTACCCCTTTAATCCTCCCAAAGTCAAGTGGGTGTTTGCTGAACACTTGCTCGTACTCCCGAACTACCCGGTATACTCCATTTTTCTGATGAGAGGGTGTGTTGTCTGTTCCTACACTGAGCTCCTGACACCATTTCTCTAACTGATCTTTGGAGTGAGGGGGTTCGTCAGTTACTGTTTGGGAAGAGGATTTTACATCAATTATAGCATCGTTTTCAACCTGGTACAATTTTGCGACAGTAGCATATCTTGTCAGTCTGACTTCGTCATTACCATAATTTAATATGCGTATGGGGACTCTCCCTTTTCTCACATCGACCAACCCTCTGGCTGTCCTTTCTCTTGGTTTACCAGCATCAGCACTCTGTTGGAGTAAGAACAACACTTCATCGAGACATTTAACCATGACATTAGTACCCAGTATTACATGTGGATCCCTCTCGTATGGTCTGTCCTGAACCACTATGATACCCTGGTTTTTCAGTTGCACCCTCCCCACCTTTACTGTAGCTTCCCATTGTCCCTCTACTGGAACTATCATACCATTAGTGGCTTCAATGTTCAGATCAGGGTGTGGGGGTTCCAGCTTGACATCTGGCCAGAACCGATTGTAAAGGATACTCGGGATGGTGGTCACCTGGGGCCCAGTGTCTATCAAGGCTGAGGTAGCGATGCCATCGATGATGATTGATAAGTTTGGGCAGTCTCCTACATACTTATACTCCCAATTGGTTGGGCCGGGACGGTCTACTCCTGGGGTTGGCCCTTCTCGCCCAGGGATTGTTCGTTTAAAGAATGGGATTGGTAGGTGTGTCCTTCTTTGTCGCTCTTGTGACTGACGCCGCGTCTGTTAGGGCTGTGGCGATCTGCAGGCTTTCCTTGCGGCGGCTGTATCTTTCTCTTCATTCACGGGACGTCGTCGGGGCTGTCAGCAAGCTGGATCTTGTCCGATGACCTTGCTTCTGTTTTGGGTCTGTAGAGATTGAAGACGTTGCTGCCGGCACGGAAGGGGTGTCAGTATACTGCAGCTGTAAGGCTAGGTCGGGCACTGTAGGGAACTGCTGTCCCCGCACTGTTAAGTCTCTTAAAGTGTCAAACTCTGCACCAGGATTTTGCAGGGCTTACCAGCTTGCCTGTTTCTTATCATCAGGTAGTCTAAGTCCCACAACAAATTGTCCAATTAACGCTTTGTCTTCATCTCTGACACTATCAGGATCAACCTGTTTTAACAGTCTCAGTGCTTCTTGTAAGCGCAGTGAATGTCCAGGACACTCTCCTGTGTCCCTTGTTTACAATGGTAGAACTGCAGTCTTAGCCCGGCTTCAGTGTGATGTTCAAAAACCCGGTTTAACTTAGCAAATATCTGTTCACAGACTCCTGAGCTTCTACAGACCAGTTTCGGCTCTGCAGCTCTGCTGCGTCTATTAATTGTCCCATTATAACTGAAGCTATCTGCTTACCGGTCATGGCGTACATATCCAGCGCCTGGCATATCTTCCTTTGAAACATATCCAGGGTACCAGGTTTTCCGCTGTACTTTGGCAACCAGGCCGCATTCAGGACATACGGCAGAGATATCGGCATAATCGGAGCAGGTTGCTGTGGCATGACGCCGCCGGGTGGTGGACCTGCCGGGGGTACGTTTGGTGGCCCCGGTGGACCAACTGGTAGGTTTGCTTGCGGGCTTGCCACGTCGCCGGAATCCGAGTCGCTCATCCTTGCTCCCCCTTAGTTAAGCGCGACCAGTCCTTTCAATTGCAACGGAAGTTGTCGGCCTCGCGGTGAGGAGTGAGGCACCACGGGAGTTTCCGGTTCCTGCTGCGTTTTTCGGAACTCGTCAAAGTAGGGGGCGGGGCCTATCTTCGCGCCCTTTGCACAGTAACGTCCCTTCTTTTCCCGCCTTCCGCGCAGCAATGGCGGTTGAACTATACAGTTCGATAATCACAGTCATTAAAAATAGCACACAATACCCGTTGGGAAACAGGTCTGCTCGTATCCTGTTCGTGACTGCCAATTTCTGACCCACCGTGGCCGGGTCTTCACGTCGCGGGCGTTGTCTCTCCTGTCACGGTTCCGCGCCTGCGGCTGTGGGGCCCGGTGGTCCAGATCAAAGGGGTTGGCTGAACAGATAGAGGGTTAATTCTTCTTGTCGTGACGCCACCTGCGGGAATTCCGGTGTTTTCACCGGCGCTGCTTGGGCCTCCGGGGGATGTACGGCAGCAAGATGGGATGCTCCCCACAGGATGTGCGGGGGTCCCCGGGGCCAGGAGCTGTCTCTGATAGAATATGGCAGCTGCTGCAATACTGCGGGTTAGATCCAGGAATAATGCGCTGACACACACAAAGTCTTTTAGGTACCTTTACTGGTGGCAACAGGTACACTCGGACCGGGTGATGAGGTTGACACTCCTGGAGTTTCCACAGCAAGCAGTGTGTAGGCTTCCTTCTCTGTTTGTCTGGTGGGGTCAGGTGGATGTGGAATAATGCTGGACCGGGTTATACGCTCAGTGAACGTGATTCACCTGGATTAACTGCACTGAGGGCACTATGAAAGGGGTGAGGTGCAATTGCTTCATCTTCCCTGGGCTCTCATCGGTAAGTGCTTCAGGTGTACAGGGGCTAGACTCCCTGATCTTAGTGCTGGGTTTTCTGTGGTGTACGTGGTAGTTCCCACAGCTCGGTTCCAGTAACCGGATTATTGGGAGAGTTAGGCTAACTCTGCTATCCCCAAGAGGTGCTTTCCTCCTGTCCCTTTGACCCCAGTTGCAAGGGTCTCTCACTTGCTAGGTGTGCTGGTTCGGGCCTAGAGTGGCTCCAGAACCAGTGACTGCACACTTCCTGCAGCTCTCCTAGCGTCTGCACACTCTGCTGTTTCTCCCTCCAGGACCCTATTTATAGGGGGAACTGGCTTAAGGTAACCAGTGGAGCTCCCCCTAGAGGCCTGGGGTGAAACAGGGTGTCTAAGGTGTTGTTAGTAGTGTAAAAGGTGTTTTCATTTAGTGAGTGCTACTTGCTGTTTCCACTCCATTTGTGTACCAAGAGTTCTGTGGTGCCCCAACCAGGGTGCCAGGGTGCCACATGAGCATTTCCACATTTATTCACATTACACTAAAGCTCACGTGTATGTCAATGGAATTCCATGTGACATACCAACAATAAGTAGCAAGCATTTATGTAAAGGGAATGATACAGGGTTTGGTATACTGAATATTTTAAAAATATTAATCTGAAAATTATGATGTGCATTTGTATTCACCCCACCCCCACCCCACCCCGATCAATATTGTGTAGGATCACCTTTTGCTGCAGTTACTGCCACAAGTCATTTGGGGGATGTCTTTACTGGTGACTAGAAAAATGCCCACAAGGAAATTTCACACAGGGCTGGGGTTAGGGTTAGGTGTTGGGATTGGGGTTACGGCTGCCTGTGGGCATTTTTTATGGAACCTTTTCTACCAGCTTTGCTCATCTAGAGGCTGACATTTTTGCCCATTCTTCTTTATAAAATATCTCTAGCTCAGTGAGAAAGATTGAGACATCAGTGAACAGCAATTTTTAAGTTTTGTCACAGTTTTCAAATGGGCTTTAGGTTTTAATTGTGATGGGGCCATTCACACATATCAATATGCTCTGATTTAACCATCCATTGTAGCTCTGGAAAGATGTTTAGGGTCGTTGTCCTGCTGGAAGGTGAACCCATGCCCCAGTCTCAAGTCATTTGCAGCCTCTAAGGCCGGTTTCACACCACATGTGAACCGTATAGCCCCGGACCCGATTTTGAAACAGAACCGGTGGGCAAATATGCCCTTTGGTCCGGTTTGCAGCCGGATTCGAGAGTTCGCAGCCGCAGCTGCTGAAATTTCAAGATCGCAGCTAGCGGGGAGCCAGCTGCGGTCCTGAAATGTCGGCAGGGGACAGCTCATGGTGCTGAAGTTTAGCAGTGCTCGCTGCTAAACTCCAGCATCTGGCGTCCGGCTCCCTGATCCGATTTTATGTTGGATCTGGCGCCATAAACCCCCATGTTAGGGGGCGCCTGATCGCGCCAGATCTGGGAGGATCTGAGAGGGTCCGATTTTGTCCGATTTTTCCCCCAGACACAAAAACATTGCTTGCAACGTTTTTTGTCCAGGAAAAAAATCCAAATTGTCCTGGATCCTCCCAGAAACCGGATAGCACATAGCTGCCATCTGGCTTCATCTGGCCCCATAGGGCTGCATTGCTGCAAAATCGGGTCCGGGACTGTCAGGTTTACACCGGACAGCCCCGGACCTGATTTTGCCGTGGTGTCAAACCGGCCTAACAGGTTTTCTTCCAGGATTGTCCTGTATTTAATAAGGTGCACCTTTTCATCAACTCTGACCAGCTTCCCTGCCCCTGCTGAAAAAAGGCTCCTCACAGCATGATGCTGCCACCACAATGAGTGACAGAGGGGAGGCTGTTTTCAGGGTGATGTGCAGTTACATAGCATTTTCAATTAGCCCAAAAAGTCCTACTTTGTTCTTAATTAACCAGAGCACCTCATTCCACGTGCTCGCTGTGTCCCCTCCATGGCTAGTAAACCAGGGATATTAGACTAAAAACTATTCACCATCTGTAGATCACCATGGGCTAACATAAAAAATAATACATAAACGATGTACAAATTATACATGTGTAAAGTAAAATATCTGCATAGGGAAAGCAAAGATAAAATAACAATATTGAAATGACTTTGTATTACATGATTAGAATAACAAGAGCTATGCATATTCCCATGTAGACCATTAACCATAAAACCAAACCAATCTTCCTGTCTGTCTGGAGTCCCACTCCATATAATTTTTCATCATCAGCACCAATAACATGCAGGAGACAATAATGGAATGGATTCCAAAGATTTGAGTTCTCCGGTGTCCGCAATTAAGGAGAGACTGTGAAACATAACACTGTCGGATCCCAGACAGAATACTTAGGGTAAGATAATATAGCGGTTAATGAGATTACAGAGCTGCACACTAAATACATTTTCTATTATTCAGACGGTGAGTTCCAATGCGGAACCTAGAAATAATCCCGAAAGAAAGCTCATTTCATGTCACAGCAGCTTGCAGAGACCAGGTTACACGCCAGATAGAACAGATCTGTATTCAGGTTCTCCAGTTCAATAAATGAAGGTCTCAGTCGCGAGTCATATAGCGAACACATGGCAGCTTTCTGCCTCATCTTCTCTCCACGACGCCTACACTTTATCAATCTGGAATTTGCATAAAGTGACTCTGGAGAGACGTAAAATCCATCAAATACAAGTGAGACAAAGCTGGAGGAAGATTTACATAGTTATTACATTACATTTCTCTCCATCATTTAACACGTTCATCGGCTCCTTTCAAGGTTCCAACGTTTTTGCAGCACTGATATTGCATGGAATATAAGATTCAGTGGTGTAAATTAAAGGGATTGTGCCGTGAACAATTGTACATTTTATTTCAAAGATCTTAGGCTAGGGTCACACTTGCAGTTTTTTCATGCTTTATTGGACACCTGCGTTTTTAAAAACGCATGTAAAAACGCACCCATAGACCCCCATGTAAAAAATGCATGCCCTAATAGCAAAAACGCATGCCCCAATAGCAAAAACGCATGCCTAAAGTGCCATGCGTTTTTGCACGTATGTGAGTAGCTGCCTTCAAAAACGCATGCAAAAACGCATGGTACATTAGTACCATTTAGTACCATCCAAAAACACATGCGTTTTCCATAGGGGCCCATGATAAAAAAACGCATGCGTTTTTAAAACAGCACCAAAAAATAGTTCATGAACTTTTTTTGGGTGCTGATTCAAAAAACGCATGGAAAAATGCATGGGTGCCTTAAGGTACCTAAAAAAACGCATGCAAAAATAAAAAAAGCATGCAGAAACGCATGCTTTATTTTAAGGCACCAAAAAAAATTCATGCCAAGTGTGACCCTAGCCGTAGGGCCGCTTTACACACACAGATATCTGTGACCAACTTCTGAACAGATCTCTGGTTGCAGTGAAATCATGGACACATTGTTCTATTTAGTGGCTGTGTACAATGGAACAATGTGTCCATGATTTCACTGCAACCAGAGATCTGTTCAGAAGTTGGTCACAGATATCTATGTGTGTAAAGCGGCCCTTAGAATGAAAATAACTTCCACAATTGGATGTGTTAAAAAAACATTCCTGTCCCTGCTATATACTGTGTAATCAATGTGTCTGACCATACAGGGACATGGTCTGATCATACCACATCTCCTGTGCTGAGATAATCTTATATATGTGTCCCTGCTATGTACTGTGTAATGGATGTGTCTGACCGTACAGGGACATGGTCTGATCATACCACATCTCCTGTGCTGAGATAATCTTATATATGTGTCCCTGCTATGTACTGTGTAATGGATGTGTCTGAACATACAGGGACATGGTCTGATCATACCACATCTCCTGTGCTGAGATAATCTTATATATGTGTCCCTGCTATGTACTGTGTAATCAATGTGTCTGACCATACAGGGACATGGTCTGATCATACCACATCTCCTGTGCTGAGATAATCTTCTGTATGTGTCCCTGCTATGTACTGTGTAATGGATGTGTCTGACCATACAGGGACATGGTCTGATCATACCACATCTCCTGTGCTGAGATAATCTTATATATGTGTCCCTGCTATGTACTGTGTAATGGATGTGTCTGACCATACAGGGACATGGTCTGATCATACCACATCTCCTGTGCTGAGATAATCTTATATACGTGTCCCTGCTGTGTACTGTGTAATGGATGTGTCTGACCTTACAGGGACATAATCTGATCATACCACATCTCCTGTGCTGAGATAATCTTATATACGTGTCCCTGCTATGCACTGTGTAATGGATGTGTCTGACCGTACAGGGACATGGTTTGATCATACCACGTCTGTGGTGGTCCTACTGAATTTTCATTTTCTCAAATAAATGTGAAGTTTTATGAACAATCGCTGGAGATACACATGGTTTTCCAATTTTTAGACAATCAACCTTCAAATTTGTCTTACGCCTAGTTACTCATTTATGTTCCCCTTTGAAAATGTACAACCAATTAATATTAAGAAGCCCCTTTAATTATAGATCGAGATGGCCGAGGGAATTATAAATGGCGGCTGTATTACCAATAGGACATATCATATATTCAGGAAAAGTTGAGTGCGTCTCAATTTATGCCGTCTAGTTTGATCAATCCCATAGAGACTACGAGATTCATCGCAATATCCCCAAAATCTGCCGCCTTCCTGGTGCGTATATGTAAAATTCAGATTAAACATTCATCTCTTAAGGAAAAAAAAAAGTACGTATTGGGAAAGAGAAGTGAAGGATGTAAGGAGGAAGGAGACGGGAAGACGAGATGTGAGCTGATAGAATCAGGTTAGGAGGCGTAGAGCGGCTGCATGGAGAGGAGATTCTGACGTGCCACTGAAGTTTCTCCTAAAAGAGGAAAACTTTCTAAGGAGATATAAGGACAAATATGAGTAATGTGACCTAAAATAAGAATCAAAACTTCAATCCTGCACTGTAGGGACGGAGAATTGTTACGCGCTCTAGAAAATATAAGACTTTCCCTTGTGAATAAGCGTTAATAAGTGATTCATACAAGATTAATGAAGCTGATGTTTTATGGAAAAAGAATTTAAAATTGGCAAAATAATCTTCATGTTTATGTGCCCAAAATGGACCAACAAAAATATGTACATGTAAAGCCTCCATACTCCACCATGGAAGCTACTAACCGATCGGTGAGTGTTTTGGTTCTCGGACTCCCACAATCTAATATCAATGTCCTATTCCATGTTAGGTCATCAATATCACAACCCTGGACGACTTCATTCAGTGATGAAGTAAACCTACATGTTTCTGCAGCTTCCGCATCAATCCTCATCGGATGGGGTTCAGATGTGCCATCGACTATTGTCTACTACACCAGGCGTCAACAACCTTTTTTGCACCAGGGACCAGCTTCATGCAAGACCCGTTCTACCGGGGCCGGTGGGGCGGGGCTTTGAACTTATGGGGCGGGGCTATGGAGAAGGGGTGGAGTTTACTACCCTGTTTCCTCAAAAGATGCGCTACATCTTATTTTCATATTCGGTAGTATAATGCAGCGTCACAGCCCTCCGCATTGTATAATGCAGCCTCCCAGCTCTCCATATAGTACAATCCAGCGTCACATCCCTCCATAAAGTATAATGCAACCTCATATCCTTCCATATAATATAATGCAGCGTCGCATCCCTCCATATAGCATAAATTCTCCCCCCACACACATATTGCCCCCTGTATAACCCCTGCACACACACATTGCCCCTTGTATAACCCCTGCACACACACACAGACATTGCCCCTTGTATATCCCCCACATACACACACACATATTGCCCCTTGTATAACCCCCACTGACCCCTGAATGCCCCACACACATATTGCCCCTACACAGACAGACATACTGCCCCCAGTACAATCAACCCCCCCACACACACATTGCCCCTTGTATAACCCCCACTGACTCCTGAATGCCCCACACACATATTGCCCCTACACACACAGACATACTGCCCCCAGTACAATCAACCCCCCACACACACACATTGCCCCTTGTATAACCCCCACTGATCCCTGAATGCCCCACACACATATTGCCCCTACACACACAGACATACTGCCCCCAGTACAATACACCCCACACACACACACACATTGCCCCTGAAAGACACACAGATGCCGTTCTGCTGCTACTCACCGCTCCTGCCAGCTTCTCTCATACAGCAGCTGAGGCAGAGACATGGCTGAAGTTTTTTCATATCTCGCACTATTTCCAAGCGCATCACGTGAAGCACACATCACTGATGAGCTTGGAAATAGCGCGAGATATGAAACTCCGGCCATGTCTCTGCCTCAGCCGCTGCTGTACAAGAGAAGACGTCGGCCAATAACAGTGCGACAGGGCATCCGCGGACCGGTGGTTGGGGACCTCTGTACTACACCACAAGTTTTTCATATCATCATAAAATATTCTGGAAAAACTTCCAAGTGATTTGGCGGGGAAAAAAAACATTTTTTTTTGGGTTTTGTTTACCTCATCAGTCTGACAGGTTTGTTGGAGGGCAAGAAACCAGCATGGAGCTACCGGAATAAACTATACAAACTGTCTTCCACTTGTTCTGTCAAGTTTGGTGAACAGAGGAATGTGTGTTCACGATATCTGACAGGACGTTGCACCCACCAGATGTCTGTCTCAAGCAGTTGTCTTTACACAGCCCGTCCTTGGGCTACATACTCATGATCAGTATACGCAGCGTTTTGGATGCAGCATCTTGCCGCTGCATCCAAAATGCTGCGCAGTACAGTATCAACATAGTGGATTGGATTTGTAGAAATCCCATGCCCGCTATGCTTAACCTGACTGCAGCGTTTTGACAGCTGCGGTGCGGCTTGCCGGCATTCCGCTCCTGCGCTGCATGTTCATTTCATACTGCGAAGTCGGAAGGAGCTCCAATCGGTTGACTGCAGGGAGAAGCCGCCCCGCACCCGCCGCATTTGGTGAGTACAGGGAGGCTGCAGTCTCTCTGCGGCCATTCACGGGTTCGCTCAGGTCCGGAGGAGTTGCACCCAACACGCAGCTCTTCCGGACCGTCAGCACATACCCTAAGACGTGGGATGGCTTGGAAACTGCGTGGAGCTGACATATGTCAAATCCTGATAGTGCACCCACTAGAGATGACCTTTTTGCTACATAAATGCACTTAGTAAAATTTGTAATGTTTCAGTGTACTTTATTTATTTTGATTAATTTATTTTTATTACATTTCTCGGAGAACTCATTTAACAACGTTGAGTGTGCGCCAACAATGACTTAGGCCATGTGCACACGTTGATCATTTTCTACTCAGTATTTGTAAGCCAAAACCAGGGGTGGGACAATCAGAGGAAAAGTATAATATTACTTTTGCATTTTTTTTACTCACTCCTGGATTTGGTTACAAATACAGAGGTAAAAAACTAACCATGCGCACATGGCCTTAGAGCCTGTACCGATGCTGAGTGGCATCAGTCACTCTGTGTGCTTCTATTTCGTGCCTCTTTAGGACAGATATTATTTGCCTACAGTAGCAGAGGTGGTGGGAATTTCAAACAGGAGGTGGAACAGAAGAAAGACTGATGACACCCAGCGGGACGTGCGGAGATGAAGCAAGGAGGAAGAATGGAGCCCCCGGAGCCCGCCTTTCCAGTCTCCGAATGGAGACAGTTTTTAAGTATATAAGTCATTTTTCTCAATCTTTATAGGGCACTTTTAGATGGTTAGGGTGCAGGGACAGGGAGTGATGGCAGAAGGGGGTAGAACAAGATGACAGGTTCCCTTTAAAATGAAAATGTAATTTCATTGAAAGAAAAACACATCACTGCACTGATTGTTAATGATGAGTCATATAGCATCTAAGATAATATTTTTTTTTGTGCCATATGACTTATTTTCTCACATTTTTCAGTGCTCTTTTAAAAATTGCATTTAATGGCTGTGTGGACGTGGCCAGAGTCTGCCAGCACTCTGTGTGTATTTCCACAGCTTCTCAGAGCAGGCTGATAGGGAGCAGTGTGACAGCAGAGAAGGGGTTAACACAGATCTGAGCTGTGTGGAGCCAGATGACAAAGCAGATGTTTATGCTAAGGAAAGAGGAGTTTACACTGATCCTGACATTTTGACATTGCTCAGCAACTGTGCTGTAATCAGATACATTGTTTCCTAACCAGCTGAAGTCAGCAGTGTAGGCCACGCCCCCTCCCTTATATGGTTAAATGCCCTGTATTCACCAGATCTGACTGATTATGAACATATGTCTACTTCAGACACAGTCTAGTGGGGACACCTTATGGAAGGTTTATGAATGGTTTTAAACCAGATTTCATTAATAAAGCATAGTTGAAATATTATTTTAATCACTTGCTCTACATTATTATTATTAAATAGAAAATGTAAACGGTGGTTACGCTTTAAGCAGCTTTCCATTGAAAAATAGATTGTTTTGACTGCCAGAAAAAGAGAATGTATTGTGACCACACTCTAAGAAATCAGAAGCATATGTACGCCACAGATTTGTGCCAGATTACTGCTCCATATAACTCGGAGCCATTTTCTGCTAACACTCTTGGGGTCTAGGACACGCGGTATTACATGTTCACATGGTGACTTCCAACAGTGCGGTAGGCTCTTGATGTCACTATACTGCCCAGCATGTAACTTGGACATTTGACCATAGGGGGTGTGGAGAAGGTCCAGGTATCTGTACTGGGGGATTATTAATGGAGTGTGAGGGACTTCTGACAATGTATAGTGTTAGCTCTGTGTGTCCCTGGCAACTATTTCTGTACCCCCATTTGGTACTCTGAGCCCTGCTTTGCAGGGAGTTTTTGACTTAGTGCACATCTCTGCTTGTTTGTTCCCTTTTAATGGCTGTGTGGGCATGGCCAGAGTCTGCCAGCACTGTGTGTGTATTTCCACAGCTTCTGAGAGCAGGCTGATAGCAGAGAAGGGATTAACACTATATAACCATTCCTTTTGAGCAATAGGTGTATTTATCAGGCACCAATTTTGTGAATTGTGCAGGCATGTGATATTTTTATTTTAAAATTTCTTAGAGTTTTTTTATCGAATTTTCTAGCACTTTAAAATCTCTTGTGTTTTTTTTCCAGATCTGTGTCATATCACTGTATGCTGCCTTATATAATATTATTGAGACAAATATATTGGGTGGACCCTGCAAACTAACTCCGTCTATTGTGATCTTCTGTCTATTTTTTCATTGGGTTGGGCCGGGATGTGTAGAGAGACCTATGCACATAGCCGGTGATGCGTCCTTCCTCTGTTCTTTCCTCATAAATTCTGGTAAAAATTCCTTCATAGACATATCATCTTGTCTTTTGCTTTCCATGTATTCTTGTATGAATTTTTTAATGAGTAATTTAATAAAAATCAAGTATTTTTACAATTTCTCCAGCTATTTTTGATTAGTATGCATCTTTGGTGATTCTCGGCAGTGTCATGATTCATAGCCTTGACTTTGTTGAGAAGACGTCTCCATATCATCTTGTCTATTCGTAATGCTCCTTCCTTTGATCATAAAGGAATATTAATTTTCTGATCTTTTCTTCATCAACAGGTAACATTAAAAAACAAAGTATATTCAGCAAAAACGACGCGATGGAAGACAAGGACTGCAGCCATGTTCTGTTCTTGGTTTGATTGAATATTTGTCTCCGGGAAGATTACATGCTTGTCAGTCTCCGCCATTGACAGCCTTGTTTCCATCATTTCCAATTATCAAACGCCAGCAGAACTCTCAGCACTTCATTAACACAACGCTGACTTTGCCCATTTTTTCTTTTGATGTCAATCCTAAACTTCTTTTTCTAAGCTTTTGTGTCTATGTCTAGAGCTGCGGATCGGAAATTGACAGGAGGCAAAAAAAATCTGAAAAAAGTCTGCTCACGGTTACAATCTTAAGACTGTTCACATTCTTTTTTTGTTTTTTTTAAAGCACCACTCCAGCGGGGGTTTTTTCAACGCCGGAGCTAAGTCGTCCACCCGCTGTCATATATTCACCTGTCGGTGGCTTCACCTTTTACCAATTCCACTCCACTCCTACTGTGCCATCTAGTGACAGTAATTTCTTACTGGCTGGAAGTCAGAAGTTACATCACAAGCGCTCAATGCATCTCTATGAGCACCAGAACGTGGCTCTCGTAGACTCGTATTGAGTTGTAACATCCAGTGCACTTCTTGAAACACTGGAGCTGTTGGCAGGTCACAAATCAGCAGAGACCAACGGTGGAAAAGGATGAAGGCGGCGGCAGGTGAGTATTAGGCTACATTCACACGGGACTGTAGTGGTCGGCTGGTGTCCCGCTTTGTATGGATCCACTAGTGCAGTCCCAGCCAAGTCAATGTATTTCACAATTGTGCATTCACACACTGCGCTTTTTATGTGTCTGTTCTTGGGCACAAGAACAGATACGTAAAAAGAATGAGCATGTCAATTATTTTGCGCTTTTCAGAGGCACTATTTACTGATCTCAGTATATGAAAAAGTATAACAAAGTAAGGGCCTTTCACATCAGCGTTTTACGCGTTTTGCGGCAGGTGCGGCAAGTGCAGTACAGTTGCAGTTTCGGCACTTGCAGCCGCGAAAAAAACGCGGTCAGCCGCGGTTTTCCCGCGGCCGCATCTGCCGCAAGTGCCGAAACCGCACTTGCCGCACCTGCCGCAAGCCCCATAGATATTGCATGGGGCTTGCCACAAGTGAACCGCAAGTGCGGCTGTTATGCGGTAATCGTGGCAGTTGCGTTTTTTTCACCGCACCTGCCGCGATCAGCGATTACCGCTGATGTGAAAGGGCCCTAATTCAGCTCACCCCTTCTCTGCCGTCCTCCTTCCAGAATTGGCTTTGGCTTCAGGCAGATTGAAGATAATGCAGAAAGTACAGGGTGGGCCATTTATATGGATACACCTAAATAAAATGGGAATGGTTGGTGATATCAACTTCCTGTTTGTGGCATATTAGTATATGGTAAGGGGAAAACATTTCCAGATGGGTGGTGACCATGGTGACTATTTTGAAGTCAGCCATTTTGGATCCAACTTTATTTTTTTCAATGGGAAGAGGGTCATGTGACACATCAAACTTATTGAGAACTTCATAAGAAAAACAATAGTGTGCTTGGTTTTAGCATAACTTTATTCTTTCATGAGTTATTTTCAAGTTTCTCTTTGTTTACAGCCATTGAGATGTCGCAGAGGTTAACATATGAGGAATGGATAGAAATTGTATTGATGTCTGGTGAACACAGTACCCGGGTCATTGCAGCAGATTTCAATGCAAAATACCCTAATACCCTACGAGACCACCCATCTCCCATGTTACAGTTAGCAAATTGCTTGCCAAATTTTGTGAAACAGGTTCAGTGTTGGATTTGCCAAAATGTGGACGCATCAGTCGAACATCCCTTTGGCAGATATTAGGTACTCACAAATGGCGCCCTTACAAAATCCAGCTGCTGCAGCATCTCAACGAAGATGACCCAGATCAGCGCACTGAATTTGCAGAATGAGTAAAACAAAAATTGGAACAGGACACTCAGTTTACACAGAAAACTATGTTCAGTGATGAGGCAAACTTTTTTGTGAATGGTGAAGTTAACAAACAAAACCCCCGCTATTGGTCTGACACTAACCCACAGTAGAGAGATCCCTCCAAGACTGTTGGAACACAAAAATAGATGGTATGGTGTGGTATATAGGGTACAAAGATAGAGGGGCCATTCTTCATCAATGGGAACCTCAATGCCACTGGATATCTGAAATTGCTACATGATGATGTGTTGCACTGAAGATGGCACATTCCCTGAGTTTTTCCAACAAGATGGTGCACCACCACATTATGGGTGTCAGGTCCGAGCATTCCTACATGAACAGTTGCCTGGAAAGTGGATTGGTCGTCGTAAGCCAGTTGAATGGCCACCAAGGTCTCCAGATCTGACCCTCTTAGACTTTTATCTTTGGGGTCATCTGAAGGCAATTGTCTATGCTGTGAAGATACGAGATGTGCAGCATCTGAAACAACGATACTGGAAGCCTGTGCAGCATTTCTTCTGCGGTGTTGCTATCAGTGTGTCAAGACTGGGAGAAGAGGTTTATTGACAATCCAACACAATGGGCAGCACTTTGAACACATTTTATAATTGGTCATAAACTTGTAAATAACTCATAGAAGAATAAAGTTACATTAAAACCAAGCGCACCATTGTTTTCTTATGAAATTCTCAATACGTTTGATGTGTCACATGACCCTCTTCCTATTGAGAAAAAAAATAAAGTTAGATCCAAAATGGGCAACTTCAAAATGGCCGCCATGGTCACCACCCATCTGGAAACGTTTTCCCCCTTCCATATACTAATGTGCCACAACCAGGAAGTTGACATCACCAACCGTTCCCATTTTATTTCGGTGTATCCATATAAATGGCCCACCCTGTAGTATGATTAATCCAGCGACTGTGGGCAGTAGAATTTATTAAGACATCCAGTTTATTTTGTACACATTAAAACACAGTGCAGGGCTCGGCTTTAGGAAGAACAACCCTACGCGTTTCAGCTATAGGAAGCCTTATTCATGGATAGCATTACATTAAAAAACAGAATCTTTATATGTCCTCTTTCCTGCTAGGGGGAGCTAATTAAGTCATGATGTCATTAATTAGTAGGTAGGAACTCCCTTAATTTGCATACTACTGTGTACTACTGTACACAAGATTATTCATGAATATTGCAGGATTAGGTCAGATTTATGGGCATTGAAAAAGTCTTTAAACCTATAAGAAATGAGGATATAAAAAGGAAAGTTCTTAATCGCGAATCCTACTGGATTTTTACACTTAATTCCAGGTCACCAAATGGATTAAATGTGAGACAGGACCTAATCCTGCAATATTCATGAATAATGTTGTGTACAGTATTTATGCTAATTTATCATTCCGTGTTAACTATTGCCTGTTTATATTTTCTCTCTATGCATTCTATTAATATACAGTTTTTTTTTTATTTAATTTCCATGTACCTGCACAGTCTGCACTTTTAGTATGCAAATTAAGGGAGTTTCTACCTACTAATTAATGACATCAAAAATTAATTAGCTCCCCTAACAGGAAAGAGGAAGTATAAAGATTCTGTTTTTTAAATTAATGTTATCCACAATTAAGGCTTCCTATAGCTGAAACGCGTAGGGTTGTTGTTCCTAAAGCCGAGCCCTGAGGCTGCAACATGCTGCACTGCATTTTAATATGTACAAAATAAACTGGACACCTTAAAAAATTCTACTGCCCACAATCGGTGGATTAATCATACTACTTTCTGCATTTACTCACCTCCCTGTGCTCCCCCAGTGACTGATTGCGATGTCCTCATACCCGACGCCGCATGACCTGTGAGAGGACCTGGCACTGCATCATGTGACTGAGCGATGTCACTCGGTCACGTATGGTGCCCCTATGGCAAAGCGCCACAGGGAGGTACTGCACCCCAATTAAAAGTGTGGTGCCTCCGTAACCGTGAACGTGGGGAAATCTTCAAAGTCTGCACCCCAACACCCATACACAGGCCACTTTAAGACAGGGGACCGTATATTTAGTAGGTCCCAGGGGATGGAGCCTAGAGAGCGGAGACGGGGAGTGACAGCAGGGTCAGACAGTTGGTGTGGGACAGCGAGAAGGAAGGACGTAGGGGACCCTGCGGCTACCTCTTAGAAGAGGGGCGACCCAGACTAAAAAAGGGGTTACTACAGGCAGGGCTGCCACTAGGAATTTCGGGGCCCCTTACTGCCAAAATTTTGGGGGCCCCCTGAGACTCCGCCCAGCCCCCATCCATGCTCCGCCTCCACCCATGCTCCGCCTCCACCCAAACATATATTTATATTGAAAAATTGGAACAGCACTAAAAATGCCGTATAGACAATGGAGATGGCTGCTGGCCGTATACACAATGGAGACGGCTGCGGGCTGTACACACAATAGAGAATACACAATAGAGGCTGCTGCTGCCTGTAACACAATAGAGATTGACTCCAGTCACTTGGCACCAGCCCTCACCTTGTCTGTTCTCGGTGATCCTGGCCACCGACTGTGGGTCCCGGGATATGGCTGCGGCTGTCACCACCAGTGTGTGTGTGCGGGGGCGGGAGCATCCAGCAAAATCTTTGAGCTGCCACAGATCTCGGACACTTGTATTATTGTGCATCACCACCCCTTTCCTCACTACACCATGTGCCGGAGACGAGGAGTCCTACTGAAGACCATGCGCATCCTGGTGGCCCTGCTGCTGCACCAGGTAACACTGCACTGGGGGTGTACTGTATACTGGGTGCGCACATCACTACATACAGCTGATATACACTATGTACAGCTCACTGCTACATACAGGTCACTACTACATCATATATACTGTGCACTGTATACAGGACATGTTATACTACTATGTAAAACTACATACAGATCATTAAATGCCACTATTACATGCTATGTCACTACTATGTGCTGTATACAGGTCACTACCACTGCTGTATTATACAGTGTAGTAGTGACCTGTATGTAGCAGTGAGCTGTACATAGTGTATATCAGCTGTATGTAGTGATGTACACACCCAGTTTACACAGTATACACACCTAGTATACAGTATATCCCAGTGCAGTGTAACCTGGTGCAGCAGCAGGGCTGTAGTGTCAGCTCCAGGGCCGCCTGCTGCCACTGCTTCTGGCACCAGCAGCTGCGGGAGGAGCAGGGAGGGAGAAGGAGTGGTGAGGAGGAGCAGGCTCAGGGGGGCCTCGGGCTGGAGTCCCCAGTCATATACACCAGAAGGGGTGCAGCGAGCGGTGGGCGCCGCCATGTTCTTTGTGGCCGGCGATCAGTAAAAGTTGAGACTTCAACAAAATGGCCGCGGCCACTGTGTAGAAGTCTCAACCTCTACCGACCACCACAAAGAACATGGCGGCGCCCACCGCTCGGTGCTGCAGCTACACCCCCGCAGCTCCGGGGCCCGGCGGCGATATATAGGAGAGGGGGGCCCATGCAAGACGTGAGGGGTGGGGCCTAGAGGAGCCTGCTCCCTGCTCTAAATGGCCATGCCCCCTGGAGTCATGGCGGGCCCCCCTACTGGCCACGCCCCCTGCAGTGAGACTCAGGGCCCCTTAATCATTAAGACTAATAACCCCCTAATGGCGGCCGTGACTCCAGGACTGGTTGGAGTCAGTTAGAAGCCCTGGTCACCACCCGGCATACTGGAGCCAAGGTAGATAGACGCAAGGTCAACCCTAACTATGACCGGCAAGCTGAGTGCCCGACACATACAGGGAGCCAAAGCACCCCTAAAGAAGCCCAACATCAGTCCCGCAGCTGGGTCCACGACATCGACAAGTCAGAGACTTTAGGTAACAGACCCCGAGGACTAGAGACTTGGCTCAAGAGGGGTAAATACAGACAGAGCAAGAGATACATGGACCACGAGCGCCATATTGAGGGCATCACTGTGAGACTCTGGAGAAACCTTCACGATCTGAAGTTACAATACCGTTAACCCAGAATGTACCGTGTACCTGTTTCCATCTGGTGAAAGTAAAGAACTGTTGAGCTGAAGTGGTGTCTGTCCTCCTTTCATTCGTCCCCGGAGAGCTACAGCATCATCACCGGAGGTGAAGACTACTACTCCCCTCATCTACCCCACTGCCCTGAGGTAAAGCTCCACCTGTGGGGAGCTGTACTACCAAAGCTGCATTCCCATCACCTCAGCGGCCGCGGCAGTGCTGTTAACCCTATTACCAGGTACCACAGGTGGCGTCACGATACCATTTCCCCCATCATCATCACCCCACCACTAAGGGTCCAGGGCACGGAATCGGGAACCGACCAGCCGTGATTCTTCCCCACCCAAGTAACGATCTGTCCCGCTATCTGAGTACCCCCTACCCTGTCGACCGACTCACACGTGCTGCAGGGTCCTAGAGCTCAGAACGCTGCAGTCTCTGGGATGAGGGTTCAACACATCACACTCCCAACTGATGAAATAATACCTCATCAGGGAGGCACTGGATGTAAGCAATGTGCGGACCATTATGTTGTTTAATGGCTGCAGCCAAGCACTGCCGTTTACCGCCCACATTCGAGCGGTATATGCTCTTTTTGGATCCTATTGCCAATGTATACCATTCTATGCCTATATAGTGCCAAACCTCACAAAATTTATCATGAATCTGGTGGGCCTCTTGAATATCTTCTCAAACCTAAGGATTGGGCATGTGCCTGATTGGGCACAGGGGTCGTCAAGGTGTTTTGGTGATGCCACAGATGCTGGAAACACGCGCTTTACATAATATTTTGGCAGCAGGCTCACTTTTCTCACCTTTGTAGGGTAGACTACTATTGAGATACTGAGCTACAAAGGCATGAACACACATCACCATTACTTTATGGGAAAGGGTAATCAAATCTTTGCCGTAGGCAAAAGAGAACCCATTTGTTCCATCCATGATAGGGGGGAGAATAAAAATGTGTTAGTAGAAATAGGTTACCCAAACAGACACTTGTTTTTCTTTTAGTAGCCCGATCTCTTGCGTTCCTCTTGGATCCACATTGGCAATGTCTTTTACCTTCCGGTTATGTGGGAGTCCTGATGGATTTAGTGGTCGTATCGACACCTGAGAAGCAATCATATGGGAGAACTTGGACAAGCATGATCACTTGATGTATTACTTGCATATATGTATACCTTCGTTCTGCCCATATGTAATGTTTGTGCTTAATTCTCTCTGGATGTAATAAGTTTACCTGACCCCGTTTTCATATCTTTATTCCTTCTATCTCCTACTTAAAACCTTCTTTTATTCTCCTTCCCCCATTTTAGAATGATTTTGGCACTTAATAACCTCTTTGTATGGTTGCCTGGGTCTGTTTGACCATTCTATGCATTGCCCTTTCTCTTGCCAATAAGCAAAATGGTGGACGGTGTTCGCACATGCGCACCGCGCGGCCGGTAATGGAGATAGGGGACGGAGTAGGGGACTACTGGTACGAGTGCACATGGTTAATGACATCACTGGAAGTATTCTTCCGAACCGGGAGCACTTGTGAACACCCCCCCTCTCTTGACCAATGCCGCTCTGTGACTCTCACATGCGTTTGATTAAGCACACTTGCCATATTTGTGTATAAAACCCTGCTCCACACAGTCCACCACTAGCCCCCTGAAGCGAAACACGTGTCGAACTCTTGACACGCACAGTGGGAGCGAGGAACTATTACGGTCTATGGGTAAGCCTGACTAGTATTGCATATGGCACCATACCTAGCTGTGGTTAATTAAGGGCTGGCTCTTTGGTTTATGTCCCACACCACTTACTCTTAAGCACTTCATACAATTACTCCAAAGGCAACCTCTTTGACTAATTTTACTTCTTCCTCTTTCTCCCCTGTGCCTGTCTTCTTTTCTCCCTCTATAGTGCTCTTTGCCTGAAAAAGTTACTTGCGTTGTTACTACTGGTACCACTGGAACATTTGTAGTTCACCTTTAAGAAATGTCTCACAGCAATTGATACTTTTGTGGACCGAGTGGTATCATTATGACTATATGGGCATCTAGACACTCAATATTAATTGTTTTACTCAAAGACTGTCACGCCCGACAAGGGAATATCCGACAACCGTGCGTGATAGCGGAGCACGGACCAACAATGTCTAGTGCGTTACACAGAACAACAGACAGGGAGACACCAGGGGGTTAAAAACAGTGGTCTCACCTATGGCTGTGCCCTGATCTCCCTAAAGTCCCTATACGAGTTCTTTCAACTCGTTGCCAAGCAGGATACCTAGAGCCCTCGCTGGGCCTGATGTTCGCCCTCACTAGGGAATGGCCGGCGGGAACACTAGTCCACAACAACTGCACTATAAGAGACACGAGGGAAAGGGAAGACAGACAAGGAACAAGGCAGCAACTTCACGTCTGCTGTCACTTCTCAGTAGAGAAATCTCCAGAAAGCTTCCTTCACGTCCAGAAGCTTTGGCCAGTATGAATTCAATCTCCAGATAGGCATACTAGGATCAAGATATATAAAGGGGAAATAGCAATTGCAGAAAGGCCCCACCTGAGCAAGACCTAATGAGCTTGCTGGCAGCAGACTGACATTACCTCTTCCACTGCCTAATGGTGGGTTTACACGCTTCAATATCGTTGCGATATCGCAAATCAATGGCGCGGGAGCGCGCAATTAGTGCACGTTTTTCCCGCATCGCATTGGATGTTTACACGCTGCGACATCGGAATACAACGTCCGTGCGATGTCTACGCCCCCAACCCAGGAACGATCCTTTAACATGGGAGTGAATGGGTGACGTTTCAAATCGCATCGTAGTTGTGCGTTTACACAGCACGATCCGACTCCAATCTCCCTTCAATATCGGGGCATTGAATAGCACGCTCATTCAATCCCCGATATCGCATTGACATCGTTCCTGCATCGTATTGGACGTTCACACCATACAACGCAGGAACGATATCGGCTCCAACGATCGAACCACGTGACTTTTCATTGAAATTGTACTACGATATCGCAACGTGTAAACCCGCCATAAGGATTAAAAGGACGCAAGTCTCAACACAGACATGAGACTGGGGTCAAAAGCAGTCACAAGGCTCCCTGGTAAGAGAGACCATCGTGACAAAGACACTCAGAATATGTCATTATAGTGCAGCCCCATGGGCATTATGAATTTAATAAGGTTTTCGAGATTTTGCATGTCATGGTTGGTATAGTTTTATGATGTTGGCCTACGGATTGTATATGTAGCTGTAAGGTATGTATATGTTGTATGGTGTATACTGTATATAGGATGTTTGTTTTCCCAGTCTATGTGCAGAATGTAAAGATAAAATGAAAAGTGAAAAGATGTGAACATGAAGAAGATCATCAGAGCTCGAGCCTCAGCTTCTAGCAGAATAATGGCAGGACTTTCTCAGCTTCCAGATAAAGGATTTTGGTCCTCTGAGGATATACTACTGTAGTTGCCATCAATATACCCTCTGGTGCACGGCGCTGTATTGTTATTATCTGCTTATAAACCTTTGTTCTCAGACCTTGAATAATAAATAAATAAATGAATGAATAATACAATTTTGCTTTGTGCATGAACAGCTCCGGTGATTGTAGTGGAAGCGGACAACTTACTTTGGAGGTAAAGTTCATCTCTGTGACAAGGAATCAAAACAGACATCATTATTCTTGTGTGGATAAAGATGGACTTTTCTTTATCAAGGCTACAATTATATAATGCCATTTATTCTATTACATAATTATATTTATATACTGTATATACTTGAGTATAAGCCCCAATAGCACCCTAGTATAAAAAAATGGAACTATTGATTTATATATAACTAAAGTGGGAATAACGCTCATACTGGTATTATCCAGGTTACCCCCCGCTTAATAGCCCCAGTTGTATATAAATCCCCATCCTGGTGTATTATCCCCAGCCTGCTAATAGCCCCAAAGCCTGGTATATAATCCCCATCCTGGTATATATCCCATCCTGATATCAAGCCCCCATCCCATCCTGCTACATGCCCCCAGCCTTGTATATAATCCCATCCTGGTATATATCCCCATCCTGGTATATATCCCCCACCTGGTAATCACCCCATCCTGGTTATCATCCCCATCCTGGTACTATATCCCACCTGGTATATCACCCCATCCCCCATGTATACACCCCACCTGGTATCATCCCATCCTGGATGTATCATCCCTCATCCTGGTACATTGCCCCCCCACCATGTACTACATGGTCCCCCATCCTGATGTATCATGCCTCACCCTGTACATGGCCTCCATTCTGGTATATCCTCATCCTGTATATCATCCCAATCTGGTAAATAACCCCCCATCTTGACATATCATCCCACATCATGGTAAATACCCCCATCCTGATATATCATCCCTTATCCTGGTAAATACCCCCCATCCTGATATATCATCCCTTATCCTGGTAATAACCCCCATCCTGATGTATCATCCCTTATCCTGGTACATTGCCCCACATCCTGGTATATCACCCTTCATTCTGGCACATAGCCCCCCCATCCTGGTATATCATCCCCCATCATGGTACATAGCCCTTTATCCTGGTATATCATCAAGAGCCTGGTACATAGCCCCTCATTCTGGTATATCATCCTCCATCTTGGTACATAGCCCCTCATCCTGGTATATCCATCCTCCATCCTGGTACATAGCCCCACATCCTGGTATATCATCCTCCATCTTGGTACATAGCCCCCCCATCCTGGTATATCATCTCCATCTTGATACATAGCCCCTCATCCTGGTATACCATCCTCCATCCTGGTACATAGCCCCACATCATGGTATATCACACCTCATCCTACTACATAGCCCTCCCATTCTGGTATATCATCCTCCATCCTGGTTCATAGCCCCTCATATCATGCTCTATCCTGGTACATAGCCCCCAACTCATCCTGGTATATCATCCTCCATCCTGGTACATAGCCCAGAATCCTGGTATATCATCCCATTCTGGTACATAGCACCCCATTCTGGTATAACATCCCCCATCCTGGATTATCCCTGTAAATTTATTGTAAGGTTATTAATGTTGTTTCAATTGGGGGATGACCACATTATTGCTTGCTTGTAATAATCCCAGCAGTGGCTATACGCATTGGGGTTTTGCACTACATATGTGACAGAATCTTTTTTTTTTTATCAAAATCACAGTTTTGGGGTTACAGTAAATGGATATTTTGTGGCTTGTTTTGAATGGATAAGAAAATGCAGATTTCTTGACTGCTCATGTTGTTCTTTTATTCATCCTGAGAACATGCAAGAGAGAAGAATAGTGATACAATAGACTGGCCACTTACAGGTGGATATAAGAGGTGATTGTACAAACAGTAACTGCAATACCGGACACAGCCTATAGACAAGGGTGGCACTGTTTCTGGGGAAAAAAAAACAGACAATTCTGATTCCAGGATAAATGTGATAAACTGATTTTATTAATAAAGCAATATGTTAGTGTCTACAATAGAATGTAGACCATTGTGTTATTTACCAAACCCTGAGCGGGGCGCGCTCCTCGGCCTCATACACTCCCTTCTTTTGTTTATTTTCTCTATTAATATTTGTTTAAAAGGATCCTTTATTTTCAGAACACTCTAGTGAGGTGCCCTATGTGCAAGATATGTTCCACCCTGCTCAGCTTATTATAATTGATCATCTGTAATTAATTAATTCTGTAATAACTAATGGACAGAACTGGGAAAGAAAGAAGCATTATATGGTAAACCATGTAGGTAGACTTTATCAGTCAGTCCGTCCAATCTATGATGTGCTCCTTTAATTTAGATCTAAGGGGTAAAGGAACGTGTTTCACAGCTAATGATAGGCAGGAGCTTCAACTTCATTGTTTGCCAGTTAGAGCGCCATACACTGCATTGTGGCTGTGCCTGGTACTGCAGTGTAGTCCTACATCAGTGTTCCACTATCCATACATTAAGGAGGAGCCAGTCCATGCATCCTGATCCGTATTCAGTCCATGAACACAGTTGTGTGAATCTGACCTAGAGAATATGGACACTTCCAGAAACATTATTTTTTCTTAAATGTATGTATTGTAGAGTAAGAACAATTTTTGCAGTTTGGTTTTAACCTCCCTGGCGGTATGATTTTGTCAGGAATTTTGTGCTAAAAGCGGTACCATTTTTTTGCATGGAAATTTGGTGTTATGTACTGTCGGCCTGCAATTCTTAGTAATTACCTGATCAAAGAAGACTCTAGTAGACCTCTCAGATGTGATAAAGTTTGAAACATAAAATCATGAATTAGAATTAAAGAAATAATATTATTTTATTCAATAATCAATAATCTTATACCTGGCGTATGATTATGTCAGGAATTTTGTACTAAATGCGGTACCATTTTTTTCCGTTAAAAATTTCTTTTATGGGCCCAAATTTTATTTATTTTTTTTTCCCGCCCAGTTCCGCCTTCAATGAGCCGCTGCGGCTCACAGAGATGGAACCAGGAAGTCATATGGAGGCATCCGAAGGGGCTCTCACCGGCGATCACAGCGGTGGATCACCAGGAGAAGGGAAGGAGACTCCGCTGCCATTTACCTCGAGCGTCAGGGGCAGACCTACCATGTGCAGCTGGTTCAGCTGCACCAGGGCCCCGACTGGGTAGGGGGCCCCTCAACCATCAGTAGGGGGCCCCCGTGACCCTGTGACAGAGGAGAGGAGGGTAATTGAGGGAAGCATCCTGCTTCCCTTGGGTGTTCCCGCCCCTCCTCTTGTCTGCAGCCCAGGCTCTAACCCTAGCCCTGACCCTAGCCCTAACCCTAGCCCTAACCCTAATCCTAGCTCTAGGAGAAGGGGGCGGCGCCACATCCCTATCATGGCGCTGGCGGCAAGGGGAGGTAAGACCTGCCGCAAGGGCTGTCAGAGCGCAGTGATACCCCCCCTTTCGGACCTCACCTGCAGCTACAGCTGGGGCCGCCGGTGCTGGGCACAGCCAGCACCCGCGGCAGTAACAGGGGCCGCCGGTGCTGGGCACAGCCAGCACCCGCGGCTGTAGCAGGGGCCGCCGGTGCTGGACACAGCCAGCACCCATGGCTGTAGCAGGGGGCGGCTATAGTGTAGCAGGGGCGGCGGTGCTGGGCTCTAACAGCACCCCCCCGCGGCCTCACAGTGAGCAGCAGCAGCAGTAGCGAGTATTCCCGAGTGTGACTCGGGGTTACCGCTTCTAGCAGTGAAAGTTAACCCCGAGTCACACTCGGGAATACCGCTAGGAAGGTTAACAAATTAATCTGCACCGTAGACAACCACCCAGAGATGTAGACAGGTCATCATGTGTCCTCAGATGCTGGATATAACTAAACTATTATTTCAATATGGCCAACTGAACCCTGACTTGGCTGAGGTCATAAATCAGCAAAGAGGAGGTCATAAAAGCACAAAAAAAGACTCACAAACTCTGTCACAACAAGCTCACTGATGGATTCTCAGACCAATCATCCATGCAATGTGTAGGCAAATAATCAGTTTATAAAAGCCCAAAACAGCCAATTGCAAACTTTATTTAAAGGGGTGTAAAAGTGTTTGCCCCCTTCTTGATTTCTAATTCTTTTTCATGTTTGTCACACTTACAGGAAGTGTTTCAGATCATCAAACAAATGTAAATATTAGATAAAGATAACACAAGTAATTGCACAATGCAGCTTATAAATGAAGGTCTTTTTTTATTAAGGGAAATAGAAATCCAAACCTACAGGGCCCTGTGTGAAAAAGTGATTGCCCACTAAACCTCACACCTGGCTGGGCCGCCCTTAGCAGCAAAAACTGCAATCAAGCTTTAGCGATTACTGGCAATGAGTCTTGTACAGCGCTCTGGAGGAATTTGCCAGAATTGTTGTAATTCAGCCACATTGGAGGTTTCTGAGCCGGAACAGCCTTTTTAAGGTCATGCCCCAACATCTCAATCAGATGAAGGTCAGAACTTTGACTAGGTCACTCCAAAGTCTTAAATTAGTTTTTTCTAAGGGTACGGTCACACTTGGTGACGCTCCAGCGATCCCAACAACGATACGACCTGGTAGGGATCGCTGGTGTGTCGCTACGTGGTCGCTGATGAGATATCAAACCATCAGATCTCACTAGTGACATAGCAATGATAAGGAACGATACGGCGGTCGTTGGGAACCTGTCACTCTCGGGCGTAGTATTGAGATCATTTGTCCTTGTCCCTGTCAAACACAGCGATGCACGCTGCCCAGGGGGAGTGCGACAACCAAAAAATGGTCCAGAACGATTTGTAACGATCAGCGAGCTCACATCAGGGGCCTGATCACTGCTACGTGTCACACATAACGAGATCACTGTTGCCTCACAAAACCTGTGACTCAGCAGCGATCTCGCTAGCGATCTCACTTAGTGTGATGGGGGCTTTAAGAGGTGGATTTGCTAATTTGATTTGGATCATTGTCCTGCTGCATAACCCAAGTGCTCCTTAGCTTGAGGTCACAAACAGATGGCCGGACATTCTCCTTCAGGATTTCTTGGAAGACAGCAGAATTCATGGCTCCATTTACCACAGCAAGTCCTCCAGGTCCGGAAGCAGCAAAACAGACCCAGACCAACACACTACCACCACCACCACATTTTACTGTAGGTATGATGTTCCTTTTGTGAAATAGTTACTTCTTCACCAGATGTAATGTGACATACACTTTCCAAAAAGTTCAACTTTTGTCCAGCCAGTCCACAGAGTATTCTTCCAAAACTCTTGGGGATCATCAAGATGTTTTCTGGCAAACCTGAGACGAGCCTTTATGTTCTTTTTGCGCAGCAATGATTTTCATCTCAGAACTCTGCCGTGCGGCCATTTTTGAACTCTGACCTTAACTGAGGCAAGTGAGGCCTGCAGATCTTTGGATGTAGTTGTGGAGTTCTTTGTGACCTCTTGAATGAGTCTTCTCTGTTCTTTTGGGGTAATTTTGCTCAGCCGGCCACTCCTGGGAAGGTTTACCACTGTTCCGTGTTTTCGCCATTTGTGAAAAATGCCTCTTAGTGAAGTTCACTGAAGTCCCAAAGCTTTAGAAATGACTTTATAACCTTTTTTCCAGACTAATAGATCTCTATTAGGCGGCCGTCACACGCTGAGATATCTCTAGCGATATTGTAAGCGATCACGTGCACGCGCGATCGCTTACAATATCGCTCACATCGCTGGTCACACAGACAGACTCACCAGCGATGTGGATCCGCGATCTCGCTGGTAACTATGGTACACATCGGGTAACTAGGCGCCGCGCGTCGCTTAGTTACCCAACGTGTACCATAGTTACCATCTCCCAGCATAGGCTCTGCCGCTGGGAGATCGTTCATTGTGGTGTCATACACCACGATGAAGCAGATCGCTAAATCGTTCATCGCTAGATCTGAGCTCCGGAGCTCAGATCAGCGATGTCACGATCAAGCGATTTCACATCGTAAATCGCTTGATTACATGCAACGATTTCTTGCCCGATATCGCTTAAGCGATCAAAAAGGAGATCGCTTAAACAATATCGGGCAAGAAATCGTTGCGTGTGACGGCCGCCCTACTTTGCTTATCATTTATGTCTAATTTTCTTTGGATCGCAGCACGATGTCTAGCTTTTGAGGATCATGTGGTTGCTTTCATTTCGGCAGGCAGGTCCTTTTTAAGTGACTTCTTGATTGACAACAGGTGTAGCAGTAATCAGGCCTGGGTGTGACTAGGGAAATTGGCCTCAGCTTCAAAAAGATGTGAGAAAAATCACAGTTAATTTATGTTTTAGGCCCCTTTCACATCAGCGGTGTTCGCTGATTGCGGCAGATCCGGCAGATTTACCTCATTTGCCGCCTAATGGTCGCACGTGCGGCAAGCCCCATGCATTGTCTATGGGGCTTGCGGCAGGTGCGGCCGTGCAAAAAAAAAATGCTGCTGACCATGTTTTTTTCCATGGCCGCAACTGCCAGATCACGGCAATACCGCATGCCCCATAGACAATGCACGGGCTTGCCGGACCTGGGTCACAAGTGCAGCCATTAGGCAGCACATCCAGCAGATGCGGTAAATCTGTCTGATCTGGGGCCTTGTGGGAACGTCACGCGCGTCAATGTCGCCAGCGATCTCATCGCTGGCAACATTGAAGGCTGATCGTTGGTGAGCTGACACACAGGCAGACTCACCAGCAATCAGTACCAGTGAGAACGCTGGTAACCATGTAAACAAGCGGGTAACTAAGCACCGTGCGGCACTTAGTTACGCGCTGTTTACCATGGATACCAGCTCCCAGCGCTTGCGGAGAGGCGCTGTGAGCTGGCTTCTCGCTCGTCTCCTGGTGTCACACGCAGCGATGCTGTGCGTCCACCGGGTGACCATTGCCAGGTTTTAGAGCAGGTTCTAAAACTTGGCAGCCATCAACCAGCGATTTATCGCTGGTTGATGCGCCCTGTCACACACGTCAATATCGCAGCAACATCATATGCAGCAGCGATCGTGCACGCGATATTGACGCGTGTGATGTCTCCATTAGAGTAGTCTTCCCTACATTTTTCATTAGCCTCTTTAATAAGCTGAATGATAGAGGGCCCAGATTCTCACTGATCAAATAACTAAGGGCACAATTCAATATTTAAAGCCCCAGAAAAACCCAAAGGTCGTGGTGGCATTCCCATTGGCAACTATATTGTCATGGCATAACGCATTTCTATGATCATGTTCATGTTCGCACAGCCACCACATTGGCTAATAAAACAGGCAATGAGCAATAAACAACAAAAACTAATTATAATTATCAGGAGAGGGAGGATGAATTTTAATAAACAGTAAAATGGAAAGTTGCTTGCTTTTATAAACCTATGAATAAAGATGGGAATAACCCTTTAATTATTGTGTTGATGTAATTGATCCTTATTTATCCTATTGTGTCTTTTCCTTTGCCAATAATATCAGACAAATTGATATGTTATGATTCCATTTTTCATGGCGATGTGTATTTTTCTATGTGAAGGACGTGCTGTAAGAGTCACATGTTGGTGATTGATGCCCCTTAAGAACAACAATACCAAATATCAATGTCAAAAAATAAAGAGTCTCCTATTATATAATCGGATATGTTCCATATCCGGGGCGTGAGCTCTCATCCAATCTTCACACGTGGATAATTGTTATTTTCATTGTGCTATAAAAAGCTTGGCATTAATTACAATCACATGTAAGTAGGATATTACAACACACTTTCTATGTTGGCTACAAGACGTGCACAAATCTCTGGGAGGATCGGACGGAGAGGCCATTTACATCACATCAAAGTATATTTAGTACACAACAGACCAAGCCTCAGAACTCCGAGCTTCACACAATGGACGCTGATGACGGAAACAGTATTCTGCTATAGGCAGTGACTCTGGATACAGTATGGACAGCCGGAGGGAAATTACCGGTAGTGAAGTCATGGTTGGAACCTTGAAACCTTGGAATGGAATTAAAAAAAGATAAAAATTCTTGTCTTTTGAGGTGCTCTATGGGTTAAGTCTTATTCACAAATCAATATTTCACATTTGAGAAAGATGGACCAATTTTCATTAGAGTTTGGTCTGATTTTCAGGAACATTCTATGGAACATCTTCTGCGAAAAATGCTTGAGTTTCCCTTTGAACTCCATTATACTCAGTACAAGGGTCGCCCGTCCGAGCGTTCACCCGACCATGGTAATGTTCACTCATTATAAGGCCATGTGCACACTTTGAGTATTTGATGAGTTTTTTACCTCAGGATTTGTAGCCAAAACCAGGAGTGGGTGATAAATACAGAAGTGGTGACGTGTTTCTATTAGACTTTTCCTCTGGTTGCTCCACTCCTGGTTTTGGCTACAAATCCTGAGGTAAAAAACTCATCAAATACTGAACGTGTGCATGTGGCCTTATTTTCCACCATTTGCTATCCTACACCTAGTGAAAATTACATCCAAGTGGTGTCCCACTTTCTCATGGATCCATAGACTTGCATTGGTGAGTCTTAGCGGACAATGGCCCCATTCTGTACACGAGTGCGATTTGTGAAAACATGGATAGCATCCATACGAAAATACTGGAGTGTGAATGAGGCCCTATGTGCATACACTGCTCCAATGACGTGGAGAGACTGTGGAGCTTTGAGAAGAGGAGGTGCCGTATAACAACAAATATGGAGTCACCTATTCTGAGTTTTCCGATTGCTTTGGTTTAGAAAATGATACCAAACAAACAATGCTAAAATGACCAGCTAAAAAAAAATAAACATTAACAATTAGCAAGCTTTTGACCAATTTGTGCTACGATATCTTTTCTTTTCCCATATACCAGTGGTGTGGAATTCCAGGCATCAAAGGCCGTCAAACAGGTCATGTTCTCAGCATTTCCTTAGCATTGCACAGGGTTTGGAATCATCACCATTGCAGGTGATTCAATATGTGCAATATTAAGGCCGCCTTCACACTGCTGGTCTCATTCGATCCGAGGCTGTCCGTGTAAATCGGACAGCCCTGGACCGGATTTTGGCCCCATAGTTTACTATGGGGCCGGATAGAAGCCGGATGGCAGCTCTCTGCCATCCGGTTTCTATCTGTCCGGGACAATCTGGGAGAATTCAGTATTCTCTCACAGACACAAAAACATTGCTTGCAGCGTTTTTGTGTCCGAGAGGAGAATATCTCCTCTAATTGCCTACTCCCGGATTGCCCCGGATTCGCCCGCATCCGGGGTAATCTGGCGCTCCCAACATGGGAGCCCATGGGGCCGGATTACCCCGGTCCGGGAACCAGACACCTGCGGCTGCACGCAGCTGTTGTTTCAGTAGCGGCAGCTGCATGCAGCAGCACACCGGACGGAGGGCATATTAACCCTCTGGTTCTGTGTGCTGATCCGATCCGGGGCTGTCAGGTTCACCCTGACAGCCTCAGATCGGATCTGACCCGCATGTTAAGCCAGCCTAAGGAAATCCTTAAGGCATGACCAATGGAGAAGGAACCGGGCACTGACCTGCTTAGAGTCTCTCGTGTCGTACAGCGGCGTTAGTGAAATCCTGTTGCTCAGCTGAAGGGTTAATCTTGCAAACAAAAAGTGAGGAGAGCAGCGGCACTCAGGAGATCTTTTTTACATACCGGCTTTATTGTGCTTTTTCAAGTTACATCTTAGGTGCAGGGCAGGGAGGTGCAGGGGAGCAACGGTCCGTTTCGCGGACTTCCACTTCAACAAGCTAGCCGCTGTTCTCCTCACTTTTTCTTAAGGCATGACCTATTGCTGGTCCTTGAGGCCTAAAGTTCCCCACTCCTGTGCCACATACAGCAATGAGCCTTGGGAGCCCATGTGGTGGTTCTCCAGTTGTCCTTCATTCGACCATTTTTGGTCGGTCCTGAAAATGGCAAACCACAAGAATTGTCATTTTATACACACTCTGAAACAGTTGACAATATAGTCCCTGTGAAAGCCACTCAGGTCCTTACACTTGTCCACATTTCTTGCCTCCAACATATCAACCTCAAGAAATGAAGGCGACAGTGGCACAATACAGTCAACTTCACAGGTCTCATTGTGGTGGTTTCAGTAGGCAAAAATAAATTAATATACAGCGCTAAATCCACTCTCGTATTTGCAGGGAAGGGACTACCTGAGATCCTGAAAATTGGGGTCCTAAAGTCTTTTGTTGGATTAACAAGGCCTGGTACTTTACAGATACTGACCTAGTAGTCATGTCAATTGCTGCCTTTGTCACAGTCGATCAGGTCCTTCAAATTGCCAAATTTTTTTCTGCTTCCGACAAATGAATTTCAAGTACTGTCTATTCACATCCGCCAGGCACATCCCATTAGAGCTGTGACCCCTCAGGGGCACGACCCTGAGCACAGAGAAGTGGTGCCGGTCCACGAGGTATCTTTTCTTTTTAGCTCCTTGTGCCCATTAATAAGAAATTTTCCAGTAGTGGACAACTTTTCTCAACCATTCTAGATTTTGGCAAACGGTCTAAGCGCGTTCTTGTAGGTTTGGCTGATTTAGTGGCTGTGGAATCAGAAAGTGTCATTTTTAGCTTGAGAAAGGCTGCGCTGAGTGAGGAGACATATTGCTTAGGTCAGTGTTTCCCAACTCCAGTCCTCAAGGCACACCAACAGGTCATGTTTTCAGGATTTCCTTAGATTGCACAGGTGTTAGTTTATTATCACTTGCACAGGGATAATTCCATCATCTTGTCTAATGATAAGGAAATCCTGAAAACATGACCTGTTGGTGTGCCTTGAGGACTGGAGTTGGGAACACTGGCTTAGGTTGACAAAACATGAATGTTCCCTGATGTAGTAGTGATCCGCTATGAAACGCATTGGGTAATAAAACTTTAAAACCTACATGGGACCTTAGTTCACGGACAGTGCAATTAAAACCCTGATCTCTCTTCTAATATAAGCATAATAAGATTTTGCAGTATTTAAAATAAGGCTATATGACCAGCTAGCGCTCCTGTGCATTTTTTATGCGTTTTTTTTCTTGCAGACTTTATAAAATGGCAGCAAAGTCAATGAAATTCCTGGTGCTGTGCAAACCTTCAGGTTTTTTTCCTTGCAGATTTTGGTGCAGAATAAAAGCAAATGTTAATTCTTTCTGCATTTTTCTCATAGACTGTATGATAGAAACGCGTGGGGAAAAAAAACACAGTTAAATGCTAGAAAGAGCGTTTTTTTCTGCTAGGTGTGCAGATAGCCTAACCGAAAAAAAACAAGACTTATTGGATGCACAGCAGGTCACTAACTTATGGGGAGTCCAGGGATCAGTTTTACACTTACCGTACATACTCGAGTATAAGCCGATCCGAGTATAAGCCGAGGCCCCTAATTTTACCCTCCAAAACTAGGGAAACTTATTGACTCGAGTATAAGCCTACTGGGGAAAATGAAGCAGACTCATCACGGTATACAGCCCCTCTCATCATGATAAATGGCCCCCCATTATTGGTATATAATCCCCCATCACTGGTATACAGTTCCCCCCCATCAGAGGTTACAACCCTTATCAGTGGAATACAGGCCCCCCTAAGTGGTATATACAGGCCCCCCATCAACGGTTACAACCCCCCTCAGTGGTATATACAGGCCCGCCATTAGTGGTATATAAAGGCCCCCCCATCAGAGGTTACAGCCCCCCCAGTGGTATATACAGGCCCCCCCCCCCCGTTGCTGCCGCACCTGTAAAAGAATAGCTTTCATACTTATCCTACGCTCTCCTTCCTGGTTCTACCCGGCGTCCATCCATGTGACCGCACACAAGTAATGACGTCATTACTTGTGCGCGGTCACATGGATGGACGCCGGGTAGAACCAGGAAGGAGAGCGTAGGAGAAGTATGAAAGCTATTCTTTTACAGGGGTGCGGCAGCAACGGGGGGGCCTGTATATACCACTGGGGGGGAGCTGTATATACCAAGGGGGGTGCCTGTATATACCACTGGGGGGCCTGTATATACCACTGAGGGGGGCTGTAACCTCTGATGGGGGGGCCTGTATATACCACTAATGGCGGCCTGTATATACCACTGAGGGGGGTGTAACCTTTGATGGCGGGCCTGTATATACCACAGGGGGGGCGCCTGTGTATACCACTGGCGGTGGGGAGCAATGACGTAGTGCAGTGTAATAAGCATCGCTCCCCCTGCCGCTGATGGACAGGGGATGCAGTGCATATTGCATTGCACTAATGAGCAGGGGCACGTGACCGGCCACTCATATTACAGCCTCCCCCACCTCCTCCAGCCCCCGGCCCCCCACACTCTGAGCCGTCACTGACTTGAGTATAAGCCGAGGGGGCACTTTTCAGCACAATTTTTGTGCTGAAAAACTCGGCTTATACTCGAGTATATACGGTATTTGGATGCTGCAAAGTCTTTTTTCCCCTTTACGTCGAATGTGTCTTTGGTTCTGCAGGGTGGGCCATTTATATGGATGCACCTAAATAAAATGGGAATGGTTGGTGATATCTTTTCCAGACGGGTGGCGACCATGGTGGCCATTTTGAAGTCGGCCATTTTGAATCCAACTTTATTTTTTCCAATGGGAAGAAGGTCATGTGACACATCAAACTTATTGAGAACGTCATAAGAAAAACAATGGTGCGCTTGTTTTAACGTAACTTTATTCTTTCATGAGTTATTTCCATTTGATATCACCCTTCATTCCCATTTTATTTAGGTGTAACCCCATAGATGGCCCACCCTGTAGAAGGGGAATCCAAACTTTTTCACAAAAGATAACAGAGAAGACCGCTTACAAAAACGTTTTTGATCATTTGTGCTTGCGCTTTCTCTCGCAATTTTTTTCAAGTAAGCGGAGAGAATGATGTGTTAATTGGGATGACAGCGGAGATCTCCGTCCCTACAAGCAGCAGGTCAGACTTCTAGTACCATTAGCACTTCCAGAATAAAGTGGCACAATACACCATTATCCCACATCATTTTTTCAGACAGCAGGGTGCGGCTGTGCATCCAGATTTAGCTGAGAGGTGGGGTGTGAGGTCAACACTCTTCAACTTTAGATTTGTTTTTTATTTTTTTTTTCTATGATCTTTCCAACCTACAGTGAGTTAACCGCAGCCTTATTTCTATAACACTGTGTAATGTTGGATTAACCACACAGTGGAAAACCATCTGCCTGCACTTCTTATAGCTCAGACATTACAGGCTCTGTTTTTGTTGGTCACAGAACAGAAAGCGCTTGGCCAGAGCGACGATACAGGTCACGGAGGAGCTCGAAAAACAACCAACACACATTCTTTTTGTGGCCTATACTTGAGATGTGTTTAGTGGTATCACACGAGCTCCGAGCTGTTACCGCAGCCTTTACCTGACAGCTTTACGAGTAGTGAAAGGTGTTTCATTGTAAATGCAATAAGTATAAAACCAGGCTGTGAGTGCACGATATCCGCTTCTGTTTATCCAGCTGTGTCCCTTTATACTATAGTGTGATAGCTGCACCAAGTCATTACAAGCAAAACCACTGCTGGACGGCTTTTGTTGTCTGAAAATCTTCAGTCACACCTTACTTTGCCACATTAATTTCTATGTTACTGCATATCAGAAAACTCAAGGAAATTCTTATGCATGTTGCATATAGAACGTGAACCTCTAACATTGTGCTGCAGAGACTGTCAGCACTCACATCAGTCCATGGTTACAGTAGCCCTCACATTTTAAATTTCTTCATCTCAGGTTAGTTGTTCCTGGTGCGCACATTTATCAATATTCTTTTCACAGTAAAAGGGAACACAAAAACATCAGGGAACCCTGCAAAAAGCCAATGTGGCCACTGGCCAATTGGCTTCTATTAGACCAACTATAGAACAGCCGTCTCGCTCTCAATCAGCCCCATAACAGTGAATTATACAAGTGGGCACCACACTGGAGTTTTTGTTACATAAAATGTACACCTTTATTTCACATATATAAAAGTAGACATCGAATCCAAGAGACTACATGCAGGTAATCACACTGTAGGCACTGACATCACAGATACCAAGTGGCAGTAGTTTAAGCTGTATATATATGGGCTCTATCACAATAGTATACCGGTATACCAGATTAAAAAAAAAAAAATCACCGAATTGGTACTAAGAATCATATAGAAAAACTCACCGAAGTTTTGACACTTTTTCTACCCCTTGCATCTAGCAGATGGCTGCAGATTCCCCAGGAGGTGACACATGCATCCAGACACCGATGCACAGCCCCCTGCAACCCATAACATGGGGGCGGTTTGTGGCAACCAGGCATGCTAACAAGGAGGGGGCTGGTGGTGAATGCAGACACATGGACTCCACTAGGCCTCTGCCACTCACATCCAGGTGATACATAAGTGTCTGAGCAGCCTATTGGTAACGCCCCCAGACCGGGCGGGCTGCTCAGCACTGAGGACATGCATCACTGTGACAGACGCCCCTAGAGGAAAACAACCTCAACTGCAATGGATAAAAAGATGCAAGTTGACACTATAATAAATGATGTAAGGTGTCAGAATATCGTAAGCTCGTGACCACCGTCAAGGGCCCTTACACTCACGAGTACCTAGCCACATGTATAACACATGTATAATTTAGCTTTAAGCAAAAAATCACCGAATTGGTACTAAGAATCATATAGAAAAACTCACCGAAGTTTTTACACTTTTCTACCCCTTGCATCTAGCAAGTCCTAGTGGAGTCCATGTGTCTGCATTCACCACCAGCCCCCTCCTTGTTAGCATGGCTGGTCGCCTGGTTGCCACAAACCGCCCCCATGTTATGGGTTGCAGGGGGCTGTGCATCAGTGTCTGGACGCATGTGTCACCTCCTGGGGGAATCTGCAGTCATCTGCTAGATGCAAGGGGTAGAAAACGGTATACAAGATTACCACTCACCCATCTCATGCACATGTGATGATCCAACTTCGGTCGCCTAATCAGAATCCCGCCATGTAGTACACCCCTAACAGTGAATGTAACAATGGCCTTCAGTGCACACTAGTGCATTCTCACAGGGAACTTGGAGAACCCCAGGCCTCAGGAGCAGTGGGGAGGCGAGATACCTAAGATTTTGAAGGAAATCTGTAATAAGATATTACTGCCCAAACTACATGAACCAGTCTTACTGCATGATTGCAACCCTTACTGTAAAAAGCTGCGACCGTCACTACTCCGACAGATTGTAGGGAAGGAAATGGTGTGTCACGGTCCGCGCTGCCAAAATCACTCACTCCAAATAAATGTACATGAAGCTGGAACTTCAAACAAACTCCTTTGTTGTATCCTACGTGTTTCGGTGCCCTCCTGGCACCTTCCTCAGGACACACAGCGCGGACCATGACACACCATTTACTTCCCTACAATCTGATGTATCTCCACACTGGAGTGGATGGTGGAAGTCCTGCAGCAGCTACCTAGAAACAACTATTGAATACGCCTTCAAGCCAGTTGTGGGTGACACAACTGCCCCAGGTGAGTGAATTCCTTTTTCACCACTTTTGCACCCAGTGCCATAGTGATAGGGCACTATTGCGCCTCTTGTTCCCCCCCCCCTTCTTTTATTTGTTACTACTCCGACAGAGGATTCTGATGTGGTGAGGGAGGGGTGAAGGTGCTTTACAGTTTTCTTTAGGTGGTCTTCTAGTTGGAAAACTATTTTTTGCTTCAGATTCTTCATGCATTTAGCGTTGAGAATTTATCTGCAAATTGATTTAACTTCATTCCCATTATAAAGACAAGATTAGATTATAGCTCCTTAAGGCCCAGTTACACACAGGTAATTGTGCAGATTGTCCGCAGTGAAATCATGGACACATTGTTACATTTGTACACAGTCACAAAATGGAACAATGTGTCCATGATTTCACTGCAACCAGAGATCTGCGAACAATCTCTGCACAATTATCTGTGTGTAACCGGGCCTTTAGCGGGAGCGATGTCCGGCGTGCTCAGACCACACGGCCCACAACAGAGCATTTCATTGGCCTTGTGTCTGTGTTGCTTTCTTAACTTTTGGATTAACTTGTTCAATAGATGGTCATTTTTTGGGGTAAAGTTTCAAAACCAGTCCCTAATATTAGGACCTTTAGGCTGGAAACACTGGCGAGTGCAAAAACAGTCCGATTGACAGATCCGAGAGTCGGTCAAGTGTCATCCGAGTTTGTCCGTTTTGCATCCAACTGCTGTGCTACTGTCCGACATTTTTCTCAGATCACATCCGAGTGCAATCCCTTTCTTTTACCACCAGCTATTACTGTACAATCATTTACAGGGACATTTTTTACAGTTGTCTGAGCTACAGAATGATAATGTATCAATTAAAAATTGGATCCAACTCAGATGGTTTGTGTGTGGTCCGAGTGTGGTCCATCTTTGTCGGACTCAGACTTGCATTGGCGAGTCTCGTCCGACACTCGCATACAATCGCGGCATGTTGCAACTGACTCGTCATCCGTGAATCGGCTGAGAAAAAAAAAAGTCTGATACTCGGAATGTGCTCTAGGACACGTCAGTAATATTGGTCCGACTGCAATGTTATTTATACTTGCATTGCAGTCGTCCGAGCCTTTAGGCCGGAAATACACTGTCTGAGTGACATGTGCGAGTAACTCGCGAGTCTTGGCTCAGTCACCCGGGATGGCCTCCCCCTCTCTGGACGGGAGCAATGGAGCTACATAGAGAACCATACCACTGACAGTATCCCTTCCAAAGAGACAGGGGTCGTGCCGGGTGAATGAGCCAAGACTTGCGCAGTAACTTGCATGGCACTTGGACAGTGTCTTTCCAGCCTCAGCAATCACCTCACGTTGATCAGAGCTATAATAGGTGAATCTATAAAGCAAAAAATGTACTGAAGAATTTCACATCTCAGGCATGAAAACTGCCTCAATCTATAGCAACCAGCGCTTAGCTTTCACTTTACCCCAGCAACATGAATGTTGCTATAGGTGAACGTCTAGGTGAGTGAATGCCAACAAAGTTACTCGAGAATATTAGAAGTTTAAAAAATATATATTGGATATTATAATGAGCATCCGTATCATTCTATAAAATTAATATTTCAATGGCGACCAACACACGAGTGAACAGGATTCAGTTTTGCAAGCACATCAGCAAAAAAAAAAAAAAAATTTCCAAAAATCTTCATTAGTATGAGGAAGAATCGCTCTAGGGTCCTTGAATTGCTGATTGAGAGCAAGTTAACATGGCTGTGTAATCAGCACATAAAAATAAGTCAATCTATAAATGGGTTATTCTCAAAACCTTTTTTCCAATCGGTGGCTAGGATATCTTCAGAACCAATGGAGTCGCCCATTTTCAGTATAAAACATCTCCTGGACTAGTCAAGTAATATTTCTGTGTAAATTTTGACAGGCCTCCAATTTGGCCGATTCGATACACAATCTTAGGCACCACATCTTTTTAATTCTCACTATTTTTTTTAATTTAGCTACCGGAGATAGCGACTATCAGAGGAATTAAGGATTTTTTTTTTGTTTCATACAAGTACAACAGCCGGGATCGTGCAACTTTTCCCTTGCCCCCTAAACTGCATTTTTACAGAACCTTACACCTCATAATATGTAAGACTTGTCGGCATACTTCAAACATGTGTCAATATACTGTAAGAAAAAAAACTAAACACACACCGTCCTAAAAATCCTTCTACATATTCCCCACCCCACAAAAATGGCATAAAAATTGGAAAGCTAGACTAGAAAACCCCCCTTAAAGGGGTTGTCCACTATTAGGAGACAACCCCTTCTGAATCCATTTGATTCCCCCAGTTAAAAAAAATATAAACCTTGTATTAATCTCCCGCGCTGGGGCCACTCCAGCTCTGTCTGTGACCGCGGTTCAGGGCCAACGCGAGTCCCGTGTACAATTACCGCCGTCATGTCTCCCCACCTTCAGACACCGGAGCAATCGACAGGATGTGAGTGGCAGCCGCAGCGTTCACTTCCTACCGATTGCTCGTTGGGTACGAAGGCGGGAGACAGAAGCCGGCTTTGACTGGACGCAGGGCTAGTGTGGGGTCACAATATCATAGGAGCTCGAACCGTGGTTGTCAACAACGCTGAAATGGCAACCACATGAGAGGAGCGAATGGGATTTATGACTTCAACTCTGTAAAACAAGTCAATTCAGAAGGGGTTGTCAAAGCAGTGGAGAACCCCTTTAATTGCAGTCATCAAATAGGTTTTCAATTATAGAACAGTCAAAGCGAATTATCAAAAACACGACATTAGGGAATCTTGACGATTAAAAAGAAACAGGACACAGAAAAACAGATACATAATTACTTTATTTAGATTTAAGACAGGATTATAGAAGTCAAAGCACCAAGAATGTCAGCTTTTGAGTAAAATAAAGTTGTGGCCTGTAAAGTTTAATATTGTCAAAGGTGTACGGTATTCACGATGAACAGAACAGATCCTACCCCCATCATAGACAATTGGTGGCTTTCCAAGCAAAGATTCTTCCTTCCCAAGACAATCGGTGACGAAACACCCACCGAAAAAGCCTCCAATTACCCACAAGCGGCTCTACATGAACAAAACATGGAGGTTAATACATCTGCATTTACAATATATAATCCTTTAATAAAACGTAGTGAAATGTGATAGTCGCCATATAAAGTAGAACATCTTTTCTGGATTAAAAATAAATCATAATAAATAAAATGATAGAAATTGCACCGAGGTTCTGTATAAGGCATTGGGGTCATGTATCTCCATAATCCCAAACTCTGATGTCTTTTTAGATTGTGACAAATGAAAAGCGTGGCATGATTCTATTAAGAAAGGGGATCGGATTGAGGCTAAGCCATTAGATAAATCTTGTAACATCTGCTATAGAGGATGAGCTTTCAAGTGGGTTATATTTTTATTTTAACGAAAGAAACAAGAAAGTGACTGCCTCTTTGCAACGTCTTGGTTTGGATTAAGCACCAGAGAGAAAAAAAAAAAAAGAGAAAACCCTAGAATTACTTTGCTGCCGTTATGATGAGATTTGTATGAAAATATTCTTTTTTTTTTTTTGGAAAATGGGATGTTTGCTGATTTACGTGCGTCATATTTGAGGATACTATCGAAGGGCCATATTACCCTTTAAGAGCAAATGTAGCCATCAACACTGCTAGGGATTTTGATACCCCTTTATCACTTACTAGCTGGTGCCCGATGCAGATGCATCGGATTCTAGCAGAGTGAGTCTCTGACTCGCAATGGCCGCTTCGCGCCAATGCTTCGCGCTGCTAAGGCGACTCGCCATGGCCGCTGCGCGGCATAGCGAGTCGCCTTAGAACTACTCGCAATGGCCGCTGCGCGGCCAATGCTTCGGCGTATCCACATGACGACACTGACTCGCAGCGTGAGCGGACTCAAAAGGGCAAAAAACCCATTCGTGATTATATAATAGATGAGTGACGTTAAGGCTATATTGAAATGCAATGCTGATCTAACCAATGTTACAGGGATATACCAATCGTCACACAATCCAATTTTAAGCAGTAATTGCCCATGTTCCCCAAACAGAGGTCTCGTGTCCTTAATTTCAAATGGAGCATGCAATGTCCCATCCAAGGACTCAAGACGTCCAACCGCTGTGCTTCCCCACCCCCACCCTTAATCAACAAAGGGTCCTATGTCCTTTATTTCATTGGATATGCAAATAAAGTCTGTGGAGCCTCGTTTAGGAGTCTCACAGGACTAGCCAGATATCACTCCAGGGAAGGACCTAGCCATGGGGTGGGGCTCTTTGAGGAGACCACCATAACCACCATATTAAGTGGCCCTTTGAGTCAATATCCAGCTCTTTACGAGGTTAAAGATATGACAAGGGAATACCAAGGCCAGGTACCCATCCACAGACAGCTGTTTCGGGGTGTTGCCCCTCATCAGTGTGGAGTAGGATTCTGGCTAGGTGGGAGCAATGCCTGGTAGACCAACAACATGAAGCGATCACTGATCTCAGGGAGACCAGTCCAGTCTATTTCTTTAAACTTGAGTCTGCCCCTTTCAAAGGCTCAATAGTGCTGTACCATTTTCGTTTTTAGTGGTCAGACTTCCATTGATTTAGCAGATATATCTCCTTGAAAAGAATTCACCTGGTTTTTTATATATAAAAACTTAAAAGCACCATGATGTAGGGGATGAGCACCCAATTACAGCAATGGGTCACGTATTAGGCTGTGCTTTACAGTATCAATAAAATCAGTGGTTTATCAGGCGATTACCAAGACAGGACTAGGTGTCTCGTGCCTCCTAGTCAACTGCTGTATATCCCTTCCCCCAATGACTAGCACCTTTTTCTTATTCACTAAAAGCCAATCAGTGGTGTGGGAGGGGGCTATACAAGGCTCAGTATTCAGAGCACTGCTAGATCTGCAGTAGAGATTATACCAAAATGACAGCGTGCAGACCAGCAAATGACACATGGCTGGAATCAGGGTCTCGGTCTCTACATAGGTTTTTGCTAACAGATTCTCTTATAAAAAAAACAACAACTTTTTTTTTACTATATTGTGTGTAACCAATTAACACTGGGACTAATTGGGTCTCGTTCCCAAAACAATAATTGAACCCAAGTGGGATAAGTTCTGCGTTTCAAAGCCCATTATGCCCCCAGCTACTACAATTTATAAAAATATCGACACAGATCTCCTCTAGTCCTTTACCATAAGCCTCATATAAAAATAGTTTTGTTACTTATTTGGCTGATCTGCATGATCAGCAGTGCAAGATGAAAAACCCTCCATGAAAGTTACATAAAAAATAATAAATTGCCAATATCAAAAGTGAATAATTTTGGCTGCTTGACCATAGTGAACTTTTACTTGAAAAATATAATTACTAGTGATGAGCGAGTATGAAGATATTCGGGTTCGGATAGCTCTAACTGAATACTTTAAACTGTTCCGGTAGTTGGTTCTGAGTGAGTTTCCCATTGACTTGGATTGGATTAGATACTCATTACTTGTTTAAAGTAATCGGCTAGAGCTACCCGAACCAGAGTATCTTACTACTTGCTCATCTCTAATAACTAGAGTAGTGTTTGCCGGAAGAACATCATTTTATGGTTAACCTAAGAATTAGACCTCCAAGATAGTTGACCATGTACCTCAACCTGTGTTCTGCCCAAATTATATTTAGTAAATTTGACTGAATTTAAAAACAAATAGAGTCTGTAAGACACAACGCAACCAAGTCTCAACCAGGACCTCAAGACAAATTTAGCCCTTACTACAAACGAATACCAAGCTACCTGCTGATTGCCTGCAGGTACAGAGAATGTTCAGAAGATAAAAATAACAGTAGTATGTGACCCCCGTGGTGGACTGATGAGGATTAGGATTCTAAATTAAATACTGTGGTTAAAAATAACCAGCTACTAGAGGACTGCCAATATCTCTGCCTACTTGGAAAGCATAAAATTCCATAAATAAAGGGTGTAGTCACAGCAGTAGCACCCAAACAACCGGGGAATCCGGGATCAGTCTGAACAGAAGAGAACAAGTCTTCTGGTCACCATCACTATGGTCTTGAGTGCAGATAGTTTTATGCACCAGCCTGAAATGGCATTTGTTGAGGGAAACCTCAAAAGGGATTCTTTGGTGTGAGCTATCCTTGGGCAAAAAAGTCTCAAGATGATAAAAATGTAAACCAATTACCTACAGCAATGAAGACAGTCACTCACAACTCCATTGAAGAAAACAATCTACCATCTGCCCTGGCAATATTCAACTCTCAAAGACATTTGCCGATATCAAGCGTTGGAAGAGTTGGATAAACCTGCCACGTTAAGGAGCCCATACACCTTAAATAACTATTGGCTGACTGATCTCTTTTCGGCTCAGCCCCTCTCTCCCCAATGTTCATGCAAACTCTGCTACCGATCATGCATGAGCTCTTGATGAAGACAAAGGGAGCAAACAGCCACAAGTAACTGTTGGTTGTGTCTTATTTCCCATAATAATAAAAGGACTTTAATGCAAAAGCAAATGCATCAGATCCGGCCGCACCCCAACATAATCTGCAGAGTCATCAGAGTCTGGAGGCCCCATACACATTAGACAGTTGGCCAAGCATTGCTGCGGAGTCTGAGACCAAATCTCTAACTCCATCAAAATGGACACCAGACTCCGACTCCACATCCCTTTGGCCAAGAGAGTCGATTTCCGAAGAAGCAGGAGACCCAATGAGCAAGGTTGTCTCCAAACTCTCACCCAACATGTGTATGAAGCCCAACGTTGCATCCCTGTATCCAAAGTAGGATTATTGGTCCTTCCATAACACAATTAGTAGACAACACAGACGCTGATCATAATTACCAAGATGTTAGGACAGACATCCCCACATAACGCACTGCAGGTTAAGATTTTTATTTTATTCGAAAGCGTACATTAGTTTGTATTGATGCTTTTTTGTTTCTCCTTTAAGAAAAACGAACAAATTGTTACAAGATACTGCTGAAAAACAAAAATCCGGTTCATCACATCACACAAAAATCTAGAGGTCAAACAACCCCATAATACACTAAATCAGGCTTCGGCAAAAAGGATGATGGTGCAAGTAGATTGCCAGAAATGTCTAGAAACTGCAATACCAGCCACCACGGGCCTTCTCAGAACACCAATTAAAGCGGGTGTGACTATTTCATCCAGAGGTCGCCTGGCTAGCACCCATGAGAAGAAAAGGTTTCCTGGTTTTGGACAAGCTTGGTTGGGAGGGGGGGCGGGGTTAAAGGAAGAGAGGCATTATGCCAATTCAATAGCATGTCAGGATATGGTAATTACAATGACAGCCAAGCTAAATGCACAGAATATACAGATCTGGTGCAACTTCATGCTGGTGATTTTTATTGTTTTTTTAATATATTTTTTTTAAGATTTTTTTAATGCGGCTAATCTAACAGAGTACTGGTTTATATGTATTGTACACTCACAATACTGAAAATACTATTTTGATACTAGCACGTAGAGTTGTATAAACTTCCGGTCTATTTACACAGCCACATACACAATTATTATTTTTTTTATTTTTTAATTATTTTTTTTTACAAAGACTGGAATCTCTAGTGTTACTAAGTAGTTGAGAACCTTGTGACGCCCTGCACTACTGAAAGGGCAAAGAAATGCACTGGGGGCAGTGACACGGCAGCCCCCTCCGGCACCTGAAGGGTTAGTCATCCTTCTGAAATACTTTTACATTGTAGCCTAAAGGAAAAATATGGAAATGCTTCTTAGGTCAGCATTTCACACCTTACGACATCGAAGGCAATTTAAAGTGCACATGTAAAGAGAATTGTTCCAGCACAATTGCATATAACGCATTAGTAAGTCTAAAATACTTTGGTATACACATGAATGGTAAAAAGGGAAAGAAAAAAATATTGGAGATGGGATGGGAGAGGGATAAGTCACAATGCTTTGGTACAACTGAAGTACTGGGCATTCGGGGAGTCTAAACGATGGGCCAGATCAATATACACAATGACCCCCAGTCACTGCTTTCCATAAACATAGGGTTGTCCAAAAATAAATTAATGACAAATGCCAAACCATACCTCTCACGCAAAAGGCAAAAATGTCACCTTGATTCTTACCCCACATAGGTACTCACTACAAAATGGGCAATGCCTAACTAGAGGGAGTACAGCTTTCAAGCCAGAAAGCAGAGTCCGCTTGTTAGAAGCCTCTTGTATCATGAATTACACTAGGACAGGGGCGGGGAACTCCAGGCCTCAAGGGCCGCCAACAGGTCATGTTTTCAGGATGTCCTTAGTATTGCACAGGTGATAATTAAATCACCTGCAATTGTGAGGATTCCAACACATTGTGCAATGCTAAGGAAATTCAGAAAACATGACCTGTTGGTGGCGTTTGTAGCCTAGAGTTCCATACCGGTGTCCTAGGATCACAGCTGTAAAGGGATTTTTGCAACATTAACCACATATTGCGTGGCACCTGTAAGGATCGGTACCATGAACACACCAAGATTGACAAAATCCCTAATGGCATGTGCTTCAAGGTGGTCTCAGGTGTATGGAGCTTTACAATATCAGATTTGGGGGAAAAAAAAAACCCTTTTTATAGAGCGAAACAAAAGAAATAGACATCAATCGCAGGTAAATGAAGGTGATTAATGTGGATTGGGTCCTATTCTACCACACACAAGGTTCTTTAACACGCATGTCATACTGCAGCCTCAGCAACCAACTGTGGTGCGGAGAGATCTGCGGTCACCAATGTTGTAGTAGTGATGTATTGCTGCTTGGTCTATTAGGATTAATGTTAGGGATGGCACGTTAATCCACAATTAAAAAATGATTAAAGGGGAATTCTGGGGAGGTCAAATATTTCTGTACATTTCTGCACTCAGACTATAATGCTGAGCTGCCTGTTACACTTGTATAATATTTAGAACTCTTATAAATCACTTATTCACTAGCTGCTCCTCACCCGTCGCCCCTCCCATAGGGGACAATGCGTCATGCCTCATTGAGCAGCTCTCCCTCCGCAGTAAGCATTTTGAGAGTCAGAGGACCCTCCCTCATTCAATCACATGGGCATGATGTCACATAAGGTCCTATTGACACATTGGTCTCACCTCCTGCTCTCTGTACAGAAACAGATCTCTATATTCCAGCTTAGTCTAAAGGTACAGTTACACGCTGCAATGTTGATACGATATCCATAACGATCTCATGAGCGCGCGGTCATTTAGACTTCGTTGGTGAGCTGTCACACGTGTTGATATTGTGGACGACACACCAATGATGTAGTGAGCAAGTATCGTTCGCACAACCCACTGAACGATACTTGTTCACTGATGTGAATGGGTGAAGTCGTGATCGACATAGTTATTGCAGTGTCACAGAACAATGCAGCAGGTTGACTGATAGAGGATCGTCTGATTTGAGAACATGTTCTTAAATCTGCGATCAATGACCCAACGATTTATCGTAATTGAATCTCAGTGTCACACACAAAGTAGTAACGATGTCGCTTGAACGCCAAACCCGTGACATTTAAGCAATATCGTTAACAATCTCTTACCATGTAACGGCGCATTAAGTCCTGTTATGATGTCATGCCCATGTGATTAAATTTGGAAGCATCAGATGAGCTGAAGCTTTTTGGGAAGGAGGGCGGAAAACTTCTCAATCAGGCATGACTTATTGTCTCATACGGGAGGGGTGACAGGTAAGGAGCAGCTAGCAAATAAGTGATTTATAGGAGTTCTAAACATTATACAAGAGTAACAGGCAGCTTTGCATTACTGTATGGTCCCTGCACTCCTATACTAACATTTTTTATCTCCCTAGAGTTACCCTTTAAATATTTAAACTCCTCAAAAAAAAATTACTACATGCCTGTAGTATATAAGAAACCCACAGACATTGTATTTCTCTGCGTTATTTTGTCCATATTGACAATTGCTGCCTATAAAAGGGTGTGCTGTATAATATATATCGTATAATTTGTGTGTGTAATATAAATGTGTAATATAATTTACACATCTATACAATATACATGTTGATGGAAGGGGATAGGATACAGATTAGGGTGCGTTGACATTTGCATATGGCTCACAGTCTCACAGCGCATCACCTGGCGCGGCCATCGGTTTCCCGAATAGGAGCCTGCAGCCACACAGAAATACATGTCCTGTCCAGGGAGCGGGCGGTTGTATCAGGTGATGCCGCTGCGAGTCATACGCAAGTGGGAACGCACCCTTTGTCAGTAATACGGACATATTTAGTGCCCTTATGATGTCCACAAGTCCGAGCCTGATTGGTTGACTCCCATCATGAACCAACAGGGTTATGCTCTATGATATTGTTATTTTGGGCCGAGACTCTACAATGTGACTATTATGGCCATCTAAATAAGGTGGTAGAAGGCTACATCCGCCATTCACAAGCAATCATTTTTCAAGTTTTACCAGTACAAATGAATAGATTTACTTTTTTTTAATTTTACACTTTTAGTGTCAGGTAACAGCATAAAATAAAATGAAACACTTATTTTTGTGTAGAACAGGCTACTAATTCTGTGTCCACACACAATGTAGGTATGATGAGATGTGTCGGTGAAAAATGGCATCTAATGTGGTTCTACTCTATATAACTGACTGGTGGAAAGACGCGGAGTTCAGTCGCTACGCCAATGTAGACCAAGCGAACAGCACCAAAAGACGACAAGACTAAAGAATAAGAAATAAAGGATCTAAAAAGGCACAGGAAGCAATAAACACTTCTTGTAAGGTTTGCATAGAGATGAAGCATCTCAGAACTAAACTTTGAAGAGTGTCATCAGCATATTGGGTAACCGTTTCTTACAGAGCATCCATTGCAGTGTCCACAGTGGAGGGGGGGGGGGGGGTTATTTTGCCGGCTGAACCAATATTCAGAATATAGCCTATCAATTTACTAAGCACTAGGATCATTACTAAGGCATGAGGCGGGTGGTCCAGCTAGCAAAATATACAACGTCAACTGTGCTTCAAGTGGATCGGTCACCAAATTCCACAATAGAAACTGCATACATTCATTAGATCCTAGACTTGAGGCTGGTGTACATATAGAACTCGCCAGAATGACTGTTTTGGCAAATGTTTAAAGGAACCAACCACCAGGATTTAACCCCCTGAAAATCAATGCAGCAGGTGATTGACGTGTGCAGCATGACATTCACTAGGGTTTTTATTCCTCCCCTGTGGGCTTGGCAGTCTGCTGTAAGCCAAACCCCCTTCCTCTCATCCAGGGGGGGTTCAGCTTGCAGCAGAAAGACAAGCCCACAGCGGAGGAATACAAAAACCCCAAATAGTGATGTCATGCTGCACACGTCAATCACCTGCCTGCACTGATTTACAGGTGGTTAGTTCCTTTTAACCTCAATCTCTGTCCACCTAGCCGGATTGACAGCTCGGTATCCTCCTTCTGCTGCTGCTGAGATCTCATACTGCTCTGTACAAGCTGCGGCTGTCAGTCAGGTTGAAGATAAGGTGGGGGGGGATTAAATACATCTGTACTCTAACTTTCACTGTGTAGCCGGAATCTTATTGATCAGGATTCTAATACTATTCTGACATGGATTATAAATACACCAGCCTCATGAGGGCTAACATAGTATGCGTTGTGAAATCTGGTGATGGTTCCACTTTAAGAGCAGGAAACACTCACAAGAACCTGAGCAATGATGCTCATACTAACACCAACATGTACAAGAATTAACACATTTTTATTTTTTTGCCTTTTTATAATGCTCATCTGGGGAGCATTTTCAACACTGTCCAATGCCACCAACCTGTCTGTCCCAGACAATGGCAGAGTACACCATTACCCCTCTGTTTAAACCAAAGGGGTTACAATTTAAAGTGCCAATGCAGTCTTAAAAACTATATACAATTGCAAAAAAAAAAACGCACAGTACCTTAAACACCTAGCAAAATAGAGTTCCGAATATTGAACAGCAAGGGGAAAAGTAGTGAAAGTCCATAAATCTGATGCTTTATTTGTATGGGTGGAACGGTTAACACATGAAATAGTGCAAGAAATATTGTCACTTGGGATGTGTTTGTACACGAAGAGCAGGGCACTGCACTCGACACGGCACCCACCACTACCCTGGGTGCGGTCACTGCCACTCTTACACAAGGATCAGTTATCCCCATGCAGGCGGTGTTGGTGGATATAGATCATGTCAGCAGACACAACCACAGACAAAGGTATTAAAATGGGACGAGTACAGCCCTCAAAACCCTTGGAAAACTGATCCGTCAACTTGGGAACGCAACAGTCAGCCGACTCCCCACATGGGAATAAGATATAATGGGGGACATTTAGTGAGCTTCAAAAGGGAACCAGTCATGTCCTATTTTGTTCTTAAACCATCCCCAATGTTATTTAGATGGTGCATTAGTAACTTTTTTTTTGTACCGTTGCATTTATCAAATAAAAGCACTTTAGATACTTGCATGTCTTCATTAGCTTGCTGGGCAAAGAGTCAGTTAGCAGACTTGACACTCACCTGTAGCAATGCTGAAATTCACATGATGCTTTAGGACCTGTGTGATGTCACTATTAAATGCTCACTTCACTCCGCCCATTACAGTCGCATGGTCGTGACATCACCACAGGTCCTAAATCATCATATCCATTTAGGCATTGCTACAGTTGAGTGACTAACTATTAACCCTTTTGGCATTTTAAACTGTGCCCACAAGCGTAAACATAATGTAAATGGGGTTCTAGTAACCCCTGTGTGCCCAGATGTGCCCCTCATACCTGAGAAAAAATTTTTATTCTCTGCCATCCTACATGCTAATTAGTTACGGGAGTCTGCTGTGTGGTGTTGATGCATTTTTTAAAATTCCCGCTCCTCCTGTTGCCAGCGTGGTGAGTGACAGCCGACCTCGCGCCTGCACAGTGGAGCTGGTCACCGTGCTCCATTGAAGCTAGTGTCAAAGTCTTGCGAGACTTAGGCACTGCTTCAATGAAGCACGTTGACCTGCTCCAGCGGCTGCACTGCGCAGGCGCGAGGGTGGCTGTCACTCACCGCACTGGCTACAGGAGGAATGGGAATTTTAAAAAATACAGTGTGGGTTTTGCAGCCCAGAGGGGATAAATACAACGATTTACAAAAAAAAAAAAAATTATACTACTGATCTCTAAACAACATTGGGGATGGAATAATAAAAAAAAAAAAAAAAAAAAAAAGAGGGATTGATAGGTTCCCTTTAATGTGCCAAAGTTAAGGTGCAAACTGCTATCCATTATTTGCCTCTCGGCAAAGGGGGGTGGTCTTGATGGCAATGGGGTGTGGTTTGAAACACTGAACTAAACTAAAGGTTTGGTGCAAAAAGAAGCAACGTAATAGGAGGTGTAAAGTAAAGGTGTGCAAAGTCTTTTGAATAGCGTGAGCCTCTGATGAATTTGGCGCATTTTCTGATTGGCCAAGTAGTCTAAGCTTTGTGATAAAACCACAAAGCCGTGACAAAAAAAAAAAAAAAAAAAAAAACAAAAAAAAAACCTCTTGCAGAGAACCATCACTCAAACACAGTGCATAAAGCTAGGTCATTAGCCCATCAATACACTATAGTGATATCACTCGGGCTTAACACCTCATATGCCAAGACATGCCCACGAATGGATAAAGCCACTGTGTTGGGGTGTCAGGTCCCTGAAGCTCTGCCCATGGAAAGGAGCAAAATAAAAAGTTAACTGCCCCAAAAGAAGTTGTATAAGTTTATCAAGAGATGCACCAGTTTGGCCTGGGAAGGACACCATAGACTATGATAACTTAATAACTAGCAATTTTCTCGTGATCACTCCCTTAAGATCAAATTTTTCTTGCACTACTCCAGATTTTATGATGACGCCATGTTTCTTCCTAAATGACAATTCTACCACCTATTTGCCAGACTCGTGAGCTACAGTAACACTCATTCAACAGGTTTGGGGAAATAAAAACAAAACAAAACAAAACTATGAATCCCTCCGGGAACGCTATTCCTGATCAATGACGATGCCCTTATTGCACAAGGTTCATCACAAATGAAAATTCAGTTCTGTATCAAAAGCCCCGGGCGTTAAGTCTGCATTTAGGAAACCTATGAGGAAGGGGCATTGCATCCACTGATTAGGGAGAACAAATACCATTCACAGGTGAACACAACAGGATGGAGGTTTAAAACAGGACAGTGGACAGTTTTTCCACTTCCGACCAAAATCGATCGTTCACGTCACTACTGGATCAAACATGGAAGATTCCCACCAGGCTACGGTACATAACAGCCACTAGTTACAATGTGGAAGTCGTACTGTAAAAGGTGAAAAGCAAAAAGAATTCAGGCCTGACGCAACTGCCGAAATTTAATTTTGGATCAGAACTTCCCTTTAAATATTGACCAAGCAGTGATACCTGTGAATGCTATTTGTAGATGGGTGATCTATAATCCCAACGTGGTAACTAATAACACGAGTATCGGCACCAATTTGGATGTCAAAGTCAAGCGAATTCATATTGACGGCTACATAGACGTTCCACCCTATTGACTTTTAGCTTCACGAAAAAGGCATCAAATTTTATTTGCTATCCGGATGACCGCTGTCTGTCTAGTAGTGTTGTGTAAGGAATCTGGGAGCTTTATTTCATCGGGAACATTTAGTGTTTTTATTTTTTCTGAAACTACTTAAAACTACTGCTAAGGGTAAGAAAAGAAGCCTTGTAGACACCTCGGCGTTCTGCTTGTAAATGAAAAATGGAGAATATCCAAGCGTTGGTATGACAAGTGTCAGCATTCGTGAGGACATGCAGCGGAAGGCTCTTCTTGTAGTTTCGGAGAACATTCCTTACCGGCAGGTTATAGTTTACCGACACACTTAAAGCTCGAAGTGTCATACATTATTATTTCTAAAGTACAGGTACATGTGCTTTATTATTAACTGAGCATATCCTAAGTCTATGAGGTGTATTTTTTTTTTTTTTTTGGAAGGTAGATACAGGAGAACAGAAATGTGTTTGTTTATTTCGACTTAATGGGTTCCCTCTCCAGCCACCGCACCCTGACCTTCTGCTTATAATGATACTCCTTCAGGAAGTCTTGTAGCATGGATGGCAGAGGAAGTAAATCGATGCCATCGTAGGTGGTAGACCTGCAAATGACGGACCTGCAGATGTACTGTAGGCTGAATGGGAAAGTTCTGTTTAAAGGTACCGTGAGTAAGGGTTCAAAGAACATGCAAGAACTCGGATCTTTGTAATGTTCTAAGAGTCCCGTAACAGTGGAGGAGTGAAACACACAGGGGTCATGGGCGTCGAAGCTGAAGTTGTGATTCCACTGCTCAATGCGAGCGTGCAGAGAACGGTTGTAGCGACGGAAGCTCACAGAGAAAAGGTAGTCCTCTTGTGCGGAATCCCTGAGCAAAAATGTGCCTTCTGGCCTGCCTTCCAGCAACGCTTCTGCCTCATAGCGATCCATGACTCCCCAGTAGCAGGGGTTGCCGGTGATTTCCACTAGATCTGGCACAAGGCAGTGAATATAATCAATCTGTGTGTGGACTTTCCAGGCTCCCTGTCTACTAGTTTGCACGTGGCTGTCTCCAGAGAATTGACGCTGCTTCTGGCGTCGTGACTGAAGACAGAGAGTCGTGCCATCTTCTTCAGACTCACAACTACCATGTGATGTTGCACTGTTGTCCACAGACATGTCAGCCATGCCCGGGGCAAGTTTTGGTCCAAGCTTATATACTGGGTTAACTTGTGCTGTAGCTTCGAATGTGTGGATTTGGGCATTGGGAGGAGGGTCAACACCTTCTTCAATGCTAAGTCTACGCCTTTCACGTAACCTATCTTCTTCATCTTCAGTGGAAAGCAAGGTCTGCTCAAAAGTATCCAACATGCTTGAGTGTGGACTAACGGGGGCTGTATGTTGTTTTATCAGGTGCCATTTCTGAGCCAGGTCAGAGCCTGGTGGAAATGGGCATTTTTCAAGCATAAGCTCCGAAAGATGGATTTTTCTCTTGGTTGCAAAAAGTGGCTTTGATGGTCTGTTATACGTTCTAATAGGAAAACACAACCCTACAGTCTCATTGAGTCTCTGTCTTATACTGCGGCTCCCAATCGCTCTATTAGACACAACCTCCATGTCGTGAACGGATCCGGCTACGTGTCTTCTGTCTCTTCTTGGGAGTCCACTTCTCTGCCTGACTATTTTCTTATCAGGATCGAGGGAGTTTTGTGTTTTGGTGGAGCAAGAATGCTTCTTTTTCCCACCCCATGGGGCATGCCGAGTGTACGAGTCCCTTCGTGCCAAACGGGCCCCCGCGCTGAGGCCCACATCATTGTCTTTTTCAATACTAATTTCCACTAGCTGTGGCATTTCAGAGACACAATTTGGGTTTCTTCTATAGGAGCTGCTGCAGGCAGTCAAGGTTAGTTCAGAAGAGATCTGCAATCGGTTGGTGGATGAGACGGGCGAATGACTAGAGGAACTTTCTGCTTTCTCCCCGCCACCCAAAAACTTATTTGCATTAACATCCACTGTATTTGTTTGATTTCCATCATCTTCATGGCTAAATAGATTCTGGCACCGATATTTGAATGTATTCCACATTTTACCAACTTTATCCATTGATCAGTAAACCTGAAAAAGAAAATAAAGTCACAAGTCAGTGTAAAGTGGTGAGAATTCACAAAGTCCTTAAGTCGACAATAAGAACCAGTAAATAAGAGTTAAGGGAGACTGTCATGTCATTTTGGGTTATTAAACGGCCCCCAATATTTTATAAATGATAGTGTGCATCACTAACATGGTTTTCTAAAAACAAAATTCCACTTAAACTATGCTGAGGTGACTGCACACACATACCTCGGCTTCAGTCATAGGGGAGGGGACTGCACACACATACCTCGGCTTCAGTCATAGGGGTGGTGACTGCACACACATACCTGCGCTTCAGTCATAGGGGCAGGTGACTGCACACATACTGGGCTTCAGTCATAGGGGCGGTGACTGCACACACATACCTGGGCTTCAGTCATAGGGGAGGTGACTGCACACACATACCTGGCTTCAGTCATAGGGAGGTGACTGCACAAAAATACCTGGATTCAGTCATAGGGGAGGTGACTGCACACACATACCTGAGCTTCAGTACAAGGGAGGTGACTGCACACACATACCTGTGCTTCAGTCATAGGGGAGGTGACTGCACACACATACCTGGGATTCAGTCATAGGGGAGGTGACTGCACACACATACCTGGGATTCAGTCATAGGGGAGGTGACTGCACACACATACCTGGGATTCAGTCATAGGGGAGGGACTGCACACACATACCTGGGATTCAGTCATAGGGGAGGGGACTGCACACACATACCGGGCTTCAGTCATAGGGGGAGGTGACTGCACACACACACCGGGCTTCAGTCATAGGGGGATGTGCTTTTTCTTGCTGTCACTCAAGATAATTCATGATATTTTTTTAAATTTCATCATGCCCCCAGCGGTGTATTGGATTGACATCACTGCAGGACCTGTGGAGATGTCACGACCATCTAACCGTAATGGACGGGGCTAAGCCCAAAGGGTCTTTCACTTCAGGCCTGTTTAGCCCCACCTATTATGGTCACATGGATGTGACATCACCACAGGTCCGTCAGTGATTGATGTCAATATATTACACTGCGGGGGGATGTTACTACATTTAAAAAATCCTGCTAGACAGAAGTTGAGTGACTTAACTGATTCCAGCTGAAGTATCCACCCCAATGACTGTTTATATCTGCATTATATACCAACATAAAGTGTTTTTTTAATGATGAACACATGGATTTTTTTTAAACCAGTTAACAGATGAACGGTGCATGATCTAAATGACATTGGGGACGGTTTAAAAACAATACAAAAAAAATAAAAAAAGGACATGACCGGTTCCCTTTAATATGGAAACAGAAAATTTTTATCCCCCAAAAAACAGTGCAGGGCCAGTAGTGCTCTCGTGCTGAGTGGAGCGATATCTTTGGTGTATAAATCATCCCAGTCATTGCAGAAGTCTGGAATTGTAGTGCTATGCCATGAGCCACAGATGTCTTCAAATACTTCAAGACAACCTGTCACCCCCCTTGGCGTGTCTTCTGCATTCAGGGAAGGTGTGTACCATGTCTCTACCTCTTCCCCCCCCTCCCCCCACCGTAACCGGGAAAAAAAAAAAAAAAAACACTTTGGAAAGTTTAGAAATAAGAGGTCCGAGGGGCTTATCAGATTATGCTGTGCTGCTGCCGACACGGTCCTCCCCGCCTCCTGCCTGTGTGTGGAGTCAAAGAGGAGGGCAGATCCACATAAGAGGAGGCAGAGCACACAGGCAGGAGGCGGGGCAGACTGTCGGCAGCAGCACAGCATAATCAGATAAGCCCCTCAGACCTCTTAACCCTAAACTATCCAAAGTGCTTTTTTTTGTGTTACGGGGGGGGGGTGGGGAGAGACATGGTTCACACCTTCCCTGAATGCAGCAGACATGTGGTGCCTTCACTCTGGAAAGCACCAGGGGGACGGACAGGTCAGCTGTACTCCTTGATAGACAGGTCAGTCTCACTTTTCAATTGCTGCTGCTTACAGGCATCTAGTGCAAGTGCCAGACTGATCGGTCACTCAAACTCAGGGGGCACTGAGCAGATGTTTACACCAAAGGTTTCCATTTACCCAGTGTGAGAGCATCTATAGCTAGGGAAGGGAAGGGAAGTTGTTGCTCCCAGATATGCCCTACCATATAATAAAGAAATCAGAAAAATGTTTAAATGTGAAAATAACAATAACTTTATTCACTACACACAGGTTAAAAACATTTAAAAGACATAGGGGCCCCGGGCATGTGACAGCATAGACATATCCCTGAGGAAGACGCCGGTTGTGGCGTTGAAACGCGTTGGAATAAAGAGGATGAAAGATTGTTGGGCTCTTTGGTGAGTTATTTGAATCCAGGAGCAGCGCGGACCGTGGCACACCATCACTCCCATCATTACTCTTGGAATATACCACGATCCAGTGGTAGGTGGAGGTCCTGCAGCAGCTTGGAACATTGATTCCTAAACGCAGTTAAACCAGTTGTGGGGATCACAACTGGACCAGGTGAGCGGCCACACAGCACCACCGTTTACATACTAGTGTCACTAGCGATAGGGCACTATTGCGCCTCTCGCCCCCTCCCTTTATATTTTGCAGCATAGACATATGACATCTCACTGGCCGTGCAAATATAAAGTGAACATAGAAGTGCACAGGCGTCCAGGCAATGAAATAGCACACTTAAAGGCTTGGGCTTGCTTCACTGTTCTAAAATTATCATTAATATGTTGATTGATCATGATCGGGTATTGTTGACAGAAACCAAAAATAAAAATTTTGGAACAACAACTATCTACCCATGACCAGGAGACTCCGGTAACACCTTTTTGACACAACTAAAGACTACATGTCCTATGAGTATGAAAAGACGATAACCGATGGTAAGAAAAAGAAGTTTGTGAGGGACAAGGGGGATTTTGATAACAAACGTGCCTTTCGATGGCGCCATAAGGGTAATCCCAGAAATCCGGGCCCTAAAATCCAAATAAGCCTAAACCTAACAATCCCACACCACGTAACCCTACTCCCAGTGATCCAGAACCCTCTGATCCACCAACTAACCCCTCGGATTCAGACAGCAATAATTTTTGTAGGGGGAAGCGAACCGGACAGCGAGTCCGAGGGGAGGAAGGGGGCGCCAGCATGCAACCACTCAAACCAATTGGCCGTGGGGGGGGGGAAGAGCAGAGGCAACAGGGGCAAAGGTCCGAAGGGAATAGACAATGACTAACCCCAGTTCGCTCACCACCATTCCTGAATACACCTCCTCCTCTAACAATCTGCAGGTAATCAATCTATCGGAAGACATTTTAACCCAGGATGAAATCTCTGTCTTAGAATGGGTCTGACCTTTTCCTTTATGTATGAACTGGATACGTTTACCTGGTCAAGGATGTTTACATGTTTTGTCGCAATCTAACATTTTGTGCAATTTTCCAACAACCCGAGATCATTACTACATTACCAGAACGCGAACAAAGCCATACAAAATCTCATTGAGCTCCAAGAAGACAGTGAACCAAATACTGGAAGAACTCCTTTCCGACATCGTAGAAAGTCGACGAAGTCACCAGTATTAACCACCATACCTGCGGTAAATCTGTTTTTCAATTCTATTACACGTGATATCTTTGGGTTCCAGACCAATCATGTGAGAGGGAACAATATTTCTGGTAAAGAGAGGGCAGCCATCAAAAACCTCCATAATAATTCCTCCTTTGTCATTAAGGAGGCGGATAAGGGGGGGGAGGAACGTTGTACTATGGGCAACATCTATATACCTTGAAGAAGCCCATAGACAACTTGATAACATCAATTTCTATGTTAAATTACCCTCGGATCCCCCATTTGTATTCCAGACCAAATTGGCGAGGATTCTTGATGCGGCCAGGAGATATGGGATCATCAGCTCAAAGGAACATGACTTCCTATGGGTCAAAACACAGACTGTCCCCACATTCTATCTATTGCCAAAAGTGCACAAATCCGTTGTGAAACCACCAGGTAGGCCTATCGTGTCTAGCTGTGGGGGTCTATATGAAATGGTATGTCCGTACATTGATTTTTATCTTCAGCCTTTTGTACAAAAGCTGCAGTCCTACACCAGGGATACGACACATTTCCTACGACATGTCCGTGATTTGACACTTTCATCAGATCAGTTGATCGTGACTTGCGATGTGGAGTCCTTATACTCCAACATCGCACACGATCATGGGATAACTGCTGTCACCCACTTTTTGGATCAACAGGCTTGTTCAGATCGGCTTCATGACTCCTTCCTTCTTGAGTTATTGAATTTTGCTCTCACCCATAATTTTGTATTCGATCGACAATTTTACAAATAAATATTGGGTGTGGCCACGGGCGCAAAGTGTGCGCAGTCGTTCGCAACCTGTTTTTAGGATGGTGGAAGCATAAAATGGTTTATCCCTCTCAAGTTTTCTACCAGGATCAGCAATTGGCATCACTATATCGATGATTAGTGTTCATTTGGAAAGGCTCAGAGGCTGAATGTGTTTCCTTTCTTGATGGTTTAAACAACAATGATTTAAACATCTTCTTGACATACCATATTTCTGCTGATACAGCGATTTTTTTGGACTTGGAAATTGTACAGGTGGATGGTAGACTGTGCACCAATCTATCGGAAACCCACAGCCACTAACTCGCTTCTTGCTTTTTCTAGCTTTCAACCCCAGCATTTGAGACGGGGAATTCCTGTAGGACAGTTCCTTCGCACTAAATGAAATTGTTCAACAGAGGCATTGTTCAAAGCAAGGGCTGCTGATTTGTCCAAGAGATTTTTCAAACATGGCTATCTGAGACACACCATCTCACGTGCGTATAGCAGAGCAAGAGATGCTGACCAGGACGACCTTCTGCAATCTGTCCGGAGACCCTGTGACCCAAGACTACGGGTGATTACCAATTAGAACAATCAGTGGCATGAGGTGGGTGCAATGTTACGCAGACATTGGAACATTTTACGATCAGATCCAAGACTGCGGGATCTTATTGATGATCAGCTAGACGTGCACTAAACCTTAGGGACAAACTCACTGCCAGCCACTATAAAAGACCCGGGGTCCCACAGACGTCAAGGATTGTTCCCACATGGGGCGTGTAAGGTTTACCAATATATGACACCCACTTACACGAATTATATCAATTCCAGGATCAAAAGGAATATCACCTCAAGAACTAGGTTAACTGTAAGACTGCCAATGTGATCTATGTGATTACATGCCGCTGTAACCGGCTGTATACAGGAGAGACCACCCAAGAACTCCGTAAGAGAATTCAGAAGCACGTATCCACCATTAACTTGGCCTATAGTGAATTGGAAAAAGGTAATAAATTAACCACAATTACTTCCCACTTTGTCTACTCATCAGGGTAGCCCGAGGGACTACAAGTTATTGGTTTGGATCGTTAAGATCTAGTATTAGGGGTGGAGATGTCATGAAACAATTGTTACGAATGGAAACCAATTGATTTAACTTAATTGCATGTCTACTATAGGTCTAAATGAGGACTTGTCATTCACCGGATTTTTGGGATAATTTACTTCTTACAGAGTTGTATCAAGGGGCGTCTCTCCATTCATGGCGATACTCTGAACGCTGACTGAAGATTGAATATGGATGATGGCTACAGATGCTATCAGAGAAGAAATTGTTTTATTATGTGATCATATGGAATGCCAATGCACCCATCAGCTGTGTTGGTGGGCTACAGACATCGTGGACGTTAATGCTTTCTATACTGAATACGGCCTAGGCGTTCATTACACGCCTGGCCCTCCCACCCTTACTTGGATACATCTATATTCTACTTTTTGAATTTTCCAAGATGATAGGGGTGGCTAGATTATTGTGTATAATCGATATATATATATATAATATATTTATCATCATTGGTACCACCATAGTACTCATGATCATCTGCCTGATTTCATACTTGGTCTCTCTTGGGTGGTGGTTGTAACAGTAAGGGGTATAGTCTCTATGAATAACAATTTACGTATCTCCCGTAGACCTCTTAATATTTGGTTATTATTTTACTTCATGATACCTTATTATTTTCATCCCATATTCTATGAGTATACTGCTTGAGGCCTTCAGTCTCTGGATTAACTCAGTGTTCACCTGGTCTTTCATGTCACTGAGGTTGCATATCATCATAATGATTTCTCGCCTTTGTGGGATGTTCTTTTGCGCCTACCTTGACAGAGTGGCCATGAACCAAAGTGCATTTATCCATTCCTTATTCTTACACTGGGTATTGTTTAGATCAACTAACTTGATTGGTCCTCATCTGTTCTCATACAACTCTTGTGATGCTATCTACTATATTGATCTCCATTATTGACCATGATTTCCACGTTCATGGTTACCAACGACTGGGGACCATCAACCAATACGGGTGCTATATGCTTTAATATGTTACTATCTCAATGTTTGGATTAAATTTCATTATGGTGTCATATGGTTCTTTCATCCCTGGCAGGGCTGTGCTCTATGATAAATATATTGGCATCGTTTTTACCTTATTTTATATGACTGCGTATATAAGGACTGCTGTGATATAGCAGGTACAATTCATGTATTGCTGTTTGAATAATAGTCGCCATATAGTTGAAAGATGGTTATAATAAAATACAATATTGTTTTTGCTTCTACACATAGCATCTGTTGGTGTCCAGGTTTGTACGCCCTGTGTTTGCCGGTATACTGGTATCACACGGGCACGACTATGCCATATAAACATTCCCAGCAGGGGCGTTTCTAGCCATACCATTATTGGTGCCAACGATTCTTGCAGTGTTCTACTATATTATATATCCAGGATTCATGTCACTTTGATTATCGCCGTAATTGGGTATGTAGGTCCTATTGGATAATTTTCTTCATATATGTATACATATACTTGTTGTTACACATCTTAGTTTCTATAGGGTTCGGTTTGGGTCGGTCTTAATGCATTCATTCAGGGACGTTTTCAGTAATACTTTTACAAGAATGATGTTGTAATTATACCACCCTGCCGTACTTTGTGTTGCTACCCATGCACTAAATATCTAGGGACATCATTGAAACGTGGCCTATTTGATATTATTGGTTCAACTAACGGTGATCTACGGGGCTGCTTGACCCGGGATACACCCCTATGGCAAAGGGACTCTGCTCTGCCTTTTCACCTTAATTGATCCATCTTGGACCACAGAATCTGTATGTCCAACTATATGTATTGTGTACTGCTATGATCATTTGGGATTCTCTAGCTGGCTGGTTTCTCTATACTAAGGACTGATTGCATGGTACATTTTGTTTATCTCCACGCTACATTGGGCCTTATAAGATCATGCAAAGTGCCACCCCAATACTGCATGAAGGATGCAATTTGGGTACTCTACCCTAAATGAGCCCGGAAACAGGTAAACTATGCATTTCTTTGTTATATCCATCATTAGGATTGTAACTTCATATATATGCGAGTTGGGTGGTTAACTTTGTTCATTTTGGGCCTGACCGCCTCCATCTATTGTGCCCAATTGTGATTAAGTTTCTTCATGGAGCCGCCATGATGAGTATTTCGTCACCTTGGCGACACACTTATGCATTACCCCGCCTGCCGGCGGACTATCCCATTTTAATAACATCTCAGTGGTTTATGACGATGCTTCCGGTCTGGCACCAGAAGTCGTCAGCACCAGTGTCCGCGTGACCATCAGGGCGCATCACATGACCGCAATACACTATGAGGTATCCGCCCGATTAACCTCCAGGTGTTTCCTCTCTGCTGCCAATCACAGAGGATGTTAAAACCCCTCTTGTTACACACTGCTTCACTCCCCTGACGAAGCTGCATGTGAGAAGTGTAAAGCTTGGGGTCTGGGTACCCCCGGCACTTTGACAGCACCATTACTGGGCCACTCCATGACGACTTCAGACTCCTGACTGGTATGACGTCCACACTCTGACTTGGCAGCACTACACTGTACACTTTATGTATATAATACAAGGGAATTTGATTGCGGAACACTGATGGTAACCCCGATTAGAGGCATTTTTACCATGGACCATACCCATGGGCTTAAGTGATGGTGGGTTTACACGTCCCGATATCGGGGCGATATCGTAGACAACGGCGCGGGAACGCGCCTTTTTTGAGCGCTTTTCCCGATATCGCATCGGCGGTTTACACGCTGCGATATCAGGAAACAACGTCCCGACGATGTGTACGCCCACCAACCCAGTAACGACCATTTAACATGGGAGTTAATGGGTGAGTTGCGAGTACACATCGTAGTTGTGCTGTTACACGCTACGATGCTGCTACAACGGCCATGCGATATCGGGCGGTTGAAGAGCACGCTCATTCAACCCCGATATCGTTTTGGCATCGTTCCAGCATCGCGTTGTACGTTCAAACCGTACAACGCACGCCCGATATCGGGTCCAACTCGCGAACCACGTGACTTTTTGTCGGAGTTGGATCGGAGTTGGACTCCGATATCGCGGCGTGTAAACCCGCCATAAGAGCTCTCTGGGCCACAACTACTCTATTCAGACTAGAATGGCTAAATATACATTACATAAGTCATTGGGGTATATGTCCACATATGTGATGGAAGCAGGTCATTACTAAAGGTTGATAATTTCCTTTACGGTATATTATTTATATCTTGTTTATTGCCTTACATTGGCCTGATGTTACTGATGAGTGCACCTTGTTGGTACCATTGAATGTGTTCTTTCACCCACCACCCCTTTGGTTGATAACTACCCAGGCTTTCATACAGCTCTTTGACAGTTATAGATACATAGTCTACATCATATTTCCTATATACTTTGGGCTTTTTCCATTGTTATGACATCTGTTTGATTCCATCCCTAATATGCTTTGTTAAGTGTGCTATTTCATTGTCTGGATGCCTGCTGCATTTCTATGTTCACTTTATATTTGCACGGCCAGTGAGATGTCATATGTCTATGCTGTCACATGCCCCGGGGGCCCCTATGTCTTTTAAACGTTTTTAACCTGTGTGTGTAGTGAATAAAATTATTGTTATTTTCACATTAAATATTTTTCTGATTTCTTTATTATATGGTGTTGCTCCCAGATAAGCCCTAAAGGTGGGTTTACACGCTTCAATCGCGTTCCGATATCGCAGTTCAATGGCGCGGGAGCGCGCATTTAGTGCACGTTTCTCCCGCATCGCATTGAATGTTTACACGCTGCGATATCGGAATACAACGTCCGTGCGATGTCTCCGCCTCCCAACCCAGGATCGCACACTTAACATGGGAGTGAATGGGTGACGTTTCAAATCGCATCGTAGTTGGGCGTTTACACAGAACGATCCGGCTTCAATCGCTAGGCAATATCGGAGCATTGAATAGCACGCTCATTCAATCCCCGATATCGCATTGACATCGTTCCTGCATCGTATTGGACGTTCACACCATACAACGCAGGAACGATTTCGCCTCCGACGATTGAACCACGTGACTTTTGATTGAAATCGTACTACGATATCGCGACGTGTAAACCCACCATAACTTCCCATCCCTTATGCATCGCTCACTTGTGGCATGGTAGAGCACCCTTGTATTATTGTTGTTCCATTGTGATGCGCCCCTCTCTCCCCTCTCCGATTTCCAAGAGCATCTATAGAGACAATGTAAGACAAAGTACCAACTCAGACAAATTTTTTTTTTTCTTGTTGGAAAAAAATGCAGCATGCACTAGTTTTTATTTGCAAACCAATAGATGATTTGTCACGTGCAGGTCTCCAAAAAAATGTGGTCAAGTCGATCCATCTCCCCAAATGGTTTATACGGCTCTATAAAAGATATGGTATCCACAGCTTCACTTAGGCCCCTTTCACATCAGCGATAAACGATCGCGACAGTTGCGGTGAAAAAAAAACGCAACTGCTGCGATTACAGCATAACTGCCGCACTTGCGGTTCACCTGCGGCAAGCCCCATGCAATGTCTATGGGGCTTGCGGCAGGTGCGGTGTAGTTGCGGTTTCTGCACTTGCGGCCGCGAAAAAAAAGCCGCGGTATGCCGCACACTTACCGCAAGCCCCATAGACATTGTATGGGGCTTGCCACAAGAGTGCCGCGATCACGGCTGCTATGCGGTAATCGCGGCAGTTGCGTTTTTTCACCGCAACTGCCGCGATCAGCGTTTACCACTGATGTGAAAGGGGCCTTATACAATCTGTTATTGAAGGGGGGGAAAAAAATGCTGTTTTAATGAATTTTTATGCAAATGAGGCTGAAGTGCTCTAGGGAGCACTAACCACACCTGTGCTGCTCCAGGAACTATTGTTATCGGAGGGGATTACACTACTTCCGGGTGGAGATTAAGAAAAAAATAAATAAAAACAAAGCCCGTAACACGTTAGAGCCTTGGAGTCACAAGAAGAGAAGAAAAAAAAAATGACTGCATTAAAAGAAAAAAGGTCACCTGAGGAGCGTGGGCCGGACGTAATGTGTGTGGTGACAACTAAGCAATACTACCATAAACAATAACAGCCGCCCCCTCCACCCTCCTGACGTGCCCGATGTCACAGCATAACACCGCCGGATGCCAGGTGAGAGCAGCAGACACATGAGGACAATTACATGATCCTCAGTCTGGAGAATCTGCATGGTGTGGACCCGGCATCTCACATCTTGCACTATGTCAACGCAAAACGACAGAGGATCAGACCTGTTACTGCTTCTCGTAGCATGAATTATTACATTTTCCCTGCTATACTGAATTACCCAACATGTCTTTAAAAGGAACTGGTCAGCAAAAAACCTGCAGCCAACTCAATCTGCAGATAAATATTGTTTTAAAGTACCTGTGGGTGTCGGAAAAGTAATGTTATATTCCCCCTGCAGCCGCTTGTTCCAGTCATCAGAGCAGAGGGAGCTCAGTACACAGTGTGCTGTAATCCCTCCCCCTAATCTATCACTATCTGCACTGATCACTGCCCTCAGTGTCCCCTGATGACTGGAGAGAACAACTGCAGGGGGGGGATTGTATCTTCATTTCTAGATTTCCAATTCGACACACTAGAAGTGTTCATTTCTCCAAAGCTGGTGCTGCAGGGAATCTGTCAGCAGGTGTTTTACTTTGTAATCTGAAGACAGTCTGCTGTAGGAATTAAAACACCGAATCCAGCGATGTCCCTTATCAGGCTGTGTCTAGTTTACTTATAATGAGGGTTTAATCCCCCGGATATGGTCACTGCCCTGACTACATGGCTCATGAGCAGTAGTCCAACCACACCTTTGTGATAAGCAGCTCACTGTCAATAGACAATATACACAGAACTGTGCTGTGGGCTGGGGCAGCTTTCTCAGCCCTGCTGCAACTAAGAAGTGTGTCACAACTGTAAACTAACTAGTAAAGTAAGTGATACATTGCTGGAATCAGGGTCTATTTCCTACATTATGCTGCTCTCAGATGAGGAATCAAAAACCTGGTGACAGATTCTCTTAACGCTTGGGACCAGCTACCAGCAGGACTACAGCAAATAATTTTTAAGAGCCCCTTAATAAGTTGAGTCATAAGCAGAAGGATTTAGAAATTAAAGTGCACCTGTCACCTGTTTTATGGGTTATAAACCCTGCCCACCACCTTAAACATGATGTAATTAGGGTTCTTGTAACCCTTTATATCCTCAGACATCCCCCTGTATACATCATAAAACTACTTATTCTGTCCCACGCTGTATGGTATGCCAATTACTTTTTAAAGGGTCACATGGGGTGCGGCACACTCCGGTCAGACCTGCTCCGCTCCATGCAAACACTGCCTTTCTGCATATAAAACCCCGCCCCTTCTGTGCATGCAAGTGAATGACAGTGACGTCACTCAAGTCTGGCGCCTGCGCAGTGGTGCCTCACTATGCCCTATTGAAAAGCCAGTGATTCCACTGCGCAGGCGCGAGACTTTGGGCACTGTGCGACCTATGCGAGATCGAAGTCTCATGCCTGCGCAGTGGAATCACTGGCTCTTCGATAGGACACAGAGCGGCGCCACTGCGCAGGCTGACACTTATGAATGACGTCGCTGTCATTCAGTTGCATACATAGGAGGGGCAGGGTTTTTTTCTGCAGCAGGGCGGTGTTGGCGTTGAGTGGCGCTTCTGATTGAAGTGTGCCGCACCCAGTCAGACCCTTAAAAAGTAATTTACATACAGCGCAGGACAGATTAAAAGTCATTTTATGAGGTATGCAGGGGCACGTCTCGGAATATAAAGGGGTTACAGGAATCCCAATTGCACCATGTTAATGGTGGTGGGCAGGGTTTAGAATTCACAAAACAGGTGAACGGTTCACTTTAATGGTATTTCATAGACATCATTCCCCATCTAGTCCAAACTTCTGGATGTCTGTTTTCGGATGTGTAATACCTCAGACACTGTCAGTGTTATAAGAACAGAGTTCAGAAGTATAGAATCCGTGATAAATGTATGACTGGCAGGAGTTCTGAGCAGTGAGTACCCCAACCCATCCAGGGAAGAGGGGTCCTGGGACCCCCATCTACATTGAGCAGTAGTTTACATAGGTGCTCACTGCTCTTACATTGAGTAAATGGACCTATGGATAGACATGACCCTACAGCTCTAGTCACACGAGATCCCAGTATTGTGGGAGTTGTGAAGGTTCTGGACATTGGAACCCTACTGATTATACACATTACCTATTCTGTGGCTAGCTGATAATTGATGTTAATTAGATAACCACTTTAACCCCTTCCCGACCCTTGGCCCTACGTTTGGGCCATGAAAACAAAGTCATTCCCGACCCTTGGCCCTAGGGGTGGGCCATGGAATGATCGGGCTCCTGCAGGCCGAGTGAGGGTCTCACTGACCTGTCACTCGGCCTGCAGGTACATGGGGAGTTGTACTACACCCCAGGGGGGGTCGATTTGCCCCACCCCCACCCCCCCGGCTACAGGCGCGGTGATTGGCGCTCAAAAGTGAAAGTGAAAATCACCGCGCCTGTCATGTTTCCCTTTATATATCAATAAATGACGGCATCACCTGGACATGAAAAGGTGCTGGCAAAAAAATATACATGAATAAAGAGATTAATTGCCGCGACACTGATCATGGTGTAAATGAACAAGCATATGGCTATGTTTAAGGCTATGTACAGCTAAGGTGGTATATATGACAATGAAACACAGTAAATGCTGCTATAGAATATAAGGAAAAAAAAAGAGAGTCTTAGCTTCAACAATAGCTATTGGGGAAGAGCCCGGTAACTGCGACAAAGTGCTCTCTACCCACCGGGTCCTAACGCACTAGTGCTTCATGCGGTATGTAGTTGCTAGTTTGAGATTTTTATGTCTGTGAGTTGCAATTAAAACCTGCTGGTATAGTGTGTCTGTGGACTGGGGCTACAGCAAGATGGAGTCAGGTCACAGCCACTGGGCTGGGGGAGGGGAAAGGGTGTAAATGAACAAGCATATGGCATTTACACCATGATCAGTGTCGCGGCAATTAATCTCTTTATTCATGTATATTTTTTTGCCAGCACCTTTTCATGTCCAGGTGATGCCGTCATTTATTGATATATATAGTATAATTTTTTTGACGAGCTCCCTTTCCCCTCCCCAGCCCAGTGGCTGTGACCTGACTCCATCTTGCTGTAGCCCCAGTCCACAGACACACTATACCAGCAGGTTTTAATTGCAACTCACAGACATAAAAATCTCAAACTAGCAACTACATACCGCATGAAGCACTAGTGCGTTAGGACCCGGTGGGTAGAGAGCACTTTGTCGCAGTTACCGGGCTCTTCCCCAATAGCTATTGTTGAAGCTAAGACTCTCTTTTTTTTCCTTATATTCTATAGCAGCATTTACTGTGTTTCATTGTCATATATATCACCTTAGCTGTACATAGCCTTAAACATAGCCATATGCTTGTTCATTTACACCATGATCAGTGTCGCGGCAATTAATCTCTTTTGTCATGTTTCCCTGCCTGCCGCTGCTCTCCCTACCCTCTGATCTGCTCCCCTGTCATCCTCTAACTGCCCCCCTGTCCCCCACCTCTCTTTCCTGCCCCCCCTTCCCCCTCGCTTCCTGTCCCTGCCTCCCGCTTCCTCTTCCTGACGCCCGCCTCCTCCTGACTGCCCCCGCTTCCTCCTAGTCCTAAGTGCCCCCCCCACATCTACTGCCAGCCCCCCCACTGCCCCCTTCCTTCCCCCCGATCACCGGAGCGGCGATCGCCTCTCCCACTCACCCCTCCGGCGGCCCGCTCCGTCCTGTGACTGCTGCGTCCCACTCCTCCTTCTTTTCTGCTGTGAGTCCCGCCGCCTCCGATCTGACAGCTCTGTGCTGGAGCTGCCGGATTACTTCTACAGCTGGATCCTGAGGATCTAGGTGCAGGAAGTGATCTGACAGCTCCAGCACAGTGATCCACAGTGACCATTATGTGATCACTGTGGATCACTGTGCTGGAGCTGCCAGATCACTTCTACAGCTGGATCCTGAGGATCTAGGTGCAGGAAGTGATCTGACAGCTCCAGCTCAGTGATCCACAGTGACCATTATGTGATCACTGTGAATCACTGTGCTGGATCTGTCAGATCACTTTCTACAGCTGGATCCTGAGGATCTAGCTGCAGAAAGTGATCTGACACCCCGGGCGCAGTGACCCACTATGTGCATCACTGCGCCTGGGCTGCCAGATCGCTTTCCGCAGCCCGATCTCCCTGCATGGGCATCGAGCTGCAGAAAGCTATCTAACAGCCCGGACGCAGTGATGCACATAGTGGGTCAATGCGCCTGTGCTGCCAGATCGCTTTCCGCACCTCGATCCCCATGCATGGGGATCGAGCTGCTGAAAGTGATCTGGCAGCCCAGGCGCAGTGATGCACATAGTGGGTCACTGCGCCCGGGGTGTCAGATCACTTTCTGCAGCTCGATCACCATGCTGGCGGATCGGGCTCCAGAGTAGCGATCTGAAAGCAAAGGTGATCGAGCGTCGTGGGACCTTCGTTGTGGACTACGTCGGAGACAATCAAACGTCGTGGGACCTTCGTTGTGGACTACGTCGGAGCGATCGAGCGTCGTGGGACCTTCGTTGTGGACTACGTCGGATCTTTTTATAATAAAGATGGAGTCCGAATTGTGTCTGTTTTTTTTTCAAATAAAAAGATTTTTCTCTGTGTGTATTTATTGATTATTTACCGTACTAGAGATTCCTAATGGCGGGTCTAACATTGGCCCTATATTATGAATCTCGGGCTTAGTGCCAGCTGCCAATAAAAAGCTGGCATTAACCCCTTTATTACCCAGTTAGCCACCGGCACCAGGGCAACTGGAAGAGCGTGGGTACAGCGCCAGAAAATGGCGCTTCAATGAACGCGCCATTTTCTGGGGCGGCTGCAGGCTGCAATTCGCAGCATGGGGGGCCCAGAACGCTTGGGCCTCTCTATGCTGAGGATTCCAGCCCCCAGCTGCCTAGTTGTACCTGGCTGGACCAAAAATATGGCGGAGCCCCACGTAATTTTTTTTCTAGAATTAGTTCTAGAAATTAAAAAAAAAATTGACTTTGCTGTATTTTTGGTTCCAGCCAGGTATGACGAGGCAGCTGGGGGTGGGTGGCAGTCCGTAGCTGCCAAGTTGTACCTGGCTGGACCAAAAATATGGCGGAGCCCTATGTCATTTTTTTTCTAGAAATAATTCTAGAAATAAAAAAAAAAAAAAATAGGCTTCGCTGTATTTTTGGTTCCAGCCAGGTATGATGAGGCAGCTGGGGGCTGGTGGAAGTCCGTAGCTGCCAAGTTGTACCTGGCTGGACCAAAAATATGGCAGAGCCCCATGGGTCCCCTATGCTGCGAATTGCAACTACTAGACTAGTATGTTTTTTCACAAAAAGTTTCTTTATTCATTTATACGTCTCAATTTGTGAAGCACATGGTGGTTCAAAGTGCTCACTGTGCATCTAGATATGTTCCCTGGGGGGTCTAGTTTCCAAAATGGGGTCACTTGTGGGGGAGCTCCAATGTTTAGACACACAGGGGCTCTCCATACGCGACCTGGTGTCCACTAACAATTCCAATTGTTGGCAAACACCAGGTTGCGTATGGAGAGCCCCTGTGTGCCTAAACATTAGAGCTCCCCACAAGTGACCCCATTTTGGAAACTAGACCCCCAAGGAACCTATCTAGATGCATAGTGAGCACTTTGGATCCCCAGGTACTTCACAAACTGATCCGTAATAAGGTAAAAATACTTTTTTTCACACAAATTTTCTTTTTTAATTTGTACGGATCAATTTGTGAAGCACCTGGGGGTTCAAAGTGCTCACTATGCATCTAGATATGTTCCCTGGGGGGGTCTAGTTTCCAAAATGGGGTCACTTGTGGGGGAGCTCAAATGTTTAGGCACACAGGGGCTCTCCATACGCGACCTGGTGTCCGCTAACAATTCCAACTGTTGGCAAACACCAGGTTGCGTATGGAGAGCCCCTGTGTGCCTACACATTGGAGCTCCCCCATAAGTGACCCCATTTTGGAAACTAGACCCCCCCAAGGAACGTATCTAGATGCATAGTGAGCACTTTGAACCCCCAAGTGCTTCACAAATTGATCCATAAAAATAAAAAAGTACTTTTTTTTCCACAAAAAAATTATTTTTTCATTTTTACAGATCAATTTGTGAAGCACCTGGAGGTTCAAAGTGCACACTATGCATCTAGATACATTCCTTGGGGGGGTCTAGTTTCCAAAATGGGGTCACTTGTGGGGGAGCTCTAATGTTTAGTCACACAGACGCTTTCCATAAGCAACATGGTGTCCGCTAACAATTCCAATTGTTAGCGGACACCATGTCCATATGGAGAGCCCCTGTGTGCCTAAACATTGGAGCTCCCAAACAAGTGACCCCATTTTGGAAACTGGACACCCCAGGGAACATATCTAGCTGCATAGTGAGCCCTCTGAACCCCCAGGTGCTTCACAAATTGGTCCGTAATAATTAAAAAAGAAAATTTTTGTGGAAAAAAAAGTGCTTTTTCATTTTTATGGATGAATTTGTGAAGCACCTGGGGCTTCAAAGTGCTCACTATGCATCTAGATACGTTCCCTGGGGGGTCTAGTTTCCAAAATGGGGTCACTTGTGGGGGAACCCCAATGTTTAGGCACACAGGGGCTCACCAAACGCAACATGGTGTCCGCTAACAATTTGAGCTCATTTTGCATTCAAATTGTTAGCGGACACCATGTCGCGTTTGGAGAGCCCCTGTGTGCCTAAACATTGGAGCTCCCCACAAGTGACCCCATTTTGGAAACTAGACCCCCCAGGGAACATATCTAGATGGGTAGTGAGCATATTGAACCCCAGGTACTTCACAAATTAATGAAAAATAAAGATTTTTGCGGAAAAAAAAAGTACTTTTTCATGTTTACAGATCAATTTGTGAAGCACCTGGGGGTTGAAAGTGCTCACTATGCATCTAGATACGTTCCTTTGGGGGTCTAGTTTCCAAAATGGGGTCACTTGTGGGGGACCTCCTATGTGGAGACGCACAGGGGCTCTCCAAATGCAACATGATGTCCGCTAACAATTTGAGCTAATTTTGCATTCAAATTGTTAGCGGACACCATGTCGCGTTTGGAGAGCCCCTGTGCGTCTCCACATTAAGCTCCCCCACAAGTGACCCCATTTTGGAAACTAGACCCCCCAGGGAACATATCTAGCTGCATAGTGAGCACTTTGAACCCACAGGTGCTTCACAAATTGATCCGTAATAATGAAAAATGAAAATGTTTGTGAAAAAAAAGTGCTTTTTCATTTTTATGGATGAATTTGTGAAGCACCTGGGGGTTCAAAGTGCTCACTATGCATCTAGATACGTTCCCTGGGGGGTCTAGTTTCCAAAATGGGGTCACTTGTTGCGGAGCCCCAATGTTTAGGCACACAGGGGCTCACCAAACGCAACATGGTGACAGCTAACAATTTGAGCTGATTTTTATTCAAATTGTTAGCGGACACCATGTCGCTTTTGGAGAGCCCCTGTGTGCCTAAACATTGGAGCTCCCACACAAGTGACCCCATTTTGGAAACTAGACCCCCAAGGGAACATATCTAGATGGGTAGTGAGTATATTGAACCCCCAGGTGCTTTACAAATTGATCTGTGAAAATGAAATAGTACTTTTTTTTTCACAAAAATTTTCTTTTAGCCTAAATTCCTAAATTATTTAGTTTTCACATGGCAACAGCATAAAATTCATCCTAAAATTTGTTGGGCAATTTCTCCTGAGTACACCGATACCTCATATGTGGTCATAAACCACTGTTTGGGCACACAGCAGGGCTCAGAAGGGAAGGAGCGCCATTTCACTTTTTGGATGTAAAATTAGCTCCAAAATTCAAATTGCGCTCCTTCCCTTCTGAGCCCTGCCGTGCACCCAAATAGTGGTTTATGACCATATATGAGGTATCTGTGTACTCGGGAGAATTTGCACAACACATTTTAAGATCCATTTTATCCTGTTGCCCATGTGAAAATGAAAGAATTGAGGCTAAAAGAACATTTTTGATAAAAAAATAAAAATATCCATTTTTTGTTTCCACTTTTGCCTTAGTTCCTGTGAAGCACCTGAAGGGTTAATCATCTTCTTGAATGTAGTTTTGAGTAGCTTGAGGGGTGCAGTTTTTGGAATGGTGTCACTTTTGGGGGTTTTCTGTCATGTACACCCCTCAAAAGGACTTCAAATGTGATGCGGTCACTAAAAAAAATGGTTTTGTAAATTTTGGTTGAAAAATGAAAAATTGCTCATGAACTTTGAACCCTTATAACGTCCTATCAAAATTTCTTTTTTTTTCCAAAATTGTGCTGATGTGAAGTAGACATGTGGGAAATATTATTTAATGACTTTTTTCTGTCACATATCTCTCTGGTTTATCAGAAAAAAAAATAAAAAAATGTGAAAATTGTGAAATTTTCACAATTTTTGCCATATTTTTGATTTTTTCACAAATAAACAAAAATTATCGACTTAAATTTAATACTAGCATGAAGCCCAATGTGTCACGAAAAAACAATCTCAGAATCGCTAGGATCGGTTGAAGCGTTCCAGAGATATAACCTCATAAAGGGACACTGGTCAGAATTGCAAAAAATGCCAAGGTCTTTAGGGTCAAAATAGGCTGGGTCCTGAAGGGGTTAAGTAAAATTCCATTAAAATAGCACCTAATTAGCATTGTATTTTAGGAAGTTTTCGCCACCCTTGTATTTTACACACTTTTCCAGAATGAGGAGAATTAATAATCCAGTAATTGTCAGTTACTCTTAATTCCGGATTAAAATGAAAACCACTGAGCTAAACCTATACACATCTCCCCATCATCCTCGCTGTTAGCGCATCCTGATCAGTGACGTCACCCACAAGTCAGAATGTGGGAGATGTCCCATAGGACGTAACAATCATGGAGGGCACAGGATCTCTGGGAACAAAGCCTGAAACTGCAGAGATTAAAAGCAAATGCTATGGAGAGAAACCAATCTCGGCACGTCCCCAAAATGCATAGATGGGAGAAATAAAAAAAAAAGCAGCTGCACCTAGCCTTAGAAGGACCTTTTATTTATTTTTAAATAAATGCTCCCTCAATTGCCAGTGAGCTGTGTGCATTACTTTCCGGTTGACAGTCTGCCACTTCCAGCATTGCTCCGCTCCTCTGCTCACGTGCCTACAGCTCAGTCTTGCCAGCACATACATATACATACATACACACATACATACACACTAGCTGTACTGCCTGGCTACGCCCGGGTCAATAAATAACTGCTGTTGGCTATAACAAAATATTTTTAATATTATTTGAATATGTCATATTAATGATCTGTAGGAAAATAGAAGCAGAGCTGTGATTAGATTTATTAGGCTGCCTATAGCAACCATTTAACAGCTTACAGGTGGGCTAGAGACATGGGGGGACCCCTTCCCTGAATGCAGCAGACACGCTGCACTCAGTTATCATAGCACCAGGGGGTGACAGGTCCTCTTTAAAGCAATTTAATAACTAGAGAACACTCCTTTAATTTATGGGGTGCATGTCTCAAAAAACACAAGCTGGGCTCAAGGTCTTGGGCACTAACCTGGCATATTGGCTGTTTTCACTACATTCTTATTTCTAGTATTAAAAAAAAAAAAAAAAAAAAAAAAAAAACACAACAACCTGTGGGGCCAAAAGTCACTGTACTTGTGGGGGATGGAGAGTTTGCTGTTCAGGTCCCTGAGGAGCACTCGAAATGGCCCCTGCAAAGTATCCTGGGAAAATTCAAACAAACAGTGCCCCTTAGGGTACCACAGCCAGGTTTTGCTGCGTTTGAGATCAGGTGTTGCTTTGGTTTTATGTAAATCTATGCTAATCTAATCCTGAGTTTTTGGTTTCCATTAAAACCTATGTGATCATGGTGGGTTTACACACACCAATTTCTGTGTCCAATATCTGAACAGATTTCTGGTTGCAGTGAAATCATGGACACATTGTTCTATTGTACACAGCCACAAAATGGAACTATGTGTCCATGATTTCACTGCAACCAGAGATCTGTTCAGATATTGGACACAGAAATTGGTGTGTGTAAACCCACCATCAGGGAAAAGCTTTCACACACACACTTTTTTTTCTCTACAGAGAATGGAAATACCACAGGTGTTTCCACTTTAGCAAAAGTTCAGCAAAGAATTGACATGCTCATTCTTTCTAATGGTGGGTTTACACGTCCTGATATCGGGCCGATATCAGAGCCAACGACGCGGGAGCGCACTTTTTGAGCGCGTTTTTCCCGCTATAGCATCACCGGTTTAGACAGCCCGATATCGGGATACAACGTCCCGACGATGTGTACGCCCCCCAACCCAGGAACGACCAGTTAACATGGGAGTGAATGGGTGACGTGGGCGTACACATCGCAGTTGGGCTGTCACACAGGACGATGCGGCTACAACGGCCATCAGATATCAGGCGGTTGAATAGCACGCTCATTCAACCCCGATATCGTTTTGGCATCGTTCCAGCATCGCATTGTACGTCCAAACCGTACAACGCGCGAACGATATCGGGTCCAATTCCCGAACCACGTGACTTTTGGTCGGAGTTGGGTCGGAGTTGGACGCCGATATCGCGACGTGTAAACCCACCATAAGGCCACGTGCACACGCTGAGTATTTGATGAGTTTTTTACCTCAGGATTTGTAGACAACACCAGGAAGTGGAGCAATCAGAGGAAAAGTCTAATAGAAACACGTCACCACTTCTGTATTTATCACCTACTGCTGGTTTTGGCTACAAATCCTGAGGTAAAAAAACTCATCCAATACTCAGCGTGTGCACGTGGCCAGGGCCGGCGTCAGCACCCGGCGTACCCGGGCAAGTGCCGGGGCCCGACGGCTTGGAGGGGGCCCACCGGGCCCCTGAGCAAGTATTGTCTGCTGCAGCGCAGAGCGTTTAACGCTATGCGCTGCCAGCAACTGAGCCCATAGAAACCCGCAGTTTACATTGACAACCATTGGTTGTCATGGTAAACGTCGGGTTTCTATGGGCTGCCTCCAGCGCATAGCAGCGTTGCAACATACAATACTTGCTTAAGGCTAGGGTCACAATGCAAGTGTGACCCTAGCCTCAGGGGCCCCTGAGCACTGCCACCACAGCCAGAGCCATATCCAGGGGGCAGCTGGGGGGTCATTTTCAGGCTCCTGCAGGCTGCAGTCTCCCTCCTCCTCCCCCCTCCACGGGAGCCGACAGAGCTGCAGTGCACACACTGTGCTAGTGTGCTTACAGGACCTGTGATGATGTCAATGGATGGGGAGGAGTCAGGGGTCTCATGATCAGCTCCTCAGTGTATCCAGGACAGTGCTGGCCATGAATGATGCTCAAATAAGGTGAAGTTTGTGTGTGGTCAGGAGGCATTTACAGTGTGAATGTAGCAGAGGTGAGTGTGTACTAGGTGTATGGCAATTAGGTGAATTGTGTGAGGTCAGGAGGCATTTACAGTGTGAATGTAGCAGAGGTGAGTGTGTACTAGGTGTACGGAGCAGAGCCGTGTGTGTACGAGGTGTACGGAGCAGAGCTGTGTGTGTACGAGGTGTACGGAGCAGAGCCGAGTGTGTACGAGGTGTACGGAGCAGAGCCGTGTGTGTACGAGGAGTACGGAGCAGAGCCCTGTGTGTACGAGGTGTACGGAGAAGAGCCGTGTGTGTACGAGGTGTAAGGAGCGGAGCCGTGTGTGTACGAGGTGTACGGAGAGGAGCCGTGTGTGTACGAGGTGTACGGAGAGGAGCCGTGTGTGTACGAGGTGTACGGAGAGGAGCCGTGTGTGTATGAGGTGTACGGAGCGGAGCCGCATGTGTACGAGGTGTACGGAGCGGAGCCGCATGTAAATGAGGTGTATGGAGCGGAGCCGTGTGTGTACGAGGTGTACGGAGAGGAGCCGTGTGTGTACGAGGTGTACGGAGAGGAGCCGTGTGTGTACGAGGTGTACGGAGAAGAGCCGTGTGTGTATGAGGTGTACGGAGAAGAGCCGTGTGTGTATGAGGTGTACGGAGAAGAGCCGTGTGTGTATGAGGTGTACGGAGAAGAGCCGTGTGTGTACGAGGTGTACGGAGCAGAGCCGAGTGTGTACGAGGTGTACAGAGCAGAGCCATGTGTGTACGAGGTGTACGGAGCAGAGCCGCGTGCGTGCGTACGAGGTGTATGGAGCAGAGCCGTGTGTGTATGAGGTGTACGGAGCAGAGCCGAGTGTGTACGAGGTGTACGGAGCAGAGCCGAGTGTGTACGAGGTGTACAGAGCAGAGCCATGTGTGTACGAGGTGTACGGAGCAGAGCCGCGTGCGTGCGTACGAGGTGTATGGAGCAGAGCCGAGTGTGTACGAGGTATGTGTACCAGTGATAGCCCCCCACGGATTCCGCTCCTATAGTCCCAGCCACCTTTGCCAGCAGCATTCTTCTCCAGAGTCTCTTCTGCCGCTGTCTGCATTCTGCAGCTCAGCATGGAGGGGCACGATGTCATCACTGTGCTGATATGTGCAGAGCGACCGGAGGAGACCGGAGCGGCGAGAAGAAAGGTGAGGAGAGAGAGAGATCTGGACAGCCAGACACTCCGCTTGGCTGCGGTGCCACCATATGGCAGTGCGGCTCCATTGAGTTGCTTGCATTATTTGTGTGCTTGAGAATGCTCGTGTATATACCAAACATCCTCAGACGCACAAAAATGCAACATTTTGCATTTGAAGGGTATTTTTAAAAGGCGCAAGGGAACGCAATCGCATTTTAGCCCGCTCCTAACAATGTGTAATATACCGTATATACTCGCGTATAAGCCGAGTTTTTCAGCCCAAACATTGGGCTGAAAAGTACCCCCCTCGGCTTATACGCGAGTCAGTGCTGTATACCGTTGTATACATAGGTACATACCGATGTATACATCGGTATACAGCAGCCCCCGCATCCCCAGTAATGCAGGGCCCCCCCAGCCTCACTCCGGTCACCTGTAAAGCAAACTATACTTATCAATGTCCCGCTGTCCACGCCCGCTCGCCGCTGCCGTCCACGATCCTCCATCTTCATGCGTCTTCTTCCTGTTTCTGTGCTCGTCGCAGGCAATGACGTAATTCCCTGCGACGAGCACAGGAAACAGGAAGAAGACGCATGAAGATGGGGGATCGTGGACGGCAGCGGCGAGCGGGCGCGGACAGCGGGACATTGATAAGTATAGTTTGCTTTACAGGTGACCGGAGCGAGGCTGGGGGGGCCCTGCATTACTGGGGCTGCTGTATACTACCGCTGGGGCTGCAATATACTACTACTGGGGCTGTATACACTACCACTGGGGCTGCGTCTATACTACCACTGGGGCTGTATATACCTCTGGGGCCCTGTATACTACCACTGGGGCTATATATACCTCTGGGGCCCTGTATACTACCACTGGGGCTATATAAACCACTGGGGCTGTATATACTACCACTGGGGCTGTATATACCACTGGGGCTGTATATACTGCTGGGGCCCTGTATACTACCACTGGGGCTGTATATACTACCACTGGGGCTGTATATACTACTAGGGCTGCGTCTATACTACCACTGGGGCTGTATATACCACTGGGGCTGTATATACTACTGGGGCTGCGTGTATACTACCACTGGGGCTGCTGTATCTACCTCTGGGACTGCTGTATACCACACTGCTGGGGGCTGTATACTTGTGCTAGGGTCCACCCTCGGCTTATACATGAGTCAATAGATTTTCCCAGGTTTTGGGGGCAAAAGTAGGGGGGTCGGCTTATACACGGGTCGGCTTATACACGAGTATATACGGTACTCACTGACAGAAACAGCTCTTGCTGGATTCGGCAGTCACTGTTCCTGTAAGGCTGCCTTCACATAGGAGTTTTTTTAAAAATGTGGCAGTTGCGGTAAAAAAAACCCTGCATCTGCCGCATTTTCCGTCTAGCGGCTGCACTTGCTGCACGTTTGCGGCAAGCCCCATGCATTGTCTATGGGGCTTGCGGTAAGTGTGCGGCAATATATATATATATATATATATATATATATATATATATATATATAATATATATATATATATATATATAGTCCGCGATATGTACTTAAAGGGGGCCCACTGAGACCTTTTCGCCCGGGGCCCACAGAAACCTGGAGCCGGCCCTGCACGTGGCCTTAAACACAGCAAAACCTGAGGTGTTTCTACTTTCTTCACCAAACAAAAACCAACGTGTTGGGACAGCTAATCCTAGAATCATAGGTTTTGCTGGAAAACAAAAATGCAACAAATCCTGTGGTATTTACACTGTCTCCAGAGAACAAAAACCAATGTGTGTGAAAGCTTTTCCCTAATAACATAGGTTTTGCTGGAAACCAAAAACTCAGGATTAGATTAGCATAGATTTACATAAAACCAAGGCAAAACCTGATCTCAAACGCAGCAAAACCTTCCTGTGGGCACATACCCTTATGTTTCAAACGCGGCTGTGTGGCCAAACAACGCCGCACAATTACAAAGGTGTTATCAGTGCACACTCAGACATTGGGTGGAGTGTTTTCTCCAATTAACCCTGGTGCAGATAAAAACCGGAAGCCATAAAATTTGTGTATTAAAATAAAAAAAAAAAAAAAAAGCAGAACATGCATTTCATTGTTCAGCCTACCTTGCATTAATTCCTGTAAAGCACATGAAGGGTTAACAGACTTCCCAATAAAGTTTTGACTACGGTACTTTGATGGGAGCAGCTTTTAATATAGAGTCACGCTTTTTTTTTTTTCCATTTTATTTTAAACAACTAAATAAATGGCCTGGTCACTGGCTTCAGCAAGGAAGGGGTTAAATAAATTTCAGAGGTGTAAATCCCTGTATAGACATGGCAGAGCGATGTATTTGTACAAAAACATTCAGCCTACGCTATAAGCAGCGCGGCCGCATACATACCCCATTATTTACCCACAAACACCGGTGACAATCCGGCGGCGGGATCATTCAGTAACAATTCTTAGAAAACTCCAGACGACAGAAAGGAACTTAAAACTTTCCATTGATTCGTCTAATTCAGTTTCGTACCAAGAGCCGAACACAACACGGAGCAAACCGCGAAGACGCTACAGACTCAAACACACGTGGAGGCCGCGCCATTGAGGAGATTGTAAATTTTTACGGTGGAAAAATGATTTGAATAGTGACTTCATTATTATTATTAGAAATAATTAAAGGGGCTGTTCATCTAAATTGATAATTCTGCAGTCTCAATCTATAGGTCTGCAGACTTCTCAATCCACCCTGCGCCCACACGGTGTCCTGCGAGGATTCACCGTTTTATAAGCCGGGAACAAACCGAGTTATGCGATATACATGTTCCTGACAAAGCAAGGCTACTGAGTGGCATGTTAGATTGCGCCGTCAGAGTTTGACAACATGATCTAATAGGTTAACAGCAGTCGGTGGATCTCTGCTCTGCCCACCGCTGTTATGCTCAGCGTGTGACCATGACCTTTGACGCTTTTTTTTTTACCTGAGTATATGTAGCCAAAACCAGGAGTGGAGCAATCTGAGGAAAAGTATAATAGAAACACCTGCACCTCTTCTGTATTTATCACCCACTCCTGGTTTTGGCTACAAATCCTGAGGTAAAAACCTGATCAAATTCTCAGCGTGTGCACGTGGCCTAAGTGTGTGAAGACAATGACTTTTTTTGCAGAAAGCGCAGCAAAAGAGCGCTTGTCCAAAAATGAAAATACGCCACGGTGCCCCATTTAGAATACACTGTGCGCCTTGGCACGAGCCGCTTTGGTCGGCGCTGAACGCGGCGACCAATCAGAGAAGCAGCGTGAGGTCTGAATGCCGCGAGCTCTCATTGGTAGTCGCCCTATGCGCTGACCAATCAGACGCCGCATTTAAACTGCGCACCAACACTCATTGGTCGCCGACAGCCGCGGCCACCAATGAGCGTCGCAGTATTCAAACTGTGATATTGGCGCGCAATTTGAACTGCCGGTCATAGTGTGACGCAGTTCACTCCTGGTAACCCACTTGTGATTAGAAAATCTTTGTTTGGGCATACTGCAGAGCTCAGAACCATGATTTATGACCACATTTCAGTGAACTCAACTTTGTGGTCATAAATCAGCACATAGGAGCTCAGAAAAAGTGAGAAAAAAATGTGACAAACGCCATCAAAAAGCAGCTCACTAAGGCCACGTGCACATGTTCAGTATTTGGTGAGTTTTTTACCTCAGGATTTGTAGGCAAAACCAGGAGTGGAACAATCAGAAGTAAAGTATAATAGGAACACATCACCATTTCTGTATATCATCCACTCCTGGTTTTGGCTACAAATACTGAGGTAAAAAAACTCACATTTTCAGCGTGTGCACGAGGCCTTACAGAGCCTCAGTCAACTGTTCGCAGCAGAAATCAAGAGGATGGAAGAGTTAAATGGTGCAAACATTTCAATTAGGCGCAACTAAAATGAATTAAAGTTAAGAAAGGAAAAAATTGTCCCTGAAGGCGCCAATATCCTTTGGTTAAATGTCTATGGAAGCCTAAAGTGTACAGGCGCCCACACAGTCAGATCTGCAGGCACCTACCCAAGTGTCACAGTAGAATGAAAGGGGGGGGGGAGAAAGGACAAAGCGAGCAAATTACAAAATGTGAAATATAGAGCGGGGGAACTGCTGTGAAGAAAAAAAAAAAAAAATCATCCAGGGGTTGTTCCAACCAGGGCTGTGGAGTCAGGAAACATCCGACTCCTCAATTTCCCCAAATACGACTCCACAGCCCTGGATCCAACCACACATCTCTCGTCGGTGCGCAGTATGGACGACAGATCTATAGGGAGTTTTGAAAGAAGGAAAAACAGATCTGCAGCCGCTCATCACTTGTTCATAAACGGATGGTAAAAGCAATTCAGCAAGTGACAATGTCTGGCTTTGTGATTAACTGACACCAGAAGTTAGGCTGGTTTCACATAACGTTTTTGTGCCTGTCCGTGGGATCCGACTTTGAAGGGGGATCCCACGGACAGGCACGGATCCATACGGATCCCTGCAATCGGATGGCAAATAGCCATCCGATCTGCAGGATCCGTGTGGATCCTGCGGTCCCCTGTCTCTCCCTACTCCTGCCTCCTCCATCTTCTGCCCTCTTCTCTATCCTCATCTATCCCTATCCTGTCCCCTGTCCTCTTCCCTGTGTGTAAAAAAAATAAAAAAACTCCTCCGGAAGCATACATCACCTGTCACCGGCTCCAACACTGCAGCATGATCAGGGCAGATGTCCATAGGCTCCTATGCTTGTGGGCACTAGGATCAGCCTCGGATCAGCAGTGATCCGAGGCTGTCCGATGTGAGTCACGGACACAAAATCGTAGCAGGCTACGATTTTGTGCCCGTGATTACATCGGATGGGATTGGATGGTGCCAAAATCGGATGCCAATAGTGGCACATCCGATCCCATCCGATTCCCATAGGAGAACATGGGGTCCGATTTCGGATCCGATTGTATCCGTTTTGAAACGGATACAATCGGATGACCGAAAATCGTTATGTGAAAGCAGCCTTAGAGGGCTTCATGTATAGACACCAAATTATCTGATTGTAAAGTGAAAAGATTTAGGAGAAAGAAAAAAAAAAAACACCCACAAAATAAAATGATCTATCCACTCAGCCGCCAACAGGAAGTAAAGGAGACCGAGATTATTCTTCTTTAATGCCTTCAAATAAGCAATCACTGGAGCCCGCGCTCCAAGCTATAAAATCACAAGCTCATAAAAATGATGTTATTGATCTGGGCAATAATTCACAGGTCACAGTGAGCGTTTATCCCCATGTGGATCCTATATGGATTCCCTTTTACACCCTCCTCCGCTTTATTAATTATTCAATATACAGACTTAAAGGGGTTTTCCATTCTGTCCACTGGATAGCTGAGAGCCGTCAGATCGGTGTGAGCCTCTGCTGACATTACGTCCTCCGCTGGCTACAAGATGATGGCTGGGATGAGATGAGTGGAGCGGAGGTGTAGGGCAATGACTAGGAGCCCCGGCACAGCACTCGGACATGGTATTCTCCCTGCCGTATACTTAGAATGGAGCAGCCGGGTACATATACATATACGGCACGGAGAATACCATGCCCGAGTGCTGTGTCGGGGCTCCTAGTCATTGCCCTACACCTCCGCTCATCTCATCCCAGCCATCATCTTGTAGCCAGCGGAGGACGTAATCCTCAAGGATTATAATTCCTCATATATTCACACCTCAAGCCGGAGGAGATAACAGAACAGAGGACGCACAGACACCATACTGGTCGGGTTCTCAGCGGTGAGACTCACCCTGATCTCACAATCACCTGTGCAGTCATGTTTTATGTAGGCCAGAATACCTTCTTAGGAGATATGGCCTCCTTAAAGGCGCATTTTTGTAACCTAAATATTTGTACTTGAGTAATAAAATCATCTTTGCGTTACATTTTCTATAACAATTTTGAGGTCATTTGGCTTCTACAGCCTCCCTGTATCACAGGGCACAGAGTGAGCCAACAGTGAGCTGGTTAGCGAGCTCGTCTAACAGCAGGGTCTATAGCTTTCGTCTCCCTTTTCTTGCCCCATAATTTAATGCTTAGAATTTACCTATAACAGCTTCATGTTCTCTGGAATTTGTTTGAACGTTTTATACATTTTTCGGACTGTTTAACCAAATACTTACAATTCCCACCAAACAACTCTGCAGTACGTTTCCTTCTAGCCCTTTAGGCTGCGTTCACACACACTGCGTATTTTTTGCATTTACGCAGCGCTAATGCAGCTCCATTCACATGCTCTTTTTCGCAAAGTGCATCCATAAAAACAATGGTCATGTTAATTTTGTGTGCTTTTTCAGCCTGCTCTTTACTTACCTAGCCACGCTCCCACTGTGATCGGTCCTCTTCCCGTCCCGCAGGACACGGCACAGGACCTTAAACAGCAGCAAGTGACCAGGTGACATAACCGGTCACATGGTGCTGCAGGGTCCTAGAGTCCGCACTCGCTGCGGGGGATCAGAAGACACCGGCGGTCACCGAGGGAGAGTGGCGAGATAAGTGTAAAGTGCGGGGGAGTAGCGCAGGCCCATTCACACACAGAACACTGCTGTTTTGCACCAAAAGAGTATCCTCACAAATACGCTGTGTGTGAACGCAGCCTTACACTGAAGTTCCTTTGTTATCCCTCCTGGAACTGTATGAAGTAAATGGGGACTGGATATGACCAACGGCCTCTTTGAAAGCTGTGAGGCTCCCCTGCAGTCCAATCAGGGCTGGTAAAGCCACACGTCATTGACAATTTATAACACCACCTGTCAATTTAGATTTCCAGTAGGAACAACAGAGTATTGGTACAAAGCCAAGTTATAGAGGGAACCAACCAGCAAGGTTTAGGGCTATGAAGTGAAGCCAGTGCCTTACAGGCTCTGGGATACCGAGTACAGTCATACCTTTACTTCAATGATTCTATGCTTGGAACTGCAGAGAAAAGTGTCAAAACTCCTGGAAAACAGGGCTGCAGATGATTGATGTGTGCAGCACTGCATCACTATTTGGGGTTGTCTTATTTAGTTTGTTTTTTTTTATTTACCTCCCCCATGGGCATGACTATCATCTGTAAACCAAACCCTTCACCCACCTTCTCATCAGTACTTTCAGTTTTGTTAAGCAGCCTGTGGCTGGAGTATAGTGACAGTGCGCAGGAGCCAGAAACAAAGTAGAGATGAAGGAAGGGAGGGGGAAGGCGGGCTTCAGCTTGCAGCTGGAAGTCATGCCCACAGGGGAGATTTTAAAAGAAAAAGAAAAAAAAGTAAAAAAAACAAAAAAACAAAAAACACACACCGCAGTGCTGCACACATCAATCATCTGCTGCCTGTTTTCCAGGCATTTAATGGCACTTTTCTTTGCAATCAAACATGGGATCATTCAAGTAAAGGTTTGATTGCATTCAGTATCCCAGTACCTGTAAGGCACCAGATTCACTTAATGGCCTTAATCCTGCTGGTTGATTCTCCTTAAGGAAAGATAGTCCAGAATTTGTTTGTTAGAGGAGAGGGGGAAATACAATCATTAATTAAAGCTGACATGTCGGGTCCTAGCATGGAGTCGACAGCACCAGAAGCTCATGATGTCCATAATGATTATTACATCCAATAAAAGGGGGAGGGGAGAAAGTAACGTGAATTATATATAAAGTCTAAATCCAAGATTGTATATCAATTTGCTGAGCAGCTGAAATAAAGGCTGTTTGTGCAACAATCACCAGGGAGCAGGGATGGACATTACTTTGCCAATCACCTGCACCCATACACAACTCTATACCATCATTGTCGTAACATGAAGAATTTTTGGAAATAGGGATTCATATACAAAAATACACAAAAAAATTAATTTCAGGCATCACAGCAAGTGGGAACGGAGCATCCCCTGGGAAGTGTCAGTACTCCAGATTCCTGGCTCACGTGGGTAATGAGGGGCGAGGTCGCACCCTGCCCTGCTCTATAATTGGAACCAAAGAGGGACATTTAAAATAATCCTGCGTTTGTCGGCTCATTACACCACAGTCACTCAGATGAGGTGGTGAACGGTCTCCCACATCTCAGATGACTACAGAGAAATGGAAACTTACTAACCAGCCCGAACCAATCAATATCCAGCCAACAAAGAAAACCTCAGGGCCCGATTCATCAAGATGGCCTGGTTCATGTTCCCATCGGTCTTTATGAGATGTGCTGAAGCAGGACACCACTTCACTAATCAGGGGCGCTGTATGGGGGAGAGGGGGGTGCAATTCAACACAAACTCCACTACAGACCCTACTGGAGTAAGATTGAGGGCACAGCGAAAGCGGAATCATTTTAGCAAAGCCGCTAGTTGCTTCTATGCGATTTTTCAAAAGTTTTCTATTCTGGCGGAAAATCTTTGATGAATCGCCCATAGATTAAGGCTCCAGCTTCTCCCCCTTCCCGTTAAACTTTACATACTCATGGATATGCCTCTATCTAAACAAGAAGGAGAGCAGCTCCTCATACACCCACAGGAATGTAAAGCGTGATGCAGGGGGGCAAGCGGGTACTGTGCCCTGCAGTTAGGTGGCAGAGGTCCGCTCCTGCTACACTAACCCAGTTTGGTTACTTCTGTTTCACCATCTGGGTGCCGTTCGCTCCTGCTGCATTCACCATCTACATCAGGAATATACAGTGCCTTGTAAAAGTATTTGGCCTCCTTGAACTTTTCAACCTTTTGCCACATTTCAGCCTTCAAAGATATAAAATTCTAATTTTTTTGTGAGAAACAACAAGTGGGACACAATCGTGAATTGACATGATATTTATTGGATATTTTAAACTTATTTTAACAAATAAACTGAAAAGTGGGGTGTGCAATATTATTCGGCCCCTTTACTTTCAGTGCAGCAAACTCACTCCAGACGTTCAGTGAGGATCTCTGAATGATCCAATGTTGTCCTAAATGACCGGTAATGATGAATAGAATCCACCTGTGTGTAATCAAGTCTCTGTATAAATGCACCTGCTCTGTGATGCTCTCTGCACTTGAATCAGAACCTGAGACTATCATGAAGACCAAAGAACACTCCAGGCAGGTCCGAAATACTGTTGTGGGGATGTTTAAACATGGATTTGGATACAAAAAGATTTCCCAAGTTTTAAAATCTCAAGGAGCTCTGTGCAAGAAATCATATTGAAATGGAAGGAATATCAGACCACTGCAAATCTACCAAGACCCGGCCGTCCCTCTAAACTTTCATCTCGAACAGGAGAAGACTGATCAGAGATGAAGCCAAAAGACCCATGAACACTCTGGATGAACTGCAGAGATCTACAGCTGAGGTGGGAGAGTCTGTACATAGGACAACAATCAGTCATACTCTGCACAAATCTGGCCTTTATGGAAGAGTGGCAAGAAGAAAGCCATTTCTCAAAGATATCCATATAAAGTCTCGTTTGAAGTTTGCCACAAGCCACCTGGGAGACACCAAACATGTGGAATAAGGTGCTCTGGTCAGATGAAACCAAAATTGAACTTTGTGGCCACAATGCAAAACAATATGTTTGGCGTAAAAGCAACACAGCTCATCACCCTCAAAACACCATCCCCACTGTCAAACATGGTGGCGGCAGCATCATGGTTTGGGCCTGCTTTTCTTCAGCAGGGTACAGGGAAGTTGGTTAAAATTGATGGGAAGATGGATGGAGCCAAATACAGGACCATTCTGGAAGAAAACCTGTTGGAAGTCTGCAAAAGACCTGAGACTGGGACGGAGATTTATCTTCCAACAAGACAATGATCCCAAACATAAAGCAAAATCTACAATGGAATGGTTCAAAAATAAACATATCCAGGTGTTAGAATGGCCAAGTCACAGTCCAGACCTGAATCCAATGGAGAATCTGTGGAAAGAGCTGAAAACTGCTGTTCACAAACGCTCTCCATCCAACCTCACTGAGCTCCAGCTGTTCTGCAAGGAAGAATGGGCAAGAATTTCAGTCTCTAGATGTGCAAAACTGATAGAGACAAACCCCAAGAGACTTGCAGCTGTAATCGCAGCAAAAGGTGGCGCTACAAAGTATTAACTCAAGGGGGCCGAATAATATTGCACGCCCCACTTTTCAGTTTTTTATTTGTTAAAAAAGTTTAAAATATCCAATAATTTTGTTCCACTTCATGACTGTGTCCCACTTGTTGATGATTCTTCACAAAAAAAAATTAGAATTTATATCTTTATATTTGAATCCTGAACTGTGGCAAAAGGTTGAAAAGTTCAAGGGGGTGAAATACTTTCACAAGGCACTGTATATAGTATAACATGGGTGGTAACAAGAAGGCAGTGGAGCTCACTAGTTCCTGAGTACACTGTATCCTGCTGTATTCACCACCCCCATCAAGAATATATAGCATGATACAGGCAGTAACAAACAGAGTGGCGCTCACCGTTATGAGCCCACTATATCCTCCCCACCCACATTGAAGTGCTGTACAGGGATGGACAGTGCCACATGGGAAATACCAGGCACTAGTGATTCCAATATGTAATGGAGAAAAGAATACCGTGGATCCCGGGAAAAGTATAAAAATAAAAAATAAACTCCCAAAATTTTTGCACATTTTTATATTCTATCAATTACATTTAATATAATAAGTTGCTAAGTGTTAACATGCGGATTTAAACGCCACAGTCACATCCAACCCCTTCATAAAATGAAGGCGATTCCTTTTCTGAAGGTTCTATTCCTAAATGCGTTGCAATAAACCTCTATTGCTGTCAGACCTTCTACTTGTATACTATACTGATGTCAACCATCTATTGAGACAGGTGGAAACTCCAATTCAGGTTATATCTACCCAATAATCATATCCCAAACCCAACACAATAGTCTGTTTTATAGAAGTGTAATGAGCTCCACCTATTAGAACCACAATAAACCAGGTCTTGTGTTTTAAAGTTGTTCACAACACCTTCACATAAGAGACTATTGTTCTGAGGAATCCCAGGGTCAGCTGAGGTTTGGAGATGGTTCAAAGCACGTGGGATGAGCGCCTGCACCCATGTACACACCAAAAAGCAAACGGCACAACAAGAAGAAGGGGCCACTGGATTTACATGTGTGGCCACATACTGAAGGCTGTAGGGGCCATAATGGAGCTGGACGGAGCAGGTCCAGGAGCCTTATTAGAGGAATAGATTGTATGGAGGGGTCCGCTGTTTGGGACCTTTATTAAGAGCCACTAGAAAGTCTCCTGTTCTGGAAAATAACACATTAGGTCACTGCGCGGCGTGTAACATATGCTCATATACCCCAGATGCATGCGGGAGGAACACAACCGTCAGACATGTATAGAGTGTGCCGATTCTCCTCCAATGTCAGATATTTGGGGGGGAGGGGGTAGAGAAGGATCGGGCACTTTGGTTTTCACATGCCCAGTTCTTATGTTCTCACTTAGGGGTTTCTGCATGTAGGTAGTAGGTTTGCAGAAATAACTAACATTACACTAACAGCAGCTATGCAGACTGGCCGAGCCCAGGTGACATTGTGCACATTCATGTAGCAAAGCTGAGTTTGCAATGATCTGCAGTTGTAACATCTATGCACCATCAGGTCAGGTTCAGTGTGGCAGCTGCTGTCAGTTTGATATAGTGATCGATTACTAAAAGAAAGAAGGAAGGGAGGGGCGGCTGCACCTTCCAGATTACCCTTCCCCCCCATGACCTGGTAGGGAACGTGCTACCAAAGTGGGCTATATGGCTATTCTCACCATTACAGCTCTCGGCATCCTGCTCTCCAGCAGGGGTAGATTTTTGACATTTAACAGTTTGGACTAGAGGTACGGCTCAGCCGTTGGCCCACCCTGTGTCATCTGCAATGCTGCAAGCCAAGCTTTACGTATGCCACATCAGAGGCGCTCAGGGACACTAAAACTGGCCGGATCCAGCGCTTACAAGCTCTATAGCTCCTTACGAGCTGCCTCAGACACTGCAGGTGGACGGTAATCTGTGTGATGTGCAGTCAACATTTGCACCATTCTTTAGAACAGCATTTTTAAAAGACATGGCAAAGTTGCTTGCTTTTACCAGCAGTCTACAATTACACCTATTTCTGATGATGCAAAAACCCTTTTTAATACCAACGTGTGACTGAGCAGTACAAAGTATCATCACTTTGGTATCAACCTGAGAGCCTGAATAATTCCACTACATCTCCCGACCCATTGACATCAGTCATATTTTCCAGTGTTGGGTGGGGGGTCCCAGAGGTCAGACCCCGCTGATGATAAAGTGATGAATCGGCCTATTCATTTACTTTATGAGATGAGGTATTAAGGGGGTTTTACGCTTTTGGAAATCCTCTATTACCTGGCTGCAGTTTATTTTTTGCTTTGCTCACCCTCCCTGGGTCCAGATCTGAACGTACGACTGCCAAAATTTGACAGCACGAACCGCTGAGCTCAGTGATTGTCGACATGACATCAGCGCTGCAGACACTTGGAGCAGCGGAAGACACTCAACACTGGACCTGAGAAATTGCATCCTGCGGACAAAGTTTTTCTGAAACCCTCCAAGTCTCAGATGTAATATGAATGCACCAATTGCTTTGCCATTAGCAGCGTATTTGTGTGCAGGCATATGACAGAACAGAGTAACACAAAGGACATCAGCCCGGTTTTGCATAGACTTACCGTTAATTATTTCTGCATCACGATCCTCATTGTGGAGCCTGAATGAGTGCGGCTGAAAGAAATGCAAGTCTTAACACATTTCTGCTTGTCCGCTCATCCCCGAGAGATGAAGAGTTGCTGTGATTGAGTGCGATGCGTCTTTAATGGCTCCGAGATAACGAGATGACAAGTGCCAGAAGAGGAGGCCAGGTCTTCCTATTCTAGTACAAAGAAAAAGAAAAACAATTAGGACCTTCACTTGGGGTGTAACAACGAGCCCCGCAGACGAGAGCGTTCACTACGGGAGCACAGCCGCGCTATACATCAGGAAATAATCAGACTCCTACAAAACTTTATATAAATGACATCAACTTCAAGCCCGGGCAAAATTATCTAATGCTCCAGCATCTGCCAACTGATGTCAGGCTGCAGAGCATCGTCAGCCCACTCTTTTTATTGTAATCTGATTAATTGTTAATGCAGGTTGCACCAGATGGGGAATTAAACATATTGCCTGATCACGAAAGAGAAAACACTGGAGTCACTGCGACTGCTGCCTGCCAGAATAAAAAGGCGAGGAAAGGCCAGGGTCCTGTACTGGGACCAAGGTGAGGGTCCGGCGGCCCCCTGTGCGCACACATCACAGCGAGGGTCAGAGATAAAGCATGTACACACACACACACGCACAGCACAGGTCCGGCGGCACCAGACACACACCACACCAGGGGTCCGGCGGCACCACCCAACACACACACACACACACACACACACACACACACACACGGGGTCCAGCGGCGGCACCACCCACACACACACACACCCAGGGGTCCGGCGGCACCACACACACACACCCCAGCGGTCCGGCGGCACACACACACACACACACACACCCCAGCGGTCCGGCGGCACCACACACACACACACACCCCAGCGGTCCGGCGGCACCACACACACACACACACACACACACACACACACACACACACCACACACACACACACACACCCCCACACCAGGGGTCCGGCGGCCGTGCACACACACACCCCCACACCAGGGGTCCGGCGGCCGTGCACACACACACACCCCACACCAGGGGTCCGGCGGCCGTGCACACACACACCCCCACACCAGGGGTCCGGCGGCCGTGCACACACACACCCCCACACCAGGGGTCCGGCGGCCGTGCACACACACACCCCCACACCAGGGGTCCGGCGGCCGTGCACACACACACACCCCCACACCAGGGGTCCGGCGGCCGTGCACACACACACACCCCCACACCAGGGGTCCGGCGGCCGTGCACACACACACACACACCCCCACACCAGGGGTCCGGCGGCCGTGCACACACACACCCCCACACCAGGGGTCCGGCGGCCGTGCACACACACACCACAGCAGGGGTCCGGCGGCACGTGCACACACACACCACAGCAGGGGTCCGGCGGCACCACACACACACACCACCACAGCAGGGGTCCGGCGGCACCACACACACACACACACCACAGCAGGGTCCGGCGGCACCACACACACACACACCACAGCAGGGGTCCGGCGGCACCACACACACAACACACACCACAGCAGGGGTCCGGCGGCACCACACACACACCACAGCAGGGGTCCGGCGGCACCACACACACACCACAGCAGGGGTCCGGCGGCACCACACACACCACAGCAGGGGTCCGGCGGCACCACACACACCACAGCAGGGGTCCGGCGGCACCACACACACCACAGCAGGGGTCCGGCGGCCGTGCACACACACCACAGCAGGGGTCCGGCGGCCGTGCACACACACCACAGCAGGGGTCCGGCGGCCGTGCACACACACCACAGCAGGGGTTCGGCGGCTGTGCACACACACCACAGCAGGGGTTCGGCGGCTGTGCACACACACCACAGCTGGAAAGATAATACATCACCACATCAAAGTGCAAGTCAACTTCAATGTGGTTTATACTTTATAGTTTATGGTGGGTTTACACACACCAATTTATCTGTTCAATCTCTGAACCAATCTCTGGTTGCAGTGAAATCATGATACATTGCTCCATGTTGTACACAGCCACAAAATGGAGCAATGTATCCATGATTTCACTGCAACCAGAGATTGGTTCAGAGATTGAACAGATAAATTGGTGTGTGTAAACCCACCATTAAATTAGAACAGAGAATAAAAAGGCTGCTTAAGTTACAAACTCCCCTTCCTTCAGAATGAGCGCACTGATAGATTCTCAGTTACCTCATTAAACTTTAGAGAAGGTTTAACCAGGTTATAGTCAGTAAACCGCGCACTGGAAGCTCCGGCATGGCAATAATGATATCTTTGTGTAGTACAGTAGTAAGGATCACAATAATGATAGCCTCCCTGTGCACAGTAAATCAAAGTCAGCTGAATCCCAGTTTCTGCAGGATCGGACCTCCCAATGTGTAGAGGAGCACAGACTCGCATGTTAACTCAGCGCCCGAGCCTGCACCATCACCAGACGGGCGGGGGAGCAGTAACTGGCAGGATCAGAGCCTACACCAATCGCACTTGTATCACCCCTCAGATGTTGCCCACAGTCAACACTGAAAAATTAAAATGATGATTACGCTAGTTCCTAAAACAATAGATCAAGAAAAGAAAATAATCAATCTGCTCCTTTCTCCCCCAGAATTGAGCAGTCATCAAAACTCTCTATGCAGAGGTCAAATCTGTAATCAGCAAAAACTTTCCCATCACTGAGATACTCCTCAGCACCAGCTGTATCTCCTATGTAGATAGAGGGGCGGAGCTCTGCCTCTAGCTCCTCCCATCATAGAATCTCATCAGCACCAGCTGTATCTCCTATCTCAGTGATGGGAAAGTCTTCGCTGATTACAGATTTGACCTTTGCATAGAGAGTTTTGATGACTGATCAATTATAGCAGAGAAAGAAGCAGATTTCTCTGATAAAAGATATATTACAAATTGCTTATTTTTATTACATTTATGAAATCAAAATTTAAAATGTGGTTATGCTTTAAGTATCCAAATACGGTAGTTTGATAAGTAAGGAGGCTTGCAGAGGAGATGGGTTAAATGGCATTCTGCTTTGTAACAAAAGAAAAAAAGAAAAAAAACGCCTGAACGTTTGATATAATTTCTAATGAGGATTAGCAGAATTCAGAATGCAGCTCTGAAGGCATCAGGCCATCACACCGACTGCAAGAGGCCAAAAAGTTTCTCGCAGTTCCCAATACTCTCCTAGCGAGGACAACCTGCTCATTAGTGTTACTCATGGACAGGTTCCTCTGGGATGAGAGAGGCCACACGGGATCCCAGCAGGTGTCTTCACCTAACATGACTCACCTCTGTGGTTACTGCTGGAATAGTCATTCATCAGCCGACGTCTGCTGACACCAACACAGCCTCTGGGCTCGTTGTAAAATTTGGAACATTAGACGTCATCATTGACCTAAGTAAAGCAGAATCACCTGAGCTAAAGATGCAGGAAATATCAGATTGCTGACAGAGCAAAACCTGAATAAACTGAGGCTCAACCTATTCAAAGCCTGGGAGAGAAACGGCCCGGGGCGCTAATGGAGGAGCTGCTGAATCTAGGCTACACATGGGGGAGGAGGGCGAATATAACCCAGCCAGAAATTGGATGTGTGGAGTTTTCCTATCCATTGCCTTAGCAGGCAGAGGACCCCTACTTTTGCTGCAGCTGCATCCCCCTCCTCCCTCACCTTACTACACTAGACATTGTGCATGTGCACTTGCTTAAAGTAAAGAGTCGGGATCCTTCCCAAACATCCCCAATGAGGGCGTTAAAGTGTATGTTATCCTGACCTCCGTTTGGCCAGTAAGCGTCCACCTCTACTTCTCCCTGCAGCCAATCAGTGGCCTCATGGATGAGCGGTGACACCATTAATAAGTTAGGTGATGGCCGAGACCATCGACAGGCTGCAGAGGCGACATGCCGACTTTCTCTAGGCAACGACCGGTAGGAATACTGGACTGCTGAGGGGCGGGAGATCTGAGGCTGTATAATCACGATGAGTATACGCAACGTTTTGCCGCTGCATCCAAACATGGATACTTTTACTGTTATCCAAGTTTTTTTTTAATTTCTTCCCTTTTGCTTTATTTTACTTGGCCTCTTAAAGCCACTTCATACTGTAGGATCTCGGTATCGATATGTTGAAACATCACGGATTTGTGATTGTTCAAATTGATATAGTTTGTGCGTCGTTGCGTGTAAATGAACGATCTTAGAAGGAAAAATCGTTGGATCATTCAGCAAAAATGTGAGATCCAGACCTCAAATCTATCGTTCATCGTCCAATTAACGTTCTGCGAACAAGCAACATCCTTCAGTGTGACCTTTTTGAGCGATGTCGTTCATATTTCTCCTATTGCTTTAGCTTTGCTAAATCGTTCAAACGTTTTCTCCAAATAGCTGGAGCGTTGCCAAATTTAAGATAGTTAACGATATCCTTGCGTGTGACAATGCACCAACGATGTCGAAAGGATCACGGTCAATGACACAGCTAACATATCGTTCACCTATATCCTAGCGTGTGACGGTACCTTTAGGGCACCCAAGCACTGCAGTGTCTGATCGCTTGTGCTCTACAAAGCTGTTAAAATCATCTCCAGTAAGGCCGGCTTCACAACACGGAACAACGGGCTGTCCGGGTGATCCGGACAGCCCGGACCCGATTTTTTCATAATGCAGCCTTATGGGGCCGGGGGGAAAGTCTGATGGCAACTATCTGCCATCCGGTTTCCATCTGTCTGGGAGGATCTGGGTGTATTCAGATTTTTCTCCTGGACACAAAAACGTTGCTTGCAACATTTTTGTGTCTGGGGCGAAAAATCTGCCCAAATTGGATCCTCCTGGATCCGGGGCTCCCTAACATGGGAGTCTATGGGGCTGGATTGCCCCGAACTGGGAGGATCCGGGAACCAGTGGCTGAAGTACAGCGTGAGCTACGCTCAACTTCAGCACCAGGGAGCTGTCCCCTGTGAAGCGGTTCAGCACCATTTCAGCAGGGGACAGCTACCTCAGCTGCATCCGGCTACGAACAGGACCGGAGGGCATATTTGCCCTTCGGTTCTGTTTGCAAATCGGGTCCGGGGCTGTCAGGTTCATCTCGGACCTGATTGTACCGTGGCATGAAGCCGGCCGTAGGTTCTTTACCTGATCAGGTTCAATCCGGTTTGTGTGCCAAAACCAGGAGTGTCTCCAAACTCAGAACAGGTGTCAATTTTCAATTATGGTTCCTCTCCTGGTTCCTCTCCGTCCTGGTTCCTCTCCTGGTTCCTCTCCTGGTTTTCGTTCCTCTCCTGCCCGTTCCTTTGGCCTCCCACACAACCCTGATCAAACTTGATCAGGGAAACAACTGTGGTGTGAAACCATCCTAAGTGAACACTGGCCAAGTGAGTTATGACAGCAACAGGGGGTCCTCAGCTAAACCTTCACCATCATGGCAACACATCGGCGCCTCGCGGTCACATCACGGGGATTTAGATGATGGCAGGGCATTCATTGACAGTGCGATCAGTTCTATCATCATATTGTCAGGTCAGATCAGCGATGCGACCTCAGCGTGTGAGCTCACATCAAAGGGAGTGATATGACCTGTATGTTCTTGGTAATGAAGGGGTTAAAGGTCAAATAACTGTGGGGAATGTACTATAAGCCTTCAGAAGGCAGAATTGCCACTGAACTATGGGCAGAAGGAGCAACATGGCTCGGCAGGACCTGACCACACTTCTGCATCACTGTGGTGTTGACCATGCCTATGGTCACAGTGGACGAGGGGGGGGGGGGGATTTGCACTATTTTGGAGGCCTCTGCATTTTACTAGGGTAACCGCACTTTCCTTATGTGATGAGGAAATAAGGTGCTGCAGACAGCGGTGGTGGATGGTGCAGGGTGTTAATAATCCCTTCATTTACCAACCAGGGTTAAACTTTTCATTTTTGGTAACAGAGCAATGTGGGTGGGCGGCTTTACGGCTGCAATGTACACATGTGGGATGTCAGTGGGTCACCGGTTTCATTTATTGTGCCAGTTTGGCCCCAGACATTGATTAAAGAGGGTAAATCCACATACAATCCTAAAAAAAAAAAAAAAAGTCACGCAAAAAAATCTAATGTGTAGTAATAATATGGGTCAGTGTGTATATTCGTTCCCTATGGGCCTGTCAGAGGCAGCCAAGTGCAGAGCTCTCCAGCCTCATAGGGAATGAATGGAATGGTGGTCGGGCATGTGCCCTGCAAAGGGGGGACTAAAGTGCTGCAACCTATGTACAAGTTGGATAGGTGATGTCTTGTGAAAAGTGAACCCCTTTTAAAACCATTGTTACTGATGGGATCGTATGTAGGTAGGGGGCGGAGCTTTGCAACTGGCTCCTCCCAGCATAGAATCTCATCAGCACCATCTGCAATCTCCTCTCTCAGTGATGGGAAAGTCTGATTACAGATTTTACCCCAGAATTGAGGATTTTGATGACTGATCAATGCTGAGAGAAAGAACCAGATTTCTCTGATAAGATTATTACAGCATTCAATGTACTGCTGATTTATGAAAGAAAAAAAAATTAAAATGACAATTATGCTTTAAGAATTAGAAAAACATGGCCGCCCTTCCAGAAACCGTCCCACACCAGTCCACAAATTGTGGCCATACTGCCAAGCTCTCTCCATTCCAAAGGTGCCAAGCGGATACCACAGACACCGCCCATGATGGAAGGGACCAGGATTTTAGAAGAGAGCAGCCATGTTTCTGTGCCCCTGAGCAACCCTTTCACAGCCGGATGTCTGTGTCCACCAATGACAATTATTTCATACGCTTGAACAGTTAATTTTCCCAAGGGGCTACATGAGAGACAGTGACTGGTGTGGAGGCCGAACTAATAGGCTGAAACTAATGTTAGCATATTAAATGTTTTTTATATTGATATCAATTGTATCACTTTAATATTGAGCAGAATTACATATGCTGATATTCCCTCAGCGGACATCGGCGGGGGGGGGGGGGGGGTATTGGTGATGCGGCTCTCCTGCCTGCGCTGAGACGCCCAATGCAGTCCTGGGAGCCGGGGCGGCAGAGGAAGGGCGAGATCAGCCAAGGGAAGCAGGAAGCTTCCCTCAGTTAGCCTCCTCTCCTCTGACGCAGAGTCACGGGGAGGTCGGCCTGAGGGGCCCCCTAGCCGGTCGGGACCCTGGTGCAGCTGAACCAGCTGCACCACGGTAGGTCCGCCCCTGTATCCCCTTATATACAGCATGATCCCAACACACAGCCCGCTATATACACCATGAGCCCACACACAAATCTCCTTATATACAGCATGAACCCCCAATTAGTGTTTTACACCAGTATGGGCCCTCACAGACTTCCCATATACATTAGGCGGCCGTCACACGCTGAGATATCTCGAGCGATATTGTAAGCGATCACGTGCACGCGCAATCGCTTACAATATCGCTCACATCGCTGGTGAGATGTCACACAGACAGACTCACCAGCGATGTGGAGCCGCGATCTCGCTGGTAACTATGGTACACATCGGGTAACTAGGCGCCGCGCGTCGCTTAGTTACCCGACGTGTACCATAGTTACCATCTCCCAGCATAGACTCTGCGCTGGGAGATCGTTCATCGTGGTGTTATACACCACGATGAGACAGATAGTCAAATCGCTCATCGCTAGATCTGAGAACCGGAGCTCAGATCAGCGATGTCACGATCAAGCGATTTACCATCGTAAATTGCTTGATTACATGCAACGATTTCTTGCCCGATATCGCTTAAGCGATAAAAAAGGAGATCGCTTAAACGATATCGGCAAGAAATCGTTCCGTGTGACGGCCACCTTAGGAGCATATATATAATATATATATATACATATATATATAACACACACACACACACACACACACACACACACACACAGCCCTTGTATGTACAGCCACACGGAAGAAAAAAAACAAAACACCACACTAAAATTATGCCAACCCTCCCCGCTGCTGTTCCCCCAGCACTGCGCTCTGCTCTCCAGTAAGGTACCGTTACACGGCACGACATTGAAACGATGACGGCAATGATTTTGCGGGTGCGCGGTTGTTAGGACATAGTTTCAACATCGTTGGTGAGATGTCACATGTCTAGATATCATGGATGACGCCCCAACCATCCAGTGAGCAGCTATCGTTCACACAACCCAGCGAATGATACTTGTTCATTGATGTGAATGGGCGAAGTCGTGAACGACATAGTTATCACGGTGTCACACAGAACGATGCAGCAGGTTGGCTGATTGTGGATCGTCTGATTTGAGAACGGTGTCACACAGAACGATGCAGCAGGTTGGCTGATCGTGGATCGTCTGATTTGAGAACATGTTCTTAAATCTGCGATCAACGATTTATCGTAATCAAATCTCGGTGTCACACGCAACGACGTCCTAATGATGTCGTTTCAACGACTACAAATCCGTAACATTTAAATGATATTGTGCCGTGTAACGGGGCCTTTACACCGACATGCCATCATCATGTTGGCAGTCTGTTGCATCGACTGATTGGTGACAGCCGGAGCTGAAGGCTCTGTCTTCCACCAATTTTTGCATCCTCAGGGTGCGATGGCGATGAAGATGGCGGCGATATTGGGACGCGTCCAGCAGGTGACAACGGGCATAATGAATGCAGCCTGTGCGTCATTGGTATGGCTGTCTTGGTCCATGGGCCCAACTGTAGCGCCAGAGGGTTGGCTGGCTATTACATACTGCACTTCACCCATCCCTGCACTAGAGGATTGAACCCACTGAGTGATCAACAAGGCTCGAGACACTGTTGTCCCAAAGTGTTTCCAAAACACATTTCTTTGGGAATTTACTAAAGATTTTCTAAATGTTATCTGTAGGAATAGAAATAACCTCAGTGAGAGTTTATTGCTTTAAATGTCACAGTTGATCCATGTTCAAAGCAGAAGGGTTGAGCTACATGAGCCCAGCGGGGCCCCTAAAACTGGTGTACGGGCTCTCGTGAGGCCTAGGGGTCCGAGCCATCATTGTGGGAGGGTTCTCCGGTAATTAACCCCAATAATAAACATTCGGTTACCCCTCAACTCTACAAGGATGATTGGGGTCAGTGCCTCAGATTTTATTCTACTGATGGTTTTCTTTTACACTGATGCTCATGTAGGTAGGAAGGGGGGGGGGGGGGGGGTCCAAAAAAACAGGGACCTAAAAGATCAAAGTAAAGTGTGAAAAATGCTAAGTGCACCGAACCCCATGCTGTATGGTGCTGCATCTGCTGTACAGACATTCTATACAATAAGAGAAATGGGTCAGCGATGACAAGACCTAAATGCAACTGCCGCATGTCACCCATGAGCTCCCCCCAAATCAGCGCCGTATGTGATGTAGAAGCCTCTTCCCTGAACTACTCCATAAAGGAGGATCTATCAGCTCTCCAGACAGAGCTGTCCCAGTAAATACTTCTACACCTTTGCGAGAGCTCAGCGCACTGCCGCCCTCTGTTACACAAATGTTTTAACAAATTGACAGCTGTCACTTTCCCGTCCATACGGTCAGTATTACCCTGGTGACACCTCTCCTCTCACAAGCTGAATGCTAACATCCAGTAGGCGCATCTCAATGGATTAGATTACAATCAAAAAGTTAATTTATTTTCAGTAATTAAATACATAAAGTGAAACACATTATATAGAGTCATTACACACAGAGTGATCTATTTGTGTGTTTATTTCTGTTAATGTTGATGATTATGGCTTACAGCCAATGAAAATTCAAAGATCATTATCTCAGAAAATTACAGTAGGGAGGATGAAGGTCTGAGAGATAAAATATGACCTAAAACAGGTATCAGAGGCTTCACCTTGTGTGGTTGTGAGACAGTTTATTTTATTTTTGTGTGTGCATGGATGGGGTGCTATAACCAGTATGAGGGGGTAATAGCAGGATGGGGGCCATATCATTATGGGGAGAAATGTACCAGGATGGGTGCCAAATCCAGTATGAGGGGCCTCTATCCAGGATAAGGGCTATACACAGAACAGGGGCCATATCCAGGATAGGGGGGCCCTAATCCAGTATATCAGTATGGGGGCTATATCTAGTAAAATGGGCAGGGTAGTGATCAGGATGGGGCGCGTTATATCTAGGACAAGGGGCTATACACCAGAATGGGGCCATATCCAGGATGGAGGGTAAGTGCCGGATGGGGGCTATAGCCAGATAAGGAGCTATCACCAGAATGGGTGCATATCAGATGGAGGGTAATGTGCAGGATGGGGGCTATATCAGCTAAAGGGCTATACACCAGAATGGGGGCCATATCCAGGATGGAGGGTAATGTGCCAGGATGGGGGCTATAGCCAGCATAAGGAGCTATACACCAGAATGGGTGCCATATCCAGGATGGAGGGTAATGTGCCAGGATGGGGGCTATATCCAGCATAAGGAGCTATACACCAGAATGGGTGCCATATCCAGGATGGAGGGTAATGTGCCAGGATGGGGGCTAGCCACATAGACATACCCAGAATGGGTGCCATATCCAGGATGGAGGGTAATGTGCCAGGATGGGGGCTATATCAATGGAGCTACCAGAATGGGGGCCATATCCAGGATGGAGGGTAATGTGCCAGGATGGGGGCTATACCAGCATAAGGAGCTATACACCAGAATGGGTGGCCATATCCAGGATGGAGGGTAATGTGCCAGGATGGGGGCTATACACCAGATGGGGGCCATATCCAGGATGGAGGGTAATGTGCCAGGATGGGGGCTATACACCAGAATGGGGGCATATCCAGGATGGAGGGTAATGTGCCAGGATGGGGGCTATATCCAGCATAAGGAGCTATACACCAGAATGGGTGCCATATCCAGGATGGAGGGTAATGTGCCAGGATGGGGGCTATAACCAGAATGGGGGCCATATCCAGGATGGAGGGTAATGTGCCAGGATGGGGGCTATATCCAGCATAAGGAGCTATACACCAGAATGGGGGCCATATCCAGGATAACTTTGTTATTACAGCTACAAAAATCAGAAAACTTACAGGATTTTGTCGGAGTGAGTTATGCTCGGTTTTTCAGCAAATTTTGACACACTGGGCTTAAAGGGTGACCATCACTGTCCTATACTGTGCAGGGAGGGGGACAAAAAAAAAAAGTGGTGGAGCATCAGTGGTCCTTCACAAAGTAGAACCACCAGGGATGTGCCTGGGGCCCTGAACACCAGGCTCTACAGATCTGGGTACAGTAACCTTAGGTCATGGTCACATGTTGCATTTTTTTGCAGCTTTTATTTTAATGCAACTTAAAAGCTGATTTTTACAAAACCAACAAAAGCTCCTAGATTGCAGAGACCTCCTGCACTGGTTTCTACTGACTGCATTGGAGACTGCAGAATTCAATTCTTCCAAAGTTTAACATAAAAAGCAACGAGAAAGTGCAAAAACTGAAACATGCGATTTTGGCGAATAAATTAACTTTATTAAACATGCAGTGTGCACAATGTCACATCTGCAGAAAACGCAGAAAGGGAAGGGGGGGGGGGGGGGAATAGTAAAATCTGCTTTTTCTAAGGAGCTTCTTTATTGCCAGGAGAGCAGGGGAAAATGCAAGGTGTGAACATTGTCCTACAGCAGGGGTGGGGAACCTCAGGCCCAAATGTGGCCCTCGATTACTTTTTTGCGCCCCCTGGGCAGATTCCTGGGGACCGCAGTGCTCAGGCTGGCAGACAGGTTTTGCCCTTTAAATCCAGCTCTCTCTCTATGCCCCCCAGCCGCAGCCTCCCCAGCGAGGTCTGCGCCCCCCAGCCGCAGCCTCCCCAGGAGGTCTGCGCCCCCCAGCCGCAGCCTCCCCGGAGGTCTGCGCCCCCCAGCCGCAGCCTCCCCAGCGAGGTCTGCGCCCCCCAGCCGCAGCCTCCCCAGCGAGGTCTGCGCCCCCCAGCCGCAGCCTCCCCAGCGAGGTCTGCGCCCCCCAGCCGCAGCCTCCCCAGGAGGTCTGCGCCCCCAGCCGCAGCCTCCCATGAGGTCTGCGCCCCCCAGCCGCAGCCTCCCCAGCGAGGTCTGCGCCCCCCAGCCGCAGCCTCCCCAGCGAGGTCTGCGCCCCCCAGCCGCAGCCTCCCCAGCGAGGTCTGCGCCCCCCAGCCGCAGCCTCCCCAGCGAGGTCTGCGCCCCCCAGCCGCAGCCTCCCCAGGAGGTCTGCGCCCCCCAGCCGCAGCTCTCCCAGTGAGGTCTGCGCCCCCAGCGCAGCCTCCCAGCGAGTCGCGCCCCCAGCCGCAGCCTCCCAGTGAGGTCTAGCTCCCAGCCTCTCCCTCTCCAGAGGGGAGGTGATAGATTTGGTTAACAATGGGGTAATTTTCAAGTTGATAATTTTATACGGCCCCCAAAGGATGGTAGAAATTTCCAAATGGCCCTTGACAGAAAAATGACTCCCATCCCCTGCCTTACAGTGACACCTAAGCCAAATAAACCAGAGCACAACATACACATAGAAAGACTGGCATCACTGCTCACCTGTGTACCCAGCGAGCAACACTGCATGCCAACAATACAGGGCAGAGAGGGCACAGACCTCATTTATACAGACAGGCGTAGAGTGCACCCAGCTCATCAGGGCACAACCACAGCAGATCTGATGAAAGATCAGGATGATGGGGAAAGTGAGGAGGGCAGAGCACCCGCCATCTACACAGTCAGTGCCAGAGGACAATGTAGGGATCCTGTGCTGCCCATCATCTATAGGGCACTTAGAGGAATGACAAGTGATGTCAGACAGCAGCCAGAGAACCTGGTCAGCTCCTACAATACAAATATAGAGGCAGTGAGCTGGGGAGGTGTCAATCTACATCAAAAGAGACTACAGAGTGCCAGGGGGAGAGCGGGTACACATACATAGGAAAGCCTACACCCACTATACACAGAAGGTATATGGGGAATGCAGGGGGGTGGGGGGTTCTGGTATTACCAATTGCAATATCCCCAAATCTGATCCATCCACTCTGGGATCAAGGAAAGAACTCTGGGGAATGGAGGGGAGGGGGATTTCAGGTAAAAGCTTTAGCTGAGGGAGTGGAGGGAGGGGGGGTGAAAATCATCCCACTGACCCAAAGATTAAAGGGGGTCGGTCACGTTTTTTGTGTTCGTAAATAGGTTTGTACAAAAATCACTTTTGCAGTTGGGTTTAATTACAAAATGTTGCACCTTTGACTTTTCCTTCTTCTTTGAGGTCTCATAAATCAGCTAAGAGGAGCTCAGACACACAGACAGAAAGAGCTCACTGATGGATCCTCAGTCACCTCGCTCTGCAGCAGGCAATAGGCAACGTGATAGACAGTGCAAGGGACAAGTGACAGGGTGGCACCCCCAATACTGGAGCCCCAGCCCCCACGCTACTTCAGTCCCCCAGCCTTTGCCCCCCCACCCTCTCCTTTGATCCCCCAGCCTCCCCCCCTTCCTTCGGTCCCCCAGCCTCCCTCCCCACCCTCTCCTTCGTCCCCCAGCCTCCCTCCCCCCACCCCATTCCTCGTCCTCCCAGCCTCCCACTCCCCCCCCTCCTTCAGTCCCCCAGCCTCCCTCCCCACCCCCTCCTTCAGTCCCCCAGCCTCCCTCCCCACCCCCTCCTTCGGTCCCCCAGCCTCCCTCCCCACCCCTCCCCCCCCCCCCCCCCTCCTTCAGTCCCCAGCCTCCTCCCACCCCTCCTTCGTCCCCCAGCCTCCCTCCCACCCCCTCCTTCGGTCCCCCAGCCACTCTGCCCCATAAGAGGTTTGCCCTCGATCTGTTGGCAGATTAGTCTGGGGATGAACATTCATTGGAGACATTCACCTATAAAGCCCAGATCCGGATTTTTTGTTATGATTGTATAACGATAGATATCGTACAATCTGATCGTACAGGAGATCGTCTCCTCTGGGTCACAGTCAGGTCCCCGAACATGGATCTAGTATAAAGCGATCACATCTCATCAGATCCTATCGGGACATCCTGATTACAGACACAATCACACTGCTGCAATCCTCTGATTCCAGATCGGCCGATCTGATCGCTCTCAGCATTACGTCTGGGGCGCGGAGGACAATACAACGCAGTGTCAGCTGCAGGCGATGTCGCACGATCCCGGATCGTTACGATCTGTCACTTACCCGTTGTTGTACTAGATGTTCTCAGTATCCAATCAGAGACCCCTGCCAGCAGCGCGGCCCAGACCCCGGCCTCCAACTCCAAGCTTATCCCCGCCCTCGGCAGTCAATTCCGGATTCCTTTCCACCACCACCCCGGGGATCGCTCCCAGGCCTATCCGTTCCCAGAAGCCTGCTTCCAGTCACCGAGGCTCCGCGGCTGTGTCCGTCAGCGGTGGTGGCGGAGGCTCCAGTGGCGGCGGCAGAGCGGCTCCCCCTCCAGGACTGGCCGCGACGGAAAATAACGAAGGGGGCGACACACAGCCGATGGACAGCAGCTCACAGCCAATCACAGGACTGGATGGATTCATTAGCCAATCAAAAGCCGATGTGGCCAAGACAGCGTGGCTCGGGTCGGTGCGGTTAACCAATCAGAGCGCTATTGGCTGCCAACCATGCGTGTGGTGGGCGGGGCTAGCAGTAAGTTAGGTAGAGACTGGGCGCTGTATAACCCGGTAGCGCTAGAGGGGAGGAGGCAGTGAGCGCCGGGAGAGAGTGGCGGCGGGAGGAGGAGGGGAGGCAGGGGGTGCCGGGGTGCCGCTCCCTGCTTGTCTCTCCGCACTGCCCGCTTATATGACTCTGTTCACACTCAGCAAATTGTTGGAAAAATGTCAACGCTCTTCCAAAGAGACTTTTCTTCATTGCATTGTGTGAAAATTGCCCAAAACTAACAATGTTTGGGGCAAATTCTACAAAAGATCATGAGCATTGTCATCTGTAAACTTCAATAAAGATTCATTCAATCTGTCAATCGCAGTGAACTCTCTGCTGCCCACTCCCCAAGGAATGAATATTCATGCATCATTACACTGCCCTCTCCTCTGATCTGTATGCTATGTGCCTCGCTACAGTCTGCAGACAGGGGTGAAGGAGGTGTGTGATCTTAGCTGAAAGCTCTGAGCTCTTCATGTCATTATGTGTATGAGATGTGTAGTGTGTGCAGTCTGAGATATTTCTATGCAATTATAAGAACCAATGTTCTTATAATAGCAATCCCTTACAAAGTGCACACAGTGCATTACAAACACCACTATCCCCCTCCAGCACAGAGGGGAGGGACAGAACACCATATTTGGATGGGTGTAGATATAAAACTTATACAGCAGGACTATTCGGCTGTGAAAGTAATGGCGAGGACTAATGTACCAGCTCCAAACAGGGTCTGAAAATGCTTATGTGGCACCCCAGAGTCCTAGTGCCTCTGTGTCATCACTGCCCCCGGGGGGGGTGGCGTCACGATGGAGAGCAACAGAAGGCAGGTAACCCACACACAACACCTTCTGCCTCCAGGCCAGAAGGGGGAGACCAAGCCCAGGTTCAGGGTGAGCTCCCCTATAAATTCTGGTCTGGGGAAGAGCCAGTGAGTTCAGTTCCCGAGAGCACTGTGAAGAGTACCTGGAGGATCGAGCAGAGCTAAGCTCATCCTAGGTACAGCAGTTCAGTTCCTAAGAGGACTACGGAGACATCCTGGTGGACTGGAGGCTGCTTAAGCTCGTCCCAGGATCACTGACTCGGTGCCAGGCCTGAGGCTAGGGTCTGAGGGAGAGTCGAAGGAACACCTGGGGAGCCGAGCGGCACCGTGCTCACCCCAGAGGAAAAGCGCAAAGAACGGACACCGGAGTCCGAGACTGTGCAGGGCCTAACATCCCGGCAGTTAATACCGGAAGGTGGGGGATTCCAGGTTCCCCAGCCACACTGTGCCCAGAGACAAAGCAACGGAGAGAGTTCAAGAACTCTTACCCAAGACAAGGGTTAAGAAAGGACTCGAGTTGCCTGTCCTACTGGCACCTCGCAGGAGAGATAGGGCCGGCAACTTAGCTAATGCAGTGGCAGGAGCCTAAACACAGAGCGCAGTAAGGAGGCCAACAGCCCGGCTGGGTGAGGAGAACCCCGAGTTGCTCTCAAGCAAGGACTCCGCTGACACCTGCCCGGAATGCAGATGCTCTAGTAAACACTGAATAACCATCAAAATATTGAGTCTGCCTCTTGCTTTATGCCTGTCATCCTGCACCCCAATCCCATACTACATCTACTGCCCGGGGATCCACTCTGCCCGTGGGGTGGCGTTCCATCACCCGGAGGTTCTGCAGCAGCCGTGGCCACCTATAGCCACAAACCAGGGGTGGCATCACAAATAAACTTTATCATAAACCACTCCATTCCCAAAAACTGCCCCCTTTCAACTGAACCCAGGGTCACAGAATCCGGGCCTCGACCCCTGTGACTCCCCAGAGACAGAATAGCCTTGTTCCAAGTACCCCACGGCCCTGGGGTACATCACTTGTTGCAAGGAATCTACAAATGGTACAATAATGATTTTACATGTTTTCAAATGGTCTGCCCAGGCACTATGCAAGGGTAATATTAGTATCATACTAAAAAATGACCTGACAGAGTCCCTTTAAATCCAATCTGGCAGTGAACTCCTGGTTGCTCTGGATTAGTTGAAGATAAGAGGGAAGTATAAATAATATAAATAGATGAATAGAGGGAGTTTAGGGAAAGGAATTAGAGAATTATAGCAGTTACATATGGATTTTTAACCTGACAGCTTCCCTTTAATGGGGATGTCCACCTCTGAAATGGGAAAATTATGTTTACATAAGGTGATAATCACCCTCAATAAAGTAAATAAAAACATATGTTAAAGAGGACCTGTCCACCCCCCTGTTGCATGGCAATCTAAATGCACCTTTGAATGCAGCATGCCTGCTGCATTCAGGGAAGGATGTCCTCCATGACTCTAGCCCCCCTGTGCCCTGAGATATACCCTTTAGAAATCTTACATATAGTGAGTCTGGAGGGCATTCTTTCTTATGCAGTCAGCGCTGGCACACAGGTTCTCCCCGCCTCCGGCCTCTCTGCGCTGCCTCCTGCTGCTCTGTTCCTTCTCCTTATTGTGTCCAGCCCCTCCTCGTCTGCCCAGCACCTAAGCTTCTGATCTCACGCAGGCACATAGCGAGGACAGGAGCCGGCGGCTGACATCACGGCCTCGCTATGCACCTGCATGAGATCAGAAGCTTAGAAGTCGGCGCAGGCGAGGAGCGGGCGGACACAATAAGGAGGAGGAACAGAGCAACAGGAGGCGGCGCAGAGAGGCCAGAGGCGGGGAGAACCTCTGTGCCAGTGAGGCGGTCGACAATATAGGGGGGTACTCGGATACCAGGACTGATAACTACTTGGATGGGGGATCACGGCTGGTCGGTTCCTGGTTCCGTGCCCTGGACCCTCAATGGCGGGGATGGTGGGGGAATGATGATGATGGTGGTGGTGGGAGAAGGGAATGTTGTCGTGACGCCACCTGTGGTACTGGTAAGTTAGATACCAGCGCTGCAGGCCGGCCTCGAGGTGATGGTGGTGCAGCTCAGTGTAGTACAGCTCCCCACAGGTGGAGCTCTACCTCAGGGCAGCGGGGATGGATGAGGGGAGTCGTAGTAGCGTCTCTGCAGTGATGCTGTGGGCTGGGGTGGTGAAACAGGCATACACACACAATAGTCTTTGTTTCGGTACCTTTTACTGATGTCCGGTAACAGGTACAGTCCAGGAAGGTAACCAGGTCCTCGGTGCAATTTGGGACTTTCACCTTGGAGAGTTGTGAGACCTCCTCTGTCACTGTGTACAGTGGTTTGGGGTAAGCTCTGCCTATAACTGAACTCACCGCTCCTTCTCCCTCTCAGGGTGTTACTCTGTAACCGACTATGAGGACCTCCTGTGGAAACCCCTATTCTCCTTTTGAGCCCTGGTCCTGTGCTTGGTCAAGTTTGAGTGTCTCTTAGTTTGTTACCTCAGGGGGATTAGATCTTCCCGGTCCTTCCGCGCGTTTCCTGCTAGAATGGATGATTAGCAGTGTCGGACTCCAGTGTCCGGGTGGGCTAAAGGGAAACCTCTTATGTTCCCTTCTTTAGTTCCCTTCTACTCCTTTACTGGCCTCCGTCCCTTTCTCTAGGGTGCCGCACAGCTGGTCAGTGTCTCCTGGTTCTGGGCCTGGCGTGGCTCCAGTAACTGGCTCTTTCCAGTACCTTCTCTTAGGCTGTTTCACTGGACTTCTGCTCTCTTCACTGCTGAGTGCAGACTCACTAACTAACTGACTCCTCCCCTCAGGCCTGGATCTTTTATAGGGGAACTGGCTTAAGGCTTCCAGTAGAGCTCCCCCTCCAGGTCTGGGGTGGAAGGTGTTGTGTGCTGTGTACCAAAGTGTGAATCCCCCTTTGCACCGGTGGGTCCTGTGGCAATCCCCAGCAGGGGTGCCACATCAGCGCTGACTCTATAAGGCTATGTGCACACGGGGGCGGGTTAGGGGCGGCGGCGGCTGGGCGGACCCGACAGGAAGCTCGGAGCCGCCCACCGGCTTCCTGTCGGGTCTGTGCTGCGGAAGACGGTCGGGTGTGCGGCGGTGCACAGCGGGTTAGTGGCGTCGGTTCTGCAGCGGCTGGAAGCAGCACATGATTCTGCTTGCAGCCGCTGCAGAACCGGCCGGTTTATAGGACATGCACATTCTTTGCTAACCCGCTGGGAACCCAGCGGGTTAGCAACGGATGAGCATGTGGAAACCGCCGGTGTGTGCACACCGGGTGTCGGTTTCCATAGGTTTCTATGTTGATCCAAAAGCCGCTTTTGGATTAACATAAATTTGCATAAACCTGATGGAAACCGACCGGCGGTTCCGCTCCTAAACCTTCACTAAACCTTCCTGTGTGCACATAGCCTAAGAAGGAAGGACCTCCAAACTCACTGTGTGTAAGATTTATAAACTCTATTTCTCAGGGCACAGAGGGGGCTAGAGACATGGGGGAGCCTTTCCCTGAATGCAGCAGGCATGCTGCATTCAGTAGTGCATTTAGATTGCCATGCACCAGGGGGGTGACAGGTCCTCTTTAACATAATATGTTACTAAAATCGCAAAGCGGCACTATTTAATGACAAAATATGATCAAAGAAAAATTGCAGCTAAGCTAAAAGGAGAAAAAGGAGTCACTTAGCTTTATCAATGCACATTCATAAACCACCCAGTTACCACGTTGAAGTGTGTCTTTTCAGCTGGGTCCCTGACTTCCTTCCTACCTATTTTCTGGAGGAGACACTTAGTTTTATATATAGGTAGGAAGGAAGTCAGGGACCCAGTTGAAAAGACACACTTCAACGTGGTAACTGGGTGGTTTATGAATGTGCATTGATAAAGCTAAGTGTCTCCTTTTTCTCCTTTTAGCTTAGCTGCAATTTTTCTTTTATCATATTTTTCATTAAATAGTGCCGCTTATTATATGTATCTAAATTGTGTTTAGCGTTGCACTAACACTGATAGGAATGAGTACTGCATCTATAAATGAATTAAAATCGCAAAGTTACACTGTAATTTTTTTTTCCACACCTACCGATAATGCAGTTACCAACCTGATTACAACTTCAGATTTTTTTTTTTGTTGTTGTGGGAGTGTCCCGCTTAGTTATACAGGTTGGATGTGAGCACAGCTTCTATCCTGTACTTACAAGTGTATCAAAAAGGTAATTTATTTCAGTAATTGAATGCAAAAAGTTAAATGCATATGTTATATAGAGTCATTACAGAGTGATCTATTTTAAGTGTTTATGTGGCACCCCTGGGTCAAAGTGCCACAGTGTAATCACTGCCCCTGGGTGGTGGTGTCACAAGAGAGCAACAAAGGGTATTCTCATCAGGCAACACACACACACACCACCAACACCTCCAGGCCAGAAGGGGGAGACCAAACCTGGGTTCAGGTCTGGGGAGGTCTGGGGAGGAGGAAGTTAGTTCAGTTCCTGGGAGGACTGTGAAGAAGACCTGGGTGTAAAAGAGCCGTGCTAAGCTCATCCCAGAGTAACTAGCTGAGTTCCAGGCTTAAGGCTAGGGTCTGAGGAAAGGAGAAGCAAGAACACACCTGGAAGGCTGGGCAACTCCGTGCTCACCCCAGAGGAAAAGCGCATAAAACGGACTCCGGAGTCAGAGACTGTGCAGGTGAAAGACAAAAAGAAAAAGGGGGCGCAATAGTGCAATATCGCCTGTGAGATAGATTTCCTTAATTGTGGACCTGTGCCTGCTAACCTTATAGTGTTGTGCGGTCCATGCACAACACTGGTGAGAAATGAGAAAGATTTTAGGGGTCCTCCCCTTTATCGTGGCTCACACCGTTATCCTCTCCTTATGGTGGGCTGGGAGTCTCCTCCCCCGCGACCTCCAGAGCTCCAGTGTTTGGCGGTTTCCTAGGTGACCGAAGGTCCTGCACTTTGCGACCGAGCTGCTCCTGCCGTGCACTCTTGGAGATAGTAGAATGAATTAATATACAGCACGGTCTCTCGTGGGCGCTCAAATCACAGCGCGGACTCCGGTCCAGTTGAAAATCCTTTATTAGCAAAACCTCCTTCCCCACAACATGTTTCAACGGTCACACAACGTCTTCCTCAGGTGGTAGCATTCCACCTGAGGAAGACGGTGTGTGACCGTTGAAACATGTGGGGAAGAAGGTTTTGCTAATAAAGGATTTTCAACTGGACCGGAGTCCGCGCTGTGATTTCAGTGCCCACGAGAGACCGTGCTGTATATTAATTCACAGAGACTGTGCAGGGTCACACATCCCGGCAGTCAACACCAGATGGTGGGGGTTCCAGATTCCCAGCCACACTGTACCAACAGACACAGCAACGTACAGAGTTCAGAGACACTGACACCCGGGAACAGGGTATAAGTAAAGGACACGAGTTGCCTGCATTCCGGTACCTCACAGGACGAGACAGGGCCAGCAGCCAAGCTTAAGCAGCAGCAGGAGCCAAATTACAAGCGCAGTAAGGGAGACAAAGACCCCAGTCGGGTGAGACTAAACCCAAGTTGCTCTCAAGACTCCGTGCACAGCTTTTACCATCTGCTCCAGTAAAGGACTGAGAAAACAACAAAACAGTGAGTCTGCCTATTCCTTGTGCCCGTCGCCCTGCACCCCACACATAGACTATTTACACTGCCCCAGGGATTGGCTTTACCCATGGAGAGCCGTCCCATCTCAGCTGCTACCCATCATCCCCGGAGGTTCTGCAGCAGCGATGGTCCCACTGACCACATACATTGGGGGTCACATTTTGCTTGACACCACAAGTATATATGATATACGTCCATTGTCCAATGCTAAATGTTTGTTGTATATGTGCAACTGCAGGTTGTGTGCAGGTGGCATCAGGGTCTACTTCCTTGACAACATATTGGGAATCAGGTAACACAGGGGAAGTGCCAGTGGTTTTGCAGTTATACACAGTCTTGTTTGTACGCATTTCAGCAACCGATCAGGGTGCTGGGTATCTCAGCAGTATTTTCAGAATGATAACAGAAGTATTTTGTCGAATTACACTTTTTATTGTGGGTGAATTGATGCACTTTGGTGTAATGTGGCCATTCTTTTTTCAAATGGGGAGACATTTATTTTGGTGTGTGTGTTGTGATTTTAGCTAGGCTCTCTGAGCACCATGCCTACACCTGTTACTCATCTCTGTATTCCTGATTAACGTTGAAGCTTTGGTTTGGCGCAAGTGAACCGCAAGTGCGGCCATTATGTGGTAGTGAAAAAACTGCAACTGCCGCGATCAGCGCTTTACTGCTGATATGAAAGGGGCCTAAGACAGACCTCTGAACCATTACACCTGTAAAGGAATCAAAAAGGTAAAGGATACTTTAATATTGTGAGTCATGCTCTCTATTAAGTCTGTGTGGTGCTAACGTTTGCAGATAAGTGTGTATCCAGAATAACTCTAGTTCCTTTAGTCTGGCTATCCGATTCCCCCCTCTCCTATTCAAGGGTATATGTTCGATGACCTGGAAGCGAAGTTGTGACACCCTGTGTCCCTTTGTCAGAAAGTGCTCTGGTAGTGGAAGCATAGTGTTACCACATCTAATGGTTGATTTGTGTTTATTGATGCGGTCCCAGGTATGCTGGGTAGTCTCCCAACATATCAGAGACTGCATGGAAACTTGATTACGTAAACTACAAAGTTGGAATCACAGGTAAAATAGTCATGTATCTTGAATCCCTTGCCAGTCCTAGGGTGGGTAAAGGAATCGCCCTTCGTGATATTAGAGCATTGATTAAAGCTCAAACATGGGTAATTTCCTTGGCGTGCAGTGGCTAAGAATGTCTGTCATGGTATTGTTCGTGCCGACGCTTTATCTGCCTGTACTAATTTCTCTCTTAGACTTTGATATCTTCGATGGCAGAAAAGGGGAAGTCTAGTGAATTTCGTATGGTGGGGTACGCTTGACCCAGAGGAGGCCAATGCTTATTAATAATTGCTTTAAAGCGGTTAATGAATGGGTGGTAAGTGTTCACGCATGCTATGCATCGGCTCGTATTCTTCGGTCGAGTTGGTCTATCCGTTTGATGCTGTGATGTATTAGGTGGATAACCTCTTGAGATGAACTTTTTAGTCATCTCTGCATGTCTCCTGATCTTTGTCTCTGGATCTGACACTATCCTTTCTATTCTCATGTGTTGTGAGTAAGGCAATGAGGACTTATCATGCCATGGGTGACTACTTTCGTAGTGCAAAAGACTGTTTTTATCTGTCAGTTTTACAAATAGATCTGTGGTAATATTCCCTTCAGTATCAATACGAATAACTGTGTCAAGGAAATTAATTTCACGAGGACCAACATGTATGGTGAAATTCAGGCCAGGAACAGCTGCGTTGATATATTCAAAAAATTCTGGAAAGTTGTCTAAAGAGCCGGTCCAAATTAAGAATATATCATCTATATATCTCCTCCACAGTTTCACATACCTGTTTGTGAATACGTGGAAATCGACATAGAGATGTTCAAAATGAGCCATGTAGATATTAGCGTAAGTGGGCGCCACGTTGGATCCCATGGCGGTCCCCCTACGCTGCATGTAGAATTGGTCCTGGAACAGAAAGTAATTCTGCCCCAGGACCAACTCAAGGAAATCAAGACAGAACCTTTTGCCTGATTCCGCAAAATCACTGTATGTGTCTAAGAACCACCGGATAGCTTTTAAGCCTAATAGGTGATCAATACTTGTGTATAGACTAATGACATCTAGGCTATTCAGTTGGCAGTATGATGTTAAGGTGCCCGTATTTTTGATGCAATCCAGAAAATCTGTGGTATCTTTCAGATAAGCAGGTATTTTGGTACCAGGGGTGTGAGTATCCTATCCAGTGTAATGGCTATGGGTGACAGTAGGGAGTCTGTAGAGGCCACAATTGGCCTCCCTGGTGGTCTCCGTAAATTCTTATGAATTTTGGGTAACGTGTAAAATACTGGCGTAACCGGATGGGGATGTTTCAAGTAGGTGGCCAATTTCATATCAATCATCCCAGCATCTTGGTGTTTTTTTATGTAAATATCAATGAGATCTGAAATGCGTGGTGCCGGGTCGTATGAGACCGGTATATACATCTCCCTATCCTGAAGTTGTGTCATGATTTCGTAAGTGTAGTAGGATTTGTCGAGGACCACTATGACTCCCCCTTTGTCTGCCGGTTTGATTATGATCTCTTTGTTCTTTTTGAGGTTCTGGATTGCTTGTGTCTCTAATGTGCTGAGATTATGCCTAAGATGCCAATTTCCTCATCTGATGTCAATGATGGTATCTTCAAAGTCCTTTTGTACCAGGGCAATGAATGTCTCTACTGGATGGTATGATCGGGGCGGTAGAAAATTACTGGTGGGCCTAATGTTCAACTTCTGTAAAGAAAAGGGATATTCTTGAGAGGGGGAAGAGAGTACTGTTTCTATAGCCCTTGAGGGATTTAAGAAGTGGGCTTTTAGTCTTAGGAACTTGAAGAAATGGTTTATCTCTCTCTCAAGAGTGAACATATCAAATGCAGGTGTCGGGCAGAAACTTAGACCCTTTTGTAAAACATTGAGTTCTATAGGGATAGGATGTACCTAGAGATATTGTAGATGAGGTCTGTCTTACCTGTGATCATCTGGTCATTTCGTGGGGTCTTGATGGGGAGAGGCGACCCACACTCGTCCTCTTCTGTAATGTTGGCACTGGCCTAAAAAAGGAGGTGGGAGTGGTTCCTGACCTCCATAGTCGCTTCCCGAGCTGGGTGATGAGGGATAACTTGGGTATCCTCTATAAGGTGGAAGTCGTGGTTGGGGGTAAGGTTTTCCACAACGCCATTGGTATACTTGGCTCTTTTTATAATCTTCTTCATCCCTCGTAAAAAAAAATGTTTCCACACTTGTAGTTTCTTCCGAAACCCGTTATTTGATGTTGTGACTTTGTTCTTCAAGCTAGTCAGCTCTGTCTGGGAGAGAATTGCTGTTAATTGTTCTTCAATGTTGGTAATAGAAGTAGTGATAGAATCAAGTTCCTTCTGTAGACGGTCAACTGTTAACTAGGGATGAGCGAGTACTGCAATAATCGGACTCGCTATACTCGCAACGAGTAGGTACCGGTACTCGGTACTTGTTGCCAGTATAGCGAGTCCAATGGCAGTGAATAGGCGGGCGAGTACTTTCGCAGTGTATCCATATATACACTGCGAAAGTGCACTAAAAGTGAATAAAAGTTATTAAAAAATAAAAAAATATCATACTCACCTATCCGACGCCTGCACCGGGATGGGCAAAGAAGACATCCGATCAACGTCAAGGACCTGTGAAAAACTGCAACTGTCAACTGAGCCAGGGCACAATGTGAACGGGTCTGTAGGACTGTGTTCACACCACCACATAACTAGACCACAGAAAAAAACAGTATAACAAACGTGTGGAAGTACACTGCTATAAAAAGATAATAATAAAAAGCAAGTGCTTAGTAAAAAACAGTATCAAAAACAGGGTACTTAGTGAATATGTTTTTTGTAAAAAATGTACGTAAGCCGTTCCACCTCGCCACGGTGACCCTTATCAGAACGGTCCTATCTAACTAATTTAAAACCTGATCCTGTATAAATATACCTCATGGATGCAGGCGCGTGTTTTAAAACACGCTTCACCAGTGGTCACTGCGGCCGGCGGCGACCAATCAGCGAAGCGGAGCACAGCTTGGCAGGGGTTTTGAATCCCACGCCGCGGGATTCATATTTCCCGCCAGGCCGCGCCGCTTCACTGATTGGTCGCCGCCGGCCGCAGCAACCAACCAGCGAAGCGTGTTTTAAAACACGTACCAAGTGCGCTGGTTGGTCGCTGCTGCAGGCGGTGACCAATCAGCGAAGCGGAGCACGGCTTGGCAGGGTTTTGAATCCGCACCGCTGATTAGTCGCCGCTGAGAGCGGCGACCAATCAGCGGCGCGGGATTCATATTTCCTGCCAAGCCGCCAGCCGCAGGACCAATCAGCGAAGTGTGTTTTTAAAACACGCGCCAAGTGCGCTGATTGGTTGCCGCGGCCGGCGGCGACCAATGAGCGCTGGCGTGCGATTTTCTGGCAGACAGACACGATTAGGCAATTATACAGCAGATAAGTTAGTACAGTTTTGGAAAGTCGCACTGTCCCCTTTAAGATTACGGCTCATATTCTGTATGGTTGGCCTCTGCCTTCAGCTTATGATCTGCAAATGGCTTTTGAACAGACACGAAAGGAAAAGGTGAGACAATCAATACGATAAGATCTATTAACCTCATATCAGTTTATCCGGAATGAAATGTGTAATGGGAAACTGACTGTGCATTTGTTTCTTCATCTTTTTTTTCTTTTATTAATAAAAAGTCATTCAGATCATTTGCTACAAGCCAAATTAAAAAATTAGGAAAACCTTTGTACCTGACAGTACAGTTCCATAATGTGGGGCAATATTGAGGCATCACACTGCAAGGGGGGAATGTCCTACATTTTGTAGAAGTTTCTGGTAGAAGGAATGGAAAGGAAAAAAGCGCACCGATCTAAATGTAAATGTATAATCAGATCGTAGGTGGATGTAGATGGCACTCACCTTTTTTAGGTCTTGTTAACTCGCGTATCGGTCACTAGGGACATTAAGTATCCAGGAGTAGATTTCCTCAGTATTCGGTATGCTGCAAATCCCTGGTAGCTAGTATGTAGCTCAGACCGAGTTACCATAGGAGTGTAGATCCAATAGACTTTTTACCAGGCTATTTGCGCTCCCAGAGGTCTATGATCCAAAACTTCTTGTAAGGCTGGGTTCACATTTACGGACCCCTCCGCAGCGTTCTGCGGAGGGGATCCGCAATGTGACCGCAGCGGCCGCAAGCCCCTATCTTTATAATGGGAGCGCACGGTGCTGCGCTTGACTGCGCATGACCGTGCGCTCCCATTCACTCCCATATGTGATCTGTGCACAGGCGGATGCCTGCGCACAAATCACACAGTCTCGTCCGCACCAGGGACGCAACATGTTGCATTCCTAGTGCGGACGAGACTGCGCACAGATCACATATGGGAGTGAATGGGTGCGCACGGTCATGCGCAGTCAAGCGCAGCACCGTGCGCTCCCATTATAAAGATAGGAGCTCGCGGCCGCTGTGGTCACATTGCGGATCCCCTCCGCAGAACGCTGCGGAGGGTCCGCAAATGTGAACCCAGCCTAATTCATAAAGGGTTTTTATCCACAACTTTGGAACACTTAACAATATACCAGAGGAAGACATTTTTTTACTGTGGAAACGCGTTGTATGTGCTTTTCTTGAGAAATAATAAAAACCCTTTATGAATTACAAGAAGTTTTGGATCATAGACCTCTGGGAGCGCAAATAGCCTGGTAAAAACTCTATTGGACATTTTGTAGAAGGGAATATACTACAGGGGCATCATATTGTATGTGGGGGCAAGAAGAGGAGAATTGTACTGTTTGGGTGCACACTAATGGGCTTCACTGAGAGCAATACTTCTGTGTGAACACGTATGATGGACTTATTAATGTTAGGGATGTGACTTTGTTGCAGCACATAGTGCACCTGTTCCAGAAATACAGACCTGCTAGATTTTTGGATGCAGATCATCCTTGTGTTCATACACGGCAATGGAGGTCATGGGCTTGTATTTTTCAGGACTGTGGAGTCAGTGCACCATACAACTGACTCCAACTCCAACAAAATGAACACTGACTCCACGACTCTGAGGCTACAACCATGCCTGTGAAGTCATTAAAGGGAACCTGACCCCTCCAAATCACCCCCGACCCTATGAATACCTGTCCCTGCACCATGATAGATCATTATTAGTGGTCCTTTTCTGAAAAAAATGCGTGGTGCAACATTTCCAAAATCCACATTTTTCACTTACATAGCTGCGATCTCTTGGCCCTGAATAAGTCTCACAGGGCGTTCCCTATGAGACTGTAAGCCCTCCTGAGCAGTTCATTATCACGCCCCAATGGGCATGATAAGTAATCCTAGTCCTCCTCGCCCTGCTGTAGAGGCGTAATAGCTGGTGTGACGCTATTTGCGTCATATCAGGTCATGGTGACGTCTGTACACCCTTTCGGTGTAAATCAATAGCCGCGCATGCGCAATGCGCATGGTGAGGTCGGTGTACATGTCGAGTCCACTGGGACGAGGGTACTCGGTACCGGACCGTGTCTGCTGCGGGGAAATCACGGGTGGTCCTGGTCTGGTCCGTTTCCCGGGCCCTGGCAAATAAAAGGGGTGTATTTACAGGGGATTGTCAGTCGTGACGCCACCCACCATATGCGGCCAGTGATGGGGCCGCCGCTGCTGCAGAACCTCCGGGGATGATGGAATGGCAGCTTAGGTGTAATAGTTCCAGTGGGTAGAACTGTATTCCCCGGGGCAGTGATGGTATAGTCTATAATGGATATGAATGGTGAAGACGGGGTTAAAGGACACACACTCACGTTTGGCAGTCAAAAGCTTTACTGCAGATGTTGTTGCAGGTTATAGTCCACGGAGCCTGTAATGGGGCTAAGCTCTCTCCCCACCCTGTCCGGGTCATTAGCTTCCTCGTGCTGCGCTGTGTGTGTGTCCTGAGCTGCTGCTTCTAGCTAAGCTGCTGGGACTTCTCACTCTTTCTCTGTGTTCTGCTGGTACCACTTGGCCAGGCAACCTGAGTCCTCTGTGCTGTGCTGACCCCTCCGTGTTGCTTTGCACTGGTACTAGGGGCATCTAGAGATCCCACTGTTCCTGGATTCACTGTGCTGTGGGTGCCAGACACAGTACCGGATCCAGTGTCCGTTCCGTGCGCTCGTCTGGGGCAAGTGAAAGTATCACTCCAGCTCCCAGACATGTTCCTCTGTCTGTAGTTCTCCTGTTCCTCTGACCCTTGCTGGGCCTGCACTAAGTTCTGCACTAACTTGTGCTCTTCACAGCACTGCACCGTGCTGTACGGTCTGAGCTCTCCCTCATGAGCAGGAGTATTTAAGGGAGCAGGTGGTGCTCCCCCTCCTGGCCCAGAGGTGCTAGTGTTTGTCAGTGTGTAGTGGGGAGAGAACCTATGTGGTGTTATTGTGGCATATTAACCCATGGGGTGCCACATACACCTAAAGGGTGTACGGACGTCACCATGACCGGAAGTGACGCAAATAGCGTCACACCGGCTATTACGCCCCTACAGCAGGTGAGGAGGACTAGGATTATTTATCACGCCCTGATGAGCAGCTAAGGAGGGCTTAGAGTCTCACAGGTAACGCCCTGTGAGACTTATTCAGGGCCAAGAAGTCGCAGCTATGTAAATGAAAAATGTGGATTTTGGCAATGTTACACCACGCATTTATTACAGAAAAGGACCACTAATAATGATCTATCATGGTGCAGGGACAGGTATTCATAGGGTTGGGGGTGATTTGGAGGGGTCAGGTTCCTTTTAAGCCAAACATCCTACCCCGACTGCTCAATTTCCCTGAATCTGACTCTGACTCAACTTAAATAGACACCGACTCCGACTCCACAGCCCTGGTGTGCAGTCAGTACATCAATCATCCGACTCCAACTTTTAAGGCCACTTTACAGACACAGATATCTGTGTCCAACTTCTGAACAGATCTCTGGTTGCAGTGAAATCATGGACACATTGCTTCATTTGTACACAGCCACAAAATGGAGCAATGTGTCCATGATTTCACTGCAACCAGAGATCTGTTCAGAAGTTGGACACAGATATCTGTGTGTAAAGTGGCCTTTACGCCTCAATTTCCTTGAATCCAACTCCAGCTCCAACAAAATCGTCATCGACTACGACTCCAACACCACAACCAGGGCTGTGAAGTCAGTAAGCCAAACATCTCACTCTGACACCTCAACTGCTCTGAATCTGACTTTGACTCCACTAAAATAGACACCGACTTCGACTCCACAGCCCTGGTATGCAGTCAGTATGCCAAACATCCAACTCTGACTCTGACTACCTGAATCCAACTCCAACTTCACCAAAGTGGACACTGACTCCAACTCCATGCTCCAACTCCACAACCAGGGCGGTGAAGTCAATAAGCCAAACATCTGACTCCTCAATTTCCCTGAATCCGACTAAAATACACTCCGACTCCACAGCCCTGTTTTTTTTGCTGCAAAATGAGAGCTCTGTAATAGTTCACAACTGTAAGTCCGGACAACTCCACAGAATGTTATGGTCAAGTACCTGAGACTTGATGTCACATGTAACCAAAATTACAAAAATTCAACTGTATGGAGTGAGGCAGCAGACGGCTAGTAGGCACATGATCATATGTATGTAAATCATACACTTGCGGCTACGTGACCATCTGCTCTCGCTTATACTGAAGAATCCTAACAGTATGTAGTGTTCAAAGGACTGCAGTCACATACAGTGGGCAACCAAGCCTAGAGTGCCCCTTTATACGGGTACACACAACGACAGGCATAATGAATCGGGCCTAAATTTTCAGATTAAATTTGGGAACACTTTGTCTATCTGAGTCACATTTTGTACATATCATCACATGTCTCCCTAAAGGGCCTGTCACACGCGTCAATATCGCCTGCACGATATCGGCTGCACGTGACGTTGCAGCGATATTGACGCGTGTGACATAGTGAATCAACCAGCGATAAATCGCTGGTTGATGATCGCCAGGTTTTAGAATCAGTCCTAAAACCTGGCGATTGTCGCCCGGTGGACACGCAGCATCGCTGCGTGTGACACCGGGAGTAGCGATATTCCAGCTCCCAGCGCCTCTCAGAAGCGCTGGGAGCTGGTATCCAAGGTACACTGCGGGTAACTAGGCAGCGCGCGCTGCCTAGATACCCGACGTGTACCTTAGTTACCAGCCTCCTCCGCTCACCCGGTGAGCGGAGGAGGCTGGTAACTAAGGTACACGTCGGGTAACTAGGCAGCGCGCGCTGCCTAGATACCCGACTGTGTACCTTAGTTACCAGCCTCCTCCGCTCACCTGGTGAGCGGAGGAGGCTGGTAACTAAGGTACACGTCGGGTATCTAGGCAGCGCGCGCTGCCTAGTTACCCGCAGTGTACCTTGGAGACCAGGCTGCTCCCGCTTCCAGCAGGCTGGCAGCGGGAGCAGGACATCGTGGAAACGATATTTAAATCGTTTCCATGATGTCACTGGTCAATTGATCGCTGGTGAGTCTGTCTGTGTGACAGCTCACCAGCAATCAGCCGTCAATGTCGTCAGCGATCAGATCGCTGACGACATTGACGCGTGTGACAGGACCTTTAGTGATTCACAGCCTGAAATCTTTGGCTGATCAGGTGATTATAGGCTACATCGGCTAATTGGCATGTGGCAAAAGCTATGCAAAGATCTGACTGCGGGCTTCAGCGTGATTCATGACTTCTCATACGAATAGATGTGATGCGCCACGAAGGAAAAGAAAAAATTTCTTTCTATTTTTTAAGAGAACTAATGGATCACCTAAATATTTAAAGAATAGAATGAATGCAATGTGAAATAATTACTGTACGCCACAACTACATAAACATAACTGTGATTAAATTAAAGGTGATTAAAGGTTGATATTATTTTTAATTATTCTCATTTTTTAAATTGGTTTCACCTTCAAGAAAGCACCCAAGACCTATCAGGGCCGATGTGGACTCCTGGGGTTTAACAGATTTCAGTTTAGGCTAAAGGTAAAGCCCCCCTTACACAATAGGTGAAAGTCATCCAAAGTCGCTAATCCAGGTGGAAATGATTGCCCATGTTACGTGTACATGCAGGGCTGCCACTAGGAATTTCGGGGCCCCTTACTGCCAAAATTTTGGGGCCCCCCTGAGATTCCGCCCAGCCCCCAGCCCAGCTCCGCCTCCACCCACACATACCTTATATTTATAGTGAAAAATTGAAACAGCACCTAAAATTACCTCAATTTATGTGCAAAGCTTTCCCAACCAGCAATCCAGATGGTTCCTTACAATAGGGTTAAAAAAGTCAAAACAGTACAAAAAAAGTAGAAAAAAGTGAATTCTATTGCCCAATGCATCGCCACTCCATTGGGCAATAAAGTCCACTTTTTTCTGTATTTTTTTTCAGTTTTTCCTTTTTTTTTTTACACTCTCTGTATTATATATTACACACATATACACTTGAGACTGCTGTGGGCTGAATACACAATAGCTGTATACACAATAGAGAACACACAATAGAGACGGCTGCTAGCTTTATACACAATAGAGATGGCTGCGGGCCGTATAGACAATGGAGATAGCGGCAGGCTATACACACAATAGAATGTACACAATGGAGATGGCTGAGGGACAAATGCACAATGGAGACGGCTGCGGGACAAATGCACAATAGAGACGGCTGTGGGACAAATGCACAATGGAGATGGCAGCGGGACAAATGCACAATGGAGACTGCTGTTGGACAAATGCAAATTGGAGACTGCTGGGACACGTATGCACATTAGAGACTGCTGTGGGTTGTATGCACATTAGTGACTGCTGCGTGATGTATACACATTGGAGACTGTGCAGGACCTATACACAGAGACTGCTGGCCATATGCAGAGACTGCCGGCTGTATAACTTGTATACACAGACAGCACTCTACTGTATATACAGGTCCAAACTATATACATACAGTATATAGATACACAAATACAGCATCCAGTGTGGACCTGTATATAGAGTATAGTGCTGTGTAGAGCCAGAGAGACAGACAGAGAGCGAGAGACAGACAGAGAGCGAGAGACAGACAGAGAGCGAGAGACAGACAGAGCGTGAGAGACAGACAGAGCGTGAGAGACAGACAGAGCGAGAGACAGACAGAGCGAGAGACAGACAGAGCGAGAGACAGACAGAGAGCGAGAGACAGACAGAGAGCGAGAGACAGACAGAGAGCGAGAGACAGACAGAGAGCGAGAGACAGACAGAGAGCGAGAGACAGACAGAGCGAGAGACAGACAGAGAGCGAGAGACAGACAGAGAGCGAGAGACAGACAGAGAGCGAGAGAAAGACAGAGCGAGAGACAGACAGAGAGCGAGAGACAGAGAGCGAGAGACAGAGCGAAACAGACAGATGGTGTTATCAGATCTGTTTGTGATTCTTTTTTGGGTGTTAGAATGGGGAAAACACAGCAGAAAAATAACCACATAAGGCTGTGTGCACATGGGGCGCTTTTTTTGCATTTTTGCACCAATAATGCAGCACCCAGATTTATAATGATAGTTAATGTGAATGTATACAGCTGTGCACACTGGGCATTTTGCTGCAGAAATCGGAGTGTTAAAACCATCCCTGCAGTTATCATGTGCGATTTTGAGCTACATTTTTCAGTTAACAACCGCTAATGAGCTGAAAACACAGCACTGAAAAGAGCAGCAAAAACACACCATTGATGCATTTTTACTGCATTCATAAAGACAGTAGCGTCTCTCCAGCTGAAAACACAGCAAAAAAAAAACTGACGCACAGTGTGTACAGAGCAGTCTGGGGTCCGGCGCTCAGCCCTGCAAGGTGATGATAGCCACACACATGGTGCACCGCACAGGACACCGGTCCCCAGGGCTCTCCCCGAGCTCTCACCTCCGCTGGATCCGGGATTCCGCCTTCAAACTCAGCGCCCTATCTCACACTGTGGCTCAGGACCAGCACTAGAGGTTATATCCCAGCCGCCGTCAGCTTTAAAATCAACAGGAAACTCTCCAACAAAATGTCCGCCGCCACCGTGCACATCGAGCTCTTGTGGGGAGGCCAGGGAACAACACGTGACTAACATCAGCCAGCCAATCCATGACTGCTAATATGCGGAGGGCGGGGTTATCTAGGCCAGGGGCTATACAATGGCCGTGTTTACCCAGTGAGTGGGGCTATCCAGCGGACTCTACTGACTGCATTATATTTTCTTTGGTATTCAGAAGGAGAGGGGGGCAAGAAGTCATAAGGGGGCGAGGCTCTGAGAAGATCAGGGCCTACTCCAAATGGCCACGCCCCAAGCCAGCACACCCAGGCCCCCCTGCCCCTGTTTAAATGGCCATGCCCGCTCCAAAAATTGTCGGGCCCCTTACTCAAGTAAGACAAGTAAGGCCCTAACGGCGGCCCTGTGTATATGAATATTACAAACTTTCTTATTTTTGCTGGGGTAGGAGTGATGGAAAATAAAGAAGTTGGACCCTTTAATTACTGATTCCACAGTCCAGCTGGTCACATCCCTGGTGCTCTAGGATTATTATTAGGCTAATTCTAACATCCATGGTTGTCTAGTACTTCAATAATGTATAGGAGTAAAGGAAAAGAGTACAGCACCTTGTGTAATTCAGAAGAACAGAGGGGGTTAGAAAAAAAAGGGGCGGCAGAGAGGGCACATCGTGGATTGTGAACCCTACCTCATGGTTAAAAAGGTTAACAGATCATACTATAAGTTGTGGATTCAGTATTTCATTAAGTAAAGTTAATAATTTGCTTACATACAGTGTTGGCCAAAAGTATTGACACCCCTGTAATTCTGTCAGATAATACTCAGTTTCTTCCAGAAACTGATTGTAATCACAAATTCTTTGGTATTATTATCTTCATTTTGAAAAAACACAAAAGAGAATGAAGCAAAAAGCAAAACATTGAACATTTCACACAAAACTCCAAAAATGGGCCGGACAAAAGTATTGGCACCCTCAGGCTAATACTTGGTTGCATAACCTTTAGCCAAAATAACTGCGATCAACCGATTCCGGTAACCATCAATGAGTTTCTTACAATGCTCTGCTGGAATTTTAGACCATTCTTCTTTGGCAAACTGCTCCAGGTCACTGATATTTGAAGGGTGCCTTCTCCAAACTGCCATTTTTAGATCTCTGCACAGGTATTCTACTATGGGATTCAGGTCTGGACTCATTGCTGGCCACCTTAGAAGTCTCCAGTGCTTTCTCTCAAACCATTTTCTAGTGCTTTTTGAAGTGTGTTTTGGGTCATTGTCCTCCTGGAAGACCCATGACCTCTGAGGGAGACCCAGCTTTCTCACACTGGGCCCTACATTATGCTGCAAAATTTGTTGGTAGCCTTCAGACTTCATAATGCCATGCACACGGTCAAGCAGTCCAGTGCCAGAGGCAGCAAAGCAACCCCAAAACATCAGGGAACCTCTGCCATGTTTGACTGTAGGGACCGTGCTCTTTTCTTTGAATGCCTCTTTTTTTCTCCTGTAAACTCTATGTTGATGCCTTTGCCCAAAAAGAGAGAACATTCTTCCAAAACGTTTTAGGCTTTCTCACGTAAGTTTCGGCAAACTCCAGCCTGGCTTTTTTATGTCTCGGGGTAAGAAGTGGGGTCTTCCTGGGTCTCCTACCATACAGTCCCTTTTCATTCAGACGCCGATGGATAGTACGGGTTGACACTGTTGTACCCTCGGACTGCAGGACAGCTTGAACTTGTTTGGATGTTAGTCGAGGTTCCTTATCCACCATCCGCACAATCTTGCGTTGAAATCTCTTGACAATTTTTCTTTTCCGTCCACATCTAGGGAGGTTAGCCACAGTGCCATGGGCTTTAAACTTCTTAATAACACTGCGCACGGTACATTCAGGTCTTTGGAGAGGGACTTGTAGCCTTGACATTGCTCATGCTTCCTCACAATTTGGTTTCTCAAGTCCTCAGACAGTTCTTTGGTCTTCTTTCTTTTCTCCATGCTCAATGTGGTACACACAAGGACACAGGACAGAGGTTGAGTCAACTTTAATCCATGTTAGGCTGGTTTCACACTGCGGTTTTTCACTGATCAGGCTCGATCAGGTTTGTGTGCCAAAACCAGGAGAGGAACTTGCAAAGAAAAACTATAATTGAAAGATTGACACCTGTTCTGAGTTTTGGAGTCACTCCTGGTTTTGAAACACAAAACCTGACCTGATCTGACCTGATCTGACCGCAGTGTGAAACCAGCCTCAACTGGCTGCAAGTGTGATTTAGTTACTGCCAACACCTGTTAGGTGCCACAGGTAAGTTACAGGTGCTGTTAATTGCACAAATTAGAGAATCATCACATGATTTTTCTAACAGTGCCAATACTTTTGTCCACCCCATTTTTTATGTTTGGTGTGGAATTATATCCAATTTGGCTTTAGGACAATTATTTTTGTGCTTGTCTCATTGAAGACAAATTAAATGAAGATAATAATACCAAAGAATTTGTGATTGCAATCAATTTCAGGAAGAAACTGAGTATTATCTGACAGAATTGCAGGGGTGTCAGTACTTTTGGCCAACACTGTAGGTGAAAATGAAGGTATAGTCATAAAAATTTAAAATAGAAAAAGAAATTAAATAAATTAAAATCATCAAATTAGGAGTCAGTATTGGGTTCCAAACTCACTCAGTCAGGGGGCTTTGCACTAAAATTCCTTTGCATTACCACTAGACAATCTGTCTTTTCCTTTCCAGCTACCAACACTAAACCTTTCTAAAAGAGGAAATTGTTTTATTTGTTACCGTATATACTCGTGTATAAGCCGACCCGTGTTTAAGCCGACCCCCCTACTTTTGCCCCCAAAACTTGGGAAAATCTATTGACTCGTGTATAAGCCGAGGGTGGACCCCAGCACAGGTATACAGCCCCCAGCAGTGTGGTATACAGCAGCCTCCCCAGTGGTATATACAGGCCCCAGCAGTGTTACAGCAGCAGCCCCAGTGGTATATACAGCAGCAGCCCCAGTGGTAGCATACAGCAGCCCCAGAGGTATATACAGCAGCCCCAGTGGTAGTATACAGCAGCAGCCCCAGTGGTAGTATACACGCAGCCCCAGTAGTATATACAGCCCCAGTGGTAGTATACACGCAGCCCCAGTAGTATATACAGCCCCAGTGGTATATACAGCCCCAGTGGTAATATACACGCAGCCCCAGAGGTATATACAGCCCCAGTGGTAGTATATAGCAGCCCCAGTGGTAGTATATAGCATCCCCAGCAGCCCCAGTAGTATATACAGCCCCAGTGGTAGTATCCAGCAGCCCCAGTAGTATATACAGCCCCAGTGGTAGTATACATACAGCCCCAGTGGTATAGACAGCCCCAGTGGTAGTATATAGCAGCCCCAGTGGTAGTATATAGCAGCCCCAGTAGTATATACAGCCCCAGTGGTATAGACAGCCCCAGTGGTAGTATATAGCAGCCCCAGTGGTAGTATATAGCATCCCCAGCAGCCCCAGTAGTATATACAGCCCCAGTGGTATAGACAGCCCCAGTGGTAGTATATAGCAGCCCCAGTGGTAGTATATAGCATTCCCAGCAGCCCCAGTAGTAGTATCCAGCAGCCCCAGTAGTATATACAGCCCCAGTGGTAGTATACATACAGCCCCAGTGGTAGTATATAGGCCCCAGCAGGGCCCCCCTCATAGTTTTGCGCCCTCACCTAACTTGCTGGGCCCCCCCGCATGCAGCGCTGCGCTCATACATTACCTGTCTAGCAGCTGTCACCCTCCGGTGGCGGATCGCAGCTCCCGGCTCCGGCTTCCATCTTCATCTCTGTCTTCCTGCTTTGTGGCCGGGGCTCATCGCGATGACGTCATCGCGACGCCGGCCGGTCACGTGACAAGCAGGAAGACAGAGAGGAAGATGGAAGCCGGAGCCGGGAGCCGCGATCCGCCACCGGAGGGTGACAGCTGCTAGACAGGCAATGTATGAGCGCAGTGCTGCATGCAGGGGGGCCCAGCAAGTTAGGTGGGGGCGCAAAACTTTGAGGGGGACCGTATTGACTCGTGTATAAGCCGAGGGGGGGACTTTTCAGCCCAATTTTTGGGCTGAAAAACTCGGCTTATACGCGAGAATATACGGTAATTAAAAACCAACCATGCAGTGGAATTGAACTCATTTTCTCTGAGTCTCTACACCAATTTGATGATTTTAATTTATTTATTAATATATGGGATTTCATTTTTATTAGTGTGTTTTAGAAAGTAAGTTGTGATTTTGGTTTAAATGTGTCATAATTGATAAATTGATTTTTGTAATTGTTGGACATTTCTGTGTATATCTGTATAACAGTGAAACAAGGGGCGTTGTTCACGGAACTGACGTTTGACAATCCAAATTGTGACGTCAGTAACATAAATTTTAAAAGGACTTTTGCACTTTGATTGTATCATATGCCCTGATGAAGTGATCGGTGGATCACGAATTGCGTAGGCTAACTGTGTTATATCTGTGTGTAGTGTGTTAAATAAAATGCTTCTCCAGCAAGTCCTCGTGGTCAGCGCAGAATAAATCCCAATTCCTTCCCGATTTCTGCAATAAATAATTTAAGGAATTCTGTCAGACATGTGATGTCTTATGCCTGTGCCTTGTATCCAGATAAGAAGATACCATTAACATCTGATTGAGACTTTCTCGGAAACTGGGCTACGGGTTCAGCGCTTTCTAGGAATCTGAGTTACTGACAAGACCACTCAGCCAGACAGTAATACCCAAGAAAGACTATATAAACCATAATCACATCAACATTGTGGCCATCAGTAATAACAACTATTTTTATTTTCTTTTTAAGTCTGAAAACTTATATGTGAAAGTAGAAAATACCTGAGGGCTACTAAACTGAAAACGTGAGTCTGATCGCTCATGCTCAGTTTTATCTTGCAAATGTTTGAAGCTTAGGGCATACATGGATCAGTGTCACAAATGATTTATTTTAACACTTTTGTAAACCATGAAATCTAATATTCTTAATTATACTGAGTCTCCCTAAATGCTGACTCAAGCCTCTTACTAAACTCTTCTCTCCCCAATCCATCCTGAGTGCAGCAGCCTGGATCATATTCCTCTCCAACCACTACACTGATGCCTCCATCCTGTGCCAGCCATTGCACTGGTTGTCCATCCACTACATAGTACAATATAAACTTTCTAGATGGTGGCCCGATTCTAACGTATAGGGTATTCTAGAATATGTATGTGGTTTATTTATGAAGATTTAAGAATAATGCAATGCGAAGCTGGGTTCAAATCCCATGCCAATTCGCGTTCGGACTGCGCCTGTCACTGATTGGTCGCACCAGTCACCCGCGACCAATCAGCGACGCGGGATTTCCATTACAGACAGACAGAATTAGACGATTATAAAGTCTGTGTGTGTGTCTGTGAGTCTGTGTGTGTGTGTGACTGTGTCTGTGTGTGAGTCTGTGTGTGTGTCTGTGAGTTTTCTGTGTGTCTGCGTGAGTCAGTGTGTGTGTGTCTGTGTGTCTGTGATTCTGTGTGTGAGTCTGTGTGTGTGAGTCTGGGTGTGTGTCTGTGTGAGTCTGGGTGTGTGTCTGTGTGTGTGAGTCTCAGTCTGTGTGTGTGTCTGTCTGTGTGTGTGTGAGTCTGTGTGTGTGAGTCTGTGGCTGTGTGTGTGTGCCTGTGTGTGTGTGTGTGTCTGTGTGTGTGTGTGAGTCTGTGCGTGTCTGTGCCTCCATCTAGTAAATAATATAATTGCTTTTCATTCCCATTTCCTGAGCCCTGTAGCTGTCTTGTATTTGTGTGTGGATGGAGCCGTGTGAGGGATTATTAATACTATTTTATTGCAGATACGTTTTGATTTCTTTTATAGTATTTTTGAGGAGAGGTGTGGGACCTGAAAGACGGCCGGTGCGGAATTACAATGTTTTGCATATAATGGGTCTAGATTTTGACAGATTGAAAAGGTGGTTGATTATATAGAAAATTTTTACTTTATCTTTCAATTGTCTCTCCAGCTATAACACTGACTGTTACAGGCGGCTTTAATGACAGGGAGGTCACAGTGACGCCTATCAGAACTGGTGCAGAATTCTCAGTGTGCTGGGAGTTGTGGTGCACCCACATCTGCCTATACAATGGCTGCCTGAGCTTCCTCCTTCATCCTCAGCTTGTCAGGGCATGCTGGAAGTTGTAGTGCACCAGCATCTGCTTATAGAATGGCTGCCTGAGCTTGATCCTTAATCTGTCAGGGCATGCTGGAAGTTGTAGTGCACCAGCATCTGCCTATACAATGGCTGCCTGAGCTTGATCTGTCATACTCAGCCTTTCAGAGAATGCTGGGAGTTATAGTGCACCAGTATCTGCCTATACAATGGCTGCCTGAGCTTCCTCCTTAATCCTTATCCTGTCAGGGCATGCTGGGAGTTGTAGTGCACCAGTATCTGCTTAAACAATGAGCTTGATCCCTCATCCTCAGCCTGTCAGGGCATGCTGGGAGTTGTAGTGCACCCACATCAGCCTATACAATGGCTGCCTGAGCTTCATCCTCAGCCTGTCAGGGCATGCTGGGAGTTGTAGTGCACCAGTATCTGCCTATACAATGGCTGCCTGAGCTTTATCCTTATCCTGTCAGGGTATGCTGAGAGTTGTAGTGCACCAGTATCTGCCTATACAATGGCTGCCTGAGCTTCATCCCTCATCCTCACCTGTCAGGGCATGCTGAGGGTTGTAGTGCACCAGTATCTGCCTATACACTGGCTGCCTGAGCTTCATCCCTCATCCTCAGCCTGCCAGGTCCTCTAGGAGTGGCATCAGCGTGAAGGATGCTCTGCAGTGCGGGCACACCATAGGCTGCCAACCTCCCCTGTGCCCCATAACTCACTGGCCGGAGGTAGGATGCAGTGCAGCTCAGGGCACACACCAGGAAAGCCCTGCTATGTAAGGAGGCGACATGGAAGGACTGTCACCATCGGGGCCGAAGGACCTATGATGATGTCAGAGAGCTGATCAGCTGACGTGTCATGTAATCGGCTCACTGATATCACCACAGGTCCTTCTGCCCCAATGGTGACAGTCCCTGGAGGCACCGGAAGGTAATGTATCCTCATGGAGGGATTTTTTTATTTTTTTTTAACAAATAGAGAGAAAAGAATAGGGAAAAGGATGGGGAATAAGACAGGGAAGCGGTTAGAATAGCGGGAGGACAGCATAGAATAGCTAGGGACAGGATAGAAGATGGGAACGCAGGTGTATCACGGTCCGCGCTGCTCCAGGCTCAAAAAACTCACCAATGAGTCAGAAAATCATCAAGCAGATTCTCAAGCTTTATTTTCCTTCCTCCAACGCATTTCGGCGCCTTGCCTGGCCCCTTCCTCAGGGACAGGATAGGTAGCCGCGGCTGAGCTCTGGTCAGCAGTTTGCCAGCCGGAAGATGAACGGCTGACGCCGGTCATCTCCCGGCTGGCTCGCACGCGCTGGGGCCACCGTCGGCCGGACGGGTGTATCCCAGCGACAGCGGTGCTAATGTGCCGCTGGCGCCGGGCTGCAAATTGGCGCGAAATTTGAACTTTAAATTTGCGCGCCTATTTGCATAGTCTGCGCTCATTGTTGGCCACCTCCGGCAGAGCGGCCTCTGTCTGGCGCGCGATTTCTGTGACCGACAGACGCCTTAGACGATTATATAGTAGATCTCTCACCTACAAAGCCCTCCACAGTTCTGCACCGCCCTACATCTCTTCCATCATCTCTGTCTATCACTTTACCCTCCTACTAATGACCTCAGACTGACATCCTCTATAATCGGAACCTCCCACTCCAGTCTCCAAGACTTCTTGGGAGGTGTGTCAGTTCTCTGGAGTGTACTACCAAGAACAACTCGATTCATTCCCAATACCCACAGTTTTAGGCCATGTGCACACACTGAGTATTTGATGAGTTTTTTTACCTCAGTATTTGTAGCCAAAACCAGGAATGGAACAACCAGAGGAAAAATATAATAGAAACACGTCACCACTTCTGTATTTATCACCCACTCCTGGTTTTGGCTACAAATACTGAGGTAAAAACCTCACCAAATACTCAATGTGTGCACATGAGCTTAAAGCCTGAAGATGGCTGTGTCCACATGTTGAGTATTTAGTGAGGTAAAAAATGTTTTTACCGTGTTAGCCAGTAGATGGAAAAATATTAGAATTTGAGAGTCCTCACTGGTTGATATCTTTTAATGGCTAACTGAAAAGATGGTAAGCAAAGCAAGCTTTCGAAACACTGTGGCCCCTTCATCAGTCTAGTAATGACACAAATTCTGAAGACACACATATACATATATGTGGCGCCCCTGCAACCAGGGTGGCCACATAGGGAACTGCAGCAAGGTAGAAGGAAAAGACAGTTTGCACAACAAACACCCTCACAGACATCCCGCACACCACTAGGAGGCAGCACCCAAACTGGAGCCCAGAACTCTAGGCGGGCAAGGGGTGGTGGGTTTAGAGGACAGTGGATGGGAAGCATGTAGGTCAGGTGACAGAAGGTAGAAATAGAGGAAGAGGAGGAGGAAGTAGTGAGTAGGTCAGAGGGTACCGAGCAGGAAAGACAGCAGCACACATTCTGGAGGAGTGGGGCTGATGGAGATGCAGAACCCAAAGAGCCAGAGAAACCATGGAGAGAAAGCTCGTCCATAGCCAGCACCCCGGGAGTGTGAGGAAAGAGACGGACCAGCAGCACTGGGTCCTAAGAATATGGCAACACTGACCAACTCCCAGCGGAGTAGCCTTCCATATTGAAGCCAGAATCACGCGGGTCAGAGGGAGCCTGATAGTGCTCTGACAGGGAACTGAAGATCTACCCGATATCCCCAGATTCACCGATGGGGAGCTCCAATTTTAAGTTGGAGTTCCTACCCAAAGGACAGGCAGCTCAGTGGCAACCACGAGGACCCTCAAGGGTCCGAGCTACCGCTACACTGTCCGGAGACACACACAGAGACAGAGAACAAAGTCTGGAAAGGACCATAGAGAGAGTGAGGGGTCGTAGCGAGACAACCTGGGAGTTTAGAGGAACCCGAAGTAGAAAGCCTGTAAACCGTGTAAGAGAACTGTATCGTGAACTGTTGTACTGAGAACACTGCACAGTAAACCCCGTGAACCCTGCTTCCGACTCCCGTGTGTGATTCTCTGCAGACAGAACTTTATGCTACCTTTGCACCCTTGTCTGTGACTGATTTCTTCCAGCAGGACAGCAGAAAGGTCCCACCTGGAGAGCCACAGCCTGTCAGCTCTGCACACTGGCTGGAAGAAGACTGCAGCAGTAGGAAAGTAAGTGAACTGCACCTACTGTAACCCTCCATCATAACCATCATATACTTTAACTATCACTGCCCCGGGGAACCCAGCTCTACCCGTGAAGAGCTATTCTATCTACAGCTGCCTAACATCATCCCCGGAGGTTCTGCAGCAGCAGTGGTCCCATCACTGACCACACACCGTGGGTGGCGTCACGACAAACTTTAATCCATTGTACATATCCCCTTTTACTTGTGAGAACCCGGGACACAGTCCGGACCAGGACCTCCATGACATCCGCAGCAGCGACCCGGTCCGTACCGGGTACCCCGTCCCAGTGGGCTCCACATATACAGGATAGGATGATGCAGTAAATATAACAGGTGACATAAAGCAGAGTCAGTCTTGGAAGGGGGAGAGGAGCTGGGGAGGTAAAATCAATATTCTGAGATAAGAGGAACCAATTGAATTATTGTCCTATGATTACACTGGGGAACAATTTGAAAAAAATTTTCTGTTGAGTTAGGTTTTTGAGCTGATTTATACTAAAATTGGCATGCTGATTCCAAAAATGTAGTCAGTTTTTTTTCTGGCACGTCAAGTTTTTCCTCCACAACTTACCTGCCAGAGAAGCACAATTGCACTGATATCTGTAATAAGACTTGTTAAAAAACATATTTGTCATCCCTATTTCTTATATATTTCATTTTTTGTTCATAGTTGTACTATTTAAAAAAAAAAAAAAACACTTTTTAGGTACAGTAGTTTACATATTTTTGAGAAGACAAAAATCCTACAGTTCAAAAACTTGACATGATAGAGAAAAACTGAGATCATTTCTGGATTCAGCATCCAAAAATTAATTAAGAACAGTTGTCTGACCTAACTCCTAAAAAATTGTGTTCCCCAGTGTTATTGGTCGGTGGAGACCTGAAAATTCCTCAGTAAAAGTAGAAAGCCATAAATCCATGAGAGACCATTCATGTAAGAAATGTCAAAAGTTCATTATCCTCTAACTGAAGTCTGTTCAAAGATGTGATATCCCCAAGTGCCCTTTCAATTGATGTAAAAATGCAAGAATCCATGTGAGACATTCAATCCTGTTTTAAATGTGTCAAAGGTCAGGATCAATTTGTATTCCCAAATTCTTCTCTTTCTGAGATTTGAAGTTACTTTTTAAAATGAGCAGCCTCAAATCGGTTTCACTGTGGTCAGAGCAGCAAAAATGCTTGGCTACAGGTAGGTCCATTCGCCTTCTTTTATTGAGTGGCGATGAGAACTCATTCATGTTCTGAATTTTTGCCCAGTCTCCCCTACGTACATGCCACCTGTTGGACATTTGGTACATACAGTTGTGGCCAAAAGTATTGACACCCCTGCAATTATGTCAGATAATACTCAGTTTCTTCCTGAAAATGATTGCAATCACAAATTCTTTGGTATTATTATCTTCATTTAACCCCGCCATGGAGTGGGCGTGTCACATATTTTTTACATGCGCTGTCTGATTAGTGAATTGTAAAGTGGTACAGGTCACTAAAGATAAAACAACACTAAAAATAGAAAATGAATAAAATCCTGTCCTACCCCTTGTAATCCCTTTCTTATCTTGATCTTAGATTTTCTCATATCACATACACAATTAAATAATATATAAAGATATTTTCAGGATCTCCCCTATTCCTTTTCACGGTCCTGTGTGTGACTGCAGCAGAAGCCTCTCCCCACTGCCCTGTCTACAGTATGACAAAAGGAGATAGGCTTCAGCCAGCCATAGCCAAAGATGCATATAAATAAGAAATTACTGTGGTGTTCCTTCTGCTCCTCCTTTACTCCATGCATATTCTTGGAATGGTAATAGTAAAAAAATATCACAGAAAAAGAAACAGCCTTACCAACACCAGGTCGGATTACCCAAATGCAGCAGACCCCATGATTAAAATCGCTGGGCAGGACAGTTGCAAATTACTGATGGAACAACCACTTCCAAACCTAGCAATTCATAGAGGGGGTGGTTGCTCAGTTTTAGAGCAGAGACACACTTATACAAGATGCATGTGACATGCCCAACTCCAGGGCTGGGGTACTCATTACCGGGCCAGTTCTTACGTTTTTTTTGTCGGGAATGTCAAGATGGCCCCCTGTGTCATTTAAATAAACGGGGTTGATGAGGAAGACAGGAAAAAGGGGTATTCGTGACGCTGTGCACCCTGCGGTATCGGTAGCCACACAACCACCTGGTGCACAGAGGGATTTCCACATCAGGTAACCCTACACATGCAACACCTTCCACCCCAGACCTGAAGGGGGAGCTCTACTTGCTGCCTTCAGGCAGGGTCCCCTATAAATTCGGGCCTGGTGAAGGAGTTAGGCAGTCCAGTGTGGAGCAGCACTGAGGAAGACAACCTGGTGAGTGGAGCCACGCTAGGCCCGTACCAGAGGAAGCCTAGCCAGTGCAGGGCCCGAGAGTGAGGGCAGGAAACAAGGTGAGGAGCAGACTGGGGGCAGAGGAGCCATACTGGTTCACCCTACGAAGCAACCCAGATACCGGAGTCCAAGTCTGCAAGGGTCAGACAGCACAGCAGAGAAACCACCGGAGAACCAGTAGACTTTAGCCTTCTGGGGACACTTGCGGCACAGCACTGAATAGAGCCAGGGACTGCAGGAGAGAAGCGGTGACCAACAAAAGGTTTTCAACACTTGCCAGACAAGTGAAGAGCACAGGAGAGGTCAAGCCATGGTTTCAGCCAGGTCAGGACCTAGACACACTAACAGCGACAAGGAGGCCTCAAAACTCACCAGATGTGGAGATCCTGAAGTGCTTCCTGACTACCTGGAGTGTACCTTGGACAGTGTCTGCTTTATCACCAGCAAAAGGTATGGAAACAGAGCCAACGTGTGTGTGTCAGTTCTTCCAGCCCCTGTCCAATCCAGAGACAATATCTGTAGAGCCACCTCCCTGTGTGAAATCCCAATCCTACCACACTGCCCCGGGGACCCCGCTCCACCTAAGGGGAGCGTTATCATCTGGCTGCCCATCCATCATCCCCGGAGGTCTGCAGCAGCATCGGTGCCATCACAGGACACCATAGGTGGCGTCACGAGACTTGACTTTATTTTTCCCCCTTTTATTTTTACACATTTTTAGCGGCCACCAGGGCCATGGGCTCGGGCAAGCCACCCGTGACATCCCCACTGCAAACGTCCAAGTTCTGCGTACCCCATGGCCTTGGGGTGGGTCAGCTTCACCTGCGGTACATGGCCATGAGCGGCCGCCACTGCTTCAGAACCTCTGGCGATGATGATCAGCAGCTTGGATGTTTTCCCTCCCCGCAGGTGGAGCGCGGTCCCCAGGGCAGCCTTACCGCAATGGTAACTGCATCAGCGCTGCCAACACTGCGTCCAGCCTGCCAAATCCTATGTTTGTAACGGAACCCCATGAGCACAGCTAATAGCGCTACTGTGACCCTAGCCTAATTGACAGGGACTTTAATAAACACACTGAAAAACGCATATAGGCTAGGGTCACACCTGCGTCAGCTTTATAGCTGACGAATCCGCTTAAAACTTAGTTTATGCCAGCCTGAGCGCATAACGTTTTGCCGTAGCAAAAGGATTCAGTGTGTCTGTGCAACTCACGAGCAGGAGCAGAAAATCAGACCGCCGCCATCTTTGTAGAGGCAGATGGTGGTGGCCGGTCACAAAAACTGTGCATGCACAAACACAGGGAGCCCATGCCCAGTTGATTTATCTGGTTATTTATGAACTGCGTCACAGCATGTCATTGTTTGACAGGTGCTGTGACGCAATTTGTGCATCCATCCAAAGTGTTAAATATTTGTTTAAATATTGTGAGGCAATGACTGGGATGTCACATGACGGCCGGTATGGGCCTCACAGACTGGGCTCCATATCCCTATAGGAGCCCTCCACTCCGGGTTCTTGGAGGATTCCCCAGAGGTAGGCATGGGGTTAAAAGCTAGGCTGGAATACAGGGTGTGGTTCTTCTGTGGAGGCTCTTTCTGAGTGAACGCTCATGAAGCTAGTGAGCGGCCGGTAAAGAGAGGGCAGAGGCCGTGTGCTGAGATAACATGGCCCAGACAAGGGAGAACCTGTGAGAAGTGACGGTGTGTCTATATCGGCTATAGTTGGACTGTATGAAGTGTACCCGGCTGCGCCCCGGAACCTGGAGGTCTGTGAATAACCTGAACTGTGCCATAAAACTGTGTCAACTGTGCCTGGGTGCCTGCCTTCTGTCTTGCCAACCAATGTCGCTACCTCACAATATGTATACAAAGGACACGACAAAGCTAATATTGAAATAGCTCAAAGGCGGCCGTCACACGGTGCAATATCTTGAACGATATCGTTTAAGCGATCTGCTTTTTGATCGCTTAAGCGATATCGTTTGTGCATCGCTACGTGCGATCAAGCGATTTTACAATGTAAAATCGCTTGATCGTGACATCGCAGATGTGAGAGCCGGAGCTCATATCAAGCGATAAACGCTTGTTCAATCTGCTTCATCGTGGTGTGTGACACCACGATGAACGATCTCCCAGCGGCACAGCCTATGCTGGGAGATGGTATCTATGGTAAACGTCGGGTTACTAAGCGCCGCGCGGCGCCTAGTAACCCGATGTGTACCATAGTTACCAGCGATCTCGCTGCTCCACATCGCTGGTGAGTCTGTCTGTGTGACTGCTCACCAGCGATGTGAGCGATATCGTTAGCGATCGCGCGTGCACGTGATCGCTAACGATATCGCTCACGATATTGTAGCGTGTGACGGATGCCAAAGAGACATCAAACGTGATGTAACAAACCAACTTGTCGATTCGAGATACATCAGTGCACCAGAGGCTGCAAGGAGAATATTTGCTTATCAAATGCATACACAATCGCATGCCATCATTCACCTAGCAGTACACGTGCCTAACTCTCATCCACGATATTTTCATGAAGGCGATTTCATTGACAACATTCAACAAAAGCTCCATAACTATTCCACACTAATGGCGTACTTCAACCTTAATAAGATCAACCTAAATTCACATCAGTATTACTACTGAGAAATTTCTGAGCACTATGTTTGGAAACAAGGCACATGGAAACCCAGAAAGCGACAAAGCGTAAAAGTAATTGGAAGAATGTATACAGTTAGTGTGAAAGACCAAGAACGATATTATTTATGTTTGTTACTATTGCATGTAAAAGGCGCAATCATTTTTGACAGCCGTAAATGCTGTTACACATCAAACATTTAAAGATGCTGCATTAGCAATAGGATTCATAATAGATGACACTGTCTGGAAAAATATTATAATAGATGCCACCATTCTGATCATGCCTACACAACTTCGAGAGATGTTTGCTTACATCTGTGTTTTCGGCCCACCTACTAATCCCCTAGAGTTGTGGAATGAGTTTAAGGAACATTTTTTAAAAGACTACCATCATAGATACCACATTAGCACAGAAGATTGCATCAATTGTGAAGGGTATGCTATGAAAGATGTGCAAGATGTGCTGCTAATCCATGGGAAGTCTTTTGATGATTACAATTTACTACTACCAGAAAAAAAAAAAGACAACCTCAAGACAACTACGATAAGGAATATGAGTTAACAAGGGCTGCAGAGATGAAAGAAACTCTGAATAAGGAGCAACATTTTACCTATGAGGCCATAGTTCAAGCTTTACAAGACACCACATTAACACCTAAGTGCTTCTTTATTGATGGTCCTGGTGGCAGTGGAAAAACCTATCTATACCATCTACTCATGCCTTAATAACAAGGACAAGGAGACGTTGTCTCACCTAGAGCCACAACAGGAATACCAGCTAACTTGCTACGAGGAGGACGAACAATGCACTCCCTCTACGGCATACCAATTCCTATCAATGAAACTTCTGTTTCCAGGATTAAAAGTGATACCAATGCTGCCAAAAAGTTACAACATATTAAACTTTTTATCATTGATGAGTGCACAATGGCACAAAACTATGCTTTGAATGTCATCGAGAGACTTCTACGTGATATCATGACAACACATGTTGCTGACAAAAATCAAGAATCCTTTGGAGGTAAAGTTTTTGTTATTGGAGGAGACTTCAGACAATCCATTCCCGTACTTTCTAATGCCACAAGAACAGAAATTGTAGATTGCTGTGTTAAATATTCAAAACAATGGAAAAACTTTACAAGACTGCCACTATTGAATAACATGCGCTCCACTGATCCTGAATACAGCACTTGGTTGCTTAAACTCGGAAACGGTGAGCTGTCAAATGAACACAACCTTGGAGATGATGTCATAGAAATTCCTTCTTACATGCTGTCCACTGGCTGTTTAGTGACCAACATCTTTGGACAAAACATTGACATTTATGATAATGACAAATAAAGTGTTAACACTGCAGCATCACATGCAATACTCTGTCCAAAAAATGAAGATGTACACCTTCTCAACTCTCAAATAATGGATAGAATAAGTGGCGAGTACACTTTATATACAAGCAACGATTCTGTGGATGCTGATAAAGCTGATGAACATGAACCGTAACCAGTGGAATTTTTAAATTCACTGACGGTATTGGGAATGCCACCACATCGGCTCCAACTTAAAATGGGCACCATTGTCATGCTACTGCGAAACCTCAATACCAACAAAGATCTGTGCAATGGAACTCGGCTGATTGTCACGGCCTTACACACTAACATCATACAGGTTAAAGTGATTACTCCATCAGCTGAAGGGGACATTGTATTTATTCTACGCATAGATGTGTGTGCTTCCGAGACTGGGTTACACTTTAAATTAAGAAAACGCCATGACTATTAACAAGTCCCAAGGACAGACCCTCAATCAAGGGGGTATTTACTTACCTGAACCAGCCTTTGGACCTGGGCAGCTATATGTTGCTTTCTCCAGAGTAAAGCAACGCTCCCCTGTCAAAATGAAAGTTATTAATACACCACTTCAAGGAAAGTTGTTATATAATAGTGATACAATTTTTACAAGGAATGTTGTTTAAAAAAATGTTTTAAATTAATCTATTTCATTTGTAATATGATTAATAGATATATGATTTAGATATGTTTTTTTTTTGCTTTTAGGGTACCTTTACACGCCGCTACTGGCGGGTGGATACAACCAGCTACATGCTACAAATGTAGCTTGCATCGGCAATGTACCCCGTAGTAGCGGCGTGTGAAGACGGTAGGAGGCACCCGGCAGTAGATGCATCTGTTTCCGAGCACTGCCGTGAAACAGGTGGCTACACAGGCGATTGTAGCGAGCTGTATCGGTGTGTAAAGAAGGAACAGAAGGATTGTTTCTACACCAGGCTATGTACCTGGTATGTAGCTGGGGCGTGACACAGGCTCCGGGTTACCGCGCCCCATCAGCGATCATTGGAGGAAGCTCCTGCATTACGATTGGTAGTCGCTGCATAGGGAGGCATATTTAAGGAGCTGACCAGTCACACTACACAATTGCTCGAGCGTCATGTATTAAACAGCCTCCTGCGCTGCCTGCCCAATCATGATGTTCTTGCTTTGTCCTATCAGCGTACGGACGTCTCGTAATCCACAATTGTGGCACGCCTATGTGCTGTCCCTTCTGAACCAGGTCCGCCCATATTAGCTTGTTGTAGCGGTGTGTAAATGAGGTAAGGTAAGCTACTTGTGGCACCGGTGGTGTATCCAGAGATAGATGTAACGTAGCGTAGCGCACCTTGTGGCGGCGTGTAAAGGTGGTGCGATTACCGTTTGTAACCGTTTGTGCGTGCTCGTGCACGTGAAGTAGCTGGTTGTATCCACCCGCCAGTAGCGGCGTGTAAAGGTACCCTTATATGATTTAGAGGTAGATGATAGATAAATATCACATAGACATACATACATAGTATTATAAATATATAGATATTTAATAGATAGATAGATAGATAGATGGATAGATAGATATATCCACATAGACATAGATAGATGATAGCTATGAGAAATAGATTGTGTGATATATAGATAAATATTTGATATTGTAAGGTGATCACAGGGGAGATATGTGTCATCCAGTTTGTAAAACCTGTTGATATAAGCCCGGACTTAATGCTCCAGTGTCACAGGTGCTGAGAGACTTAAACTAACTTTAGCAGGGCTGTTTCTTTTGTGATCAGCTAAAGAGATGGGTGGGATGGCTGTTCACCATATCTGCACCTCAGGGTGTGGTCCATAGCAGTGGCGTAACTTCAGGCCCAGGGGCCCCGATGCGAAAGCTCCAACGGGGCCCCCAATTATTGCAAATCTTTAATAGTATTAGTCTTTTTCTATGGGCCAGAGGGAATTTTGGGGCCCCCCTAGGCTGCAGGGCCGGGTGCAATCGAAACCCCTGCACCTATTGTAGTTACGCCCCTGGTCCATAGAGATAAATAGATATCAGATACATAGATAGATAAATAGCTACATAGATATGAGTTAAGGCCACGTTACACACACAGATATATTGGTCACAGATCTCTGGTTGCAGTGAAATCATGGACACATTGTTCCATTTTGTGGCTGTGTACAAATGCAACAATGTGTCCATGATTTCACTGCAACCAGAGATCTGTGACCAATATCTGAACAGATATCTTTGTGTATAACGTGGCCTTTACATAGATAGATGATAGATATGAAATACATACATAGCTGCTAGATAGATGTTATAAACATTGATAGATGACTTGTACATATGACATACATCGATGATAGATAGACACATAGATAAGAGATAGATAGAAATGACATACATACATTAAATATAGATTGAGACACATCTCTACAGATGACAGATGATAGAAACATAGATGATAGATATAAGATACTAGATAAATAATAAATAGATATAGGATATAGATAGATAGATAGATAGATAGATAGATAGATAGATAGATAGATAGATAGATAGACATATTTTAATATGTGTTTTTGTTGTGCTTATGTTGATGCAATGTAAATTAAAGCACCTTTTTGTTAAAATTTTCCATGTTAATAAAAACTTACCTTTTACTTACTTTGTTTTCATTTTACCACATTAGGAGGGGCAAGTGCACACGGGAAAAAGAGAATACACAGGGGGTAGACAGCTCAAATGAGAGAATTCATGATGAAAGAAGACAGCACAGGAAGAAGAGAGCGCAGACAAGGGGGGGAGCACATGGGGTAGACAGGTCAAAGAAGAGAGAATATGAGAGACAGCACGCAGGGGGGAGAGAGACAGTGCACAGGAGGGAGACAGGTCAAAGGAGAGAGCACAGACAGGAGAACCCAGCACATAGTGGAAAGAGAGAGTGAATAGGTGGGTGAGCACTTGGGGAGGAGAGATTCTCAGTGCTGCAAAGCCTACCCCCATCTGGACATTACCACCCTCCCGATGCGATAGCATCAGGCCTCCATCTAGTATATATATATATATATATACTAGCTGTGAGCCCGATGCAAATGCATCGGGTGTCTAGAATACTATACTTTGTATGAGGATTACCGCAAGCGCGCCGCAAGTGTAACGACTCGCTGGCGCCGACCAATTAGAAGCGCGGCTCAGGCAGCGACTCGCAATGGCCTCGCGGCCATTGCTCGCGCTACCTGACCGGTAAATCGTTAAGTTTGAGGCCGAGCCTCTGGTTCAATTTTCGGCCAGCGACTCGCAATGGCCGCTTCGCGGCCATTGCTCGTACTCAGCCTGCGCAAGCAATGGCCTCACGGCCATTGCTCGCGCAGGCCAGCGACTCGCATTGCTCGTACTCAGCCTGCGCGAGCAATGGCCTCGCGGCCATTGCTCGCGCAGGCCAGCCACTCGCATTGGCCGCGCTGACGTCACAGAGTGACATAGCCACGGTCTTTTCAGGGACCGACACGGAAGTGCCTATGGCAATTATATAGTAGATACTGTACATTGCATATGGAGGGGTGAGGAGAGCGGAGGCTGGAGGGGAGAGCGGAGGCTGGAGGGGAGGGCAGAGGCTAGAGCAGAGGCTGGAGGGCAGAGGCTGGAGGGGAGGGCAGAGGCTGGAGGGGAGAGCGGAGGCTGGAAGGGAGAGCAGAGGCTGGAGGGGAGAGCGGAGGCTGGAGGGGAGAGCGGAGGCTGGAGGGGATTGGCTGGAGGCTGGAAAGGAGAGGCTGGAGGGGAAAGGCTGGAGGGGAGAGGCTGGAGGGCAGAGGCTTTAGGGCAGAGGCTGGAGGGGAGAACGGAGGCTGGAGGGGAGAGCGGAGGCTGGAGAGGAGAGCGGAGGCTGGAGGGGAGAGCGGAGGCTGGAGGGGAGAGGCTGGAGGGGAGAGCGGAGGCTGGAGGGCAGAGGCTGGAGGGGAGAGCGGAGGCTGGAGGGCAGAGGCTGGAGGCTGGAGGGCAGAGGCTGGAGGGCAGAGGCTGGAGGGGAGAGCGAAGGCTGGAGGGCAGAGGCAGGAGGGGAGAGCGGAGGCTGGAGGGCAGAGGCTGGAGGGGAAAGGCTGGAGGGGAGAGCGAAGGCTGGAGGGCAGAGGCAGGAGGGGAGAGCGGAGGCTGGAGGGCAGAGGCTGGAGGGGAGAACAGAGGCTAGAGGGGAGAGCGGAGGCTGGAGGGGAGAGCGGAGGCTCGAGGGGAAGGCGGAGGCTGGAGGGGAGAGCGGAGGCTGGAGGGCAGAGGCTGGAGGGGAGAGCGGATGCTGCAGGGGAGAGCGGATGCTGGAGGGCAGAGGCTGGAGGGGAGAGCGGAGGCTGGAGGGGAGAGAGGAGGCTGGAGGGGAAAGCGGAGGCTGGAGGGCAGAGCAGAGGCTGGAAGGGAGAGCGGAGGCTGGAAGGGAGAGTGGAGGCTGGAGGGGAGAGCGGAGGCTGGAAAGGAGAGCGGAGGCTGGAGGGCAGAGCAGAGGCTGGAGGGGAGAGGCTGGAGGGGAGAGGCTGGAGGGGAGAGGCTGGAGGGGAGAGGCTGGAGGGCAGAGGCTGGAGGGGAGAGCGGAGGCTGGAGGGGAGAGCGGAGGCTGGAGGGGAGAGCGGAGGCTGGAGGGGAGGGCAGAGGCTGGAGGGGAGAGCGGAGGCTGGAAGGGAGAGCAGAGGCTGGAGGGGAGAGCGGAGGCTGGAGGGGAAAGGCTGGAGGGGAGAGGCTGGAGGGCAGAGGCTTTAGGGCAGAGGCTGGAGGGGAGAACGGAGGCTGAAGGGCAGAGCGGAGGCTGGAGGGGAGAGCGGAGGCTGGAGGAGAGAGCGGAGGCTGGAGGAGAGAGCGGAGGCTGGAGGGGAGAGCGGAGGCTGGAGGGGAGAGCGGAGGCTGGAGGGGAGAGGCTGGAGGGGAGAGCGGAGGCTGGAGGGCAGAGCAGAGGCTGGAGGGCAGAGCAGAGGCTGGAGGGCAGAGCGGAGGCTGGAGGGCAGAGCGGAGGCTGGAGGGCAGAGCGGAGGCTGGAGGGCAGAGCGGAGGCTGGAGAGCAGAGCGGAGGCTGGAGGGCAGAGCGGAGGCTGGAGGGCAGAGCGGAGGCTGGAGGGCAGAGCGGAGGCTGGAGGGCAGAGGCTGGAGGGCAGAGCGGAGGCTGGAGGGCAGAGCGGAGGCTGGAGGGCAGAGCGGAGGCTGGAGGGGAGAGCGGAGGCTGGAGGGGAGAGCGTTGGCTGGAGGGGATAGCGGAGGCTGGAAAGGAGAGCGGAGGCTGGAGGGTAGAGCGGAGGCTGGAGGGTAGAGCGGAGGCTGGAGGGTAGAGCGGAGGCTGGAGGGTAGAGCGGAGGCTGGAGGGGAGAGCGGAGGCTGGAGGGGAGAGCGGAGGCTGGAGGGCAGAGCGGAGGCTGGAGGGCAGAGCGGAGGCTGGAGGGGAGAGCGGAGGCTGGAGGGGAGAGGCTGGAGGGGAGAGGCTGGAGGGGAGAGGCTGGAGGGGAGAGCGGAGGCTGGAGGGCAGAGCGGAGGCTGGAGGGCAGAGCGGAGGCTGGAGGGGAGAGCGGAGGCTGGAGGGGAGAGCGGAGGCTGGAGGGCAGAGCGGAGGCTGGAGGGCAGAGCGGAGGCTGGAGGGGAGAGCGGAGGCTGGAGGGGAGAGCGGAGGCTGGAGGGGATAGGCTGGAGGGGAGAGGCTGGAGGGGAGAACGGAGGCTGGATGGCAGAGGCTGGAGGGCATAAGGGAGGCTGGAGAGGAGAACGGAGGCTGGAGGGGAGAGCACAGGCTGGAGGGGAGTGCAGACTCACCGCGCCGCGGCCCGTGCGTGTGCTGTAGGAGGAGAGGAGGGGCGGGCAGAGCTGCCGGACAGGAAGTTCCGTCCTCCCTCCTCTCCGGGCGCACGGCGGGCGGCTGTGGTGAGCAGGGGGCCCCCCAGGGTGTGGAGGCAATGGGCCCCTCATGCCGAGTGGCGGGATGACAGCGGCGGTCGCAATGCCCGCTACGCGGGCAATGCCTCGCACGGCGTGGTGACGTCACAGTGTGACATATCCACGACGTGCCGGGGTCCGACACAAAACGTGCTACGGCAATTATATAGTAGATATATATATATATACAGAGCCTTGTGAAAGTATTTCACCCCCTTGAACTTTTCAACCTTTTTTCCACATTTCAGGCTTCAAACATAAAGATATAAAATTCTAATTTTTTTGTGAAGAATCAACAACAAGTGGGACACAATCGTGAAGTGGAACGAAATTTATTGGATATTTTAAACTTTTTTTTAATAAATAAAAAACTGAAAAGTGGGGCGTGCAATATTATTCGGCCCTCCCCAACTCCACATTAGACATAAAACAGAAAAAAAAAAGTTTTATGTCTAATATGTGGAGTTGCTGACTCCATAGCTACACTTAGCACCCTCATCGCCCCCAGGTGGTCTGAGATTGAGATGGTGTCCACCCACTTAGAAGTGAGACAGGGAGGACAAGGAGGACAGGGATGTCAGCGTAGGACTCATCAGATCTGGGTCACCGTGGAGTGGTTGATGAGCAAACAGATATTGGCCAATATATGTACCAAGAACCTCAGAAAATAAAAATATAAGAATATTGAGTTTTTTTAAAAAAATGTAAGTTTTTAATTTTTTCCTCATATATAGACCACTTGTTAGCATGTGCACATTTTTGGAGGTAGCTGAGTGCTGCAGTGAATTTTTTCTAGATAGATAGATAGATAGATTTATATTTACATTTTGTGAATCTTTTCCTTGTGATAGTCCTTGACTTGTAGGTGCATATATTTAGAAGGGATTAGCTGATAACATTTTTTCTGGGAGTGCTTCTTCAAGATACTTGTACATGGTGTAATTTATTTTAGATTTGAGATTATATGAAGATTAGATTTTACAAAACCAAAATTGATTTGGTGTTCCCTCCATAATCACTTTATAATGAACAAAGAAAGGTTCAGCCAAAGTCTACGTCAAGGTCAGACTCCTGTAGAAATGGTTTACCAGCATGTTCGGATGCTCAAATTTATCTGCTATCAGAGTAAAAATGTTAAAGTAATTGGACAATATTGAATTGTTGGATAACAAGGCCTCGATTCATCAATGTGCTTTCACCAGATATTTGTATCTAATCTTCAAATATGCAAAAAACATTCTGTTTATAGAAACACTACACAAAGGCCGGTTTCACATCACGGCAAGATCAGGTCCGGGGCTGTCTGGTGTGAACCTGACAGTCCCGGATCCAATTTTGTGCTAATGCAGCCCTATGGGACCGGATGGAGCTGGATGGGAGCTATTTGCCATATGGTTTCCATCTGTCTGGAGACGGGAATTCTGATTTTTTTCCGACATAAAAACGTTCTTCCTTTTGTGTTCGGGGCAAAAATCGACAAAATTGGATCCTCCCGGATACGGCGCAATCCGGCGCCCCCTAACATGGGAGTGTATGGCATCAGATGGTGCCAGATCCGACAAAAATTTGGATTCGGGAGCCGGACGCATTTGATTAAATCTTCCCCGATTAGCAACATGGGATCCTGAACCAATCCCTTGAATTGTACCTCGGCACATGAGATAGATCTGTGTGAATGCCAAAATTTGAGTACTGTATGGCTACCTTCACATTTGCGTTCCCCACCGCAGCGTTCTGCGAAGGGATCGGCAATGTGACCGCAGCACCGCAAGCCCCTATCTTTAAAATGGGAGCGCACGGCTGCGCATGACCGTGCGCACCCATTCACTGCCATATGTGCCTGCGCACAAATCACCCAGTCTCGTCCGCACCAGAAATGCAACATGTCGCATTCTGGTGCGGACGAGACTGGGTGATTTGTGCCAGGCACATATGGCAGTGAATGGGTGCGCACGGTCATGCGCAGGCACCGTGCACTCCCATTATAAAGATAGGGGCTTGCGGTGCTGCGGTCACATTGCAGATCACTATATCACTGTTTTGTCATGGACACCAAAATTGCTACAAAATGCGATTTTGGTCTCATTGAGAAAAACATGAACACCCAGATCAGGGGGAACCATAAAGAACTGGATGCACCCCCCAAATTAATGGGGCAAAAAATGGATGCAGGTGCACCCAGTTCCAGCTACATTCACATGGATACCGAAAACAGTAGTGTGAAGCCAGCCTAACATGACATGAACATTTCAAAAGAATATTTCCTGACACTTTTGTCATTTTTTATATTTAGTGGAAACAGTTACCTGTATTTTATATAGCAAAACTATCTGTTGGTGTAAATGTGTGTAATAATTCATGTCAATGGAATCATTTTTTCTAGTTAAATCTAGTTTTTAAAGAGCCAGATATATCCAGCTTACAATTACAGTAACATTTATAATGGTAACTCGAGTACAGAACTCATCAGACAAGTTCTGCCATGTAAACGTGCTTGTTATACTTACTGGTATACATTGCTACTGTCCAAGTCTCCATTGTTTCGCTGCCTTTTTACATGCTGGCTGGGTCTATGTTATGTCAATAGTTTATTGACATAATCAGCTCAGTTTTGTATCTAAAAGTGTTTCAAAACCTTAAAAATGATAGGTCACGTTTGATACATTAGATGATATGGAAAAGTCTGTACATTTTACACTCAGCCTGAACCTCCTGCTTCAAATCCAGAACTTAGGGTTCTTCAAGTAAGAATTTTTGGTACAGTGATGAACTAAATTTCATTAAAACAGTAAAACAATATATCATGTTGTCTTTAAAGGGACTCTGTCACCAGGTTTTAGCCATCTCATCTGAGAGTAGCATAATGTAGAGACAGAAATCCTGATTCCAGTGATGTATCATTTGCTGGGCTGCTCAGTGTAGTTTTGATAAAACAACTGTTTACTCAGCTGGAGATTATCATTAGAGGACTAATCACGTAGTCCAGTTATATTTAGGAGCTGCCAAATCTGCAGCAGAGAAAACAGTAATTTTATGAAAATGACAGCAAGGAGCTCAGTAAGTGACACTCACTGGAATCAGGGTCTCTATCTCTACATTATGCTGCTGTCAGATGGGATGGCAAAAACCTGGTGACAGTGTCCCTTTAATGTGAAAAACTTGTCAGATCTTAGCTCCTTTTCTTTAGGTAACCCGCATCAGTGTCTATCCTATCTCCCTTTCCTTTTCCACCTTCCCCTCTCCCTCTTCTGTTTTTGGCATATAATTAACAGAAGATTTAAAAAATAAAAAATTGAATGTTATAGTAGAAATATTGAATTTTATTATGTACAAATTTGTAAATATGTCGCTATGCTGACAGCCTGAATCACATCTATTGATATGAATTGATTTTGTGGGATTAAAAGAAAGAATGAAGCTTTCATCAATAAAGACGTTATATAATTCCAGACATGATGATGCTGCAACCCTATTTGAGATGGAATATTGCATTATATATCTCAAGCGGCCGTCACACGCTAAGATATCGCGAAAGATATCGCTTGAACGCGCCAGATTTAACATCGCGTGAACGATGTCTCTGCGTGTGACGGCAAGATACGATGAGCGAGAATTGATGAAATCGCAAAATCGTGATCTGAGCTCCGGAGCTCAGATCTTGCGATGAGCGATTTCACGATCTGTCTCATCGTGGTGTATAACACCACGATGAACGATCTCCCAGCGGCAGAGCCTATGCTGGGAGATGGTAACTATGGTACACGTCGGGTTACTATGCGACGCGCGGCGCCTAGTAACCCGATGTGTACCATAGTAACAGCGATCTCGCTGGCCCACATCGCTGGTGAGTCTGTCTGTGTGACATCTCACCAGCGATGTGAGCGATATTGTAAGCGATCGCGCATGCACGTGATCGCTTACAATATCGCTAGTGATATCTTAGCGTGTGACGGCCGCTTCACTGTAGGTTATTTGCATCTGTTCTTTTCACATGATGTGGCTCAAGTATTATGGCGTGGGATGCTGTGCACCTCTGCACATGTCCGCTGTTTCTTACCACTCCCTGCAGCATCTGAGGCATCCCTGAGCATGGGTTGGTTTGCCGGGCTATGGTCCGTGCTTCTGCGCATGCACTGCAATGCTGACGCCGACTGGAATGAACGAGGAGGACCTGCGGCATGTGTGCAAGTACCAATTCTAGCATTTCCATTGGAGGACAGGTGTCACATGATGCTACTCCATTATGTTTTTAAGGTGCTGCAAGATAGGAAAGAGCATTCCCCATGATTAAGTGGTAGAACAAATGTCGTGAATCGTGCATTGATGACCAATCATGCATGGTGTCATGAATCGTGCATTGGTGACCAGTCGTGCATTGGTGTCGTGAATCGTGCATTGGTGAAACAGTGCTCGTGCATTGGTGTCCCCTTTGCTCACTTCTACCAGGTAATTAATCCATGTAAGATTAAAGTTCTGAATATTATATATTAAGCAGATATTTCATATTAGGCATATTTTCATATTAAGCAGATCTTATGGAATTGTTTCTAAAATATTATTAGTTTTTTTGTTGAAATGAGCTTTGCTCTTCATTAGACATGTCAGCCGGTGACCTCTGGAAGAACAATATAATTCACAGTCCAAAATCAGACATGTCAGATCGACATCTTTCCTGAACATCCAATGCCAGTTCACCCATACACACTAGACTGCTTGCTGAACCCACTGGCAGTTTCAGCCAATATTAGTCTAATGTGTATGGGGGCCTCAAGGTGTCCAGAAAACAGAAACTTTATCAAGCCCCTTTCTCAAAATATCTGGATGGTCACAAAGTTTATGAAGTTGCACAAACATTTGTGACACTGGGATTTTCTTTTCCTGCTCTTACAACTTGTGAAAAACGGATGAAGTTTATTAGGAGGGGCACGATCTAGAGTGGTCAGACTGATTCATTATATTCATTATAATTTATCCCAAAAGTGGGATAAATTGTAGCAGAACTGTACTCTAGTCTGTGACTGAAGTACTCTTCTGACTCGGTACACGACAGCTGAAAAGTGCACCAGAATCATGGGATTAAATATTGCACACCAAACCCTCTGCTATAAATACTTTCGCTACATTACAATAAAATGCGTATGGGAACTAATTAGTGGTGGAGAAATTAGAGATCAGATTAAAATTTACATCGTCAATAAATACTTTACTTAAAAATTATATCAACCAAGACTAATCACCAGTAACTAAAGGGCTATGCCAATGGCTCAGACCAACTGACATTTTAAGTGTTCATTGTCTATTCGCAAAATGATAATTATTTCTCACCAAAAGTGTCCTGAGATGATAACAGGAACCCGGGTGACTAATTAATCCATGTGGGTGCCTCCTTATCAGCCGGGATGCCTCCATTAATGAATTTGGCTCATCTTATTCTAATAGACCTTGGCTCATGACTAAAACTTCCAGTCTTGATGAATTATCCCCACGGATTGACAAACTTTGCAATAGATGAGTCCTGTGCACCACTCCGTTGTCCGTGCGCACTTGTGCAACCCTCCATAAGGTTGTAGTAATACAGAGAAATCCATGACACAGGGCATGACGAGATATACATATATGTCTTTCTATGGCTTGATAAAGGCTTTGTGTGGCTGAAACATTGTAATTTTTCTGCACTTATAAAGATACAAAGAGAGGACGTCTTGAGACCTGGTTCCTGGAATTGTGAACAGAAAAGAAGAATAGGGAGCGCAAATGAGTAAGCCATGGTGGTCCATTGGTGGTGAGGGGGGTTGGAGTGTCACTTACCTCGTAGGGTTGTGCACCCCTGCACAACCTCGGTCTGTGGCATTGAGGTGAGGATGGTGGCGCTGCAGCGTTATGCGGCTCTTGTGGGCCAACACCTCGTGACCGGAAGTGGAGTCACCGGAACTTCATCACCGCCGGTCTTGTATTCAGCGTAAGAGGATATCACAAGCCTGGAGCTGATCCTGCTGCATACCCTCAAAGGAATCATGGTAGGAAGAACAGAAAAGAAAATGAAGCGGACTAAAAAGCAGTGGGGCCAATTTCTGTTCTTCCTGGTTCATGGAATTGTCAGGACTGGTAAACCTGTCCAAACCTCAATTGGCAAGTTATTTGTCAATGTGCCAAAAAATATCCCTAGGAAGGAAAACTGGATGTTTTTAAAGATAAATTTATAATTACAGACTTTAGTGGTTGAATATCGTAAGTCCAACAACAGTAACCAGGGTTATAACTACAACAGGTGCAGAGGTTACAATCGCACCTGGGCCCTGGAGCCTAGGGCGCCCCAAAAGTCAGTTTGGCCAATAGAAAAACACTAATGTTATTAAAGATTTTCAATAATTATATGATATGATGTAACATTTAGTGGAGTTGTTAAAATAAACAAACCTATTTAGCCTATGCTGCATGGAAAAATGTTTCCCACCCGCCCTTCTTACTTGTGCTGTGAGCGGAGGTATCTATAACCAGCTCATCCTTGTGCTGTATGTGATTTTACAAAATCTTTCCTCATTCAACCAGTCGTGTGCAGAATTAAAGTGAGCGAGCGAGGTCCTTATCATATAATTCAGGCCTAGTCAGAATGTGAGGAATGTAAACCTTCTAGTATTACAGTTTGTGGTGTCAGATAATTCACAAACCAAACACAGTTTTGTACACAAAGCTATAGGGCCACAAATGACATGGCGGAAGGATGCCATGGCAATGGCTTTATCCCACAACAGTAAAGTTACTGGACACTGAAAATGAAAGTTACTGTGTAAATTAGCCTATTATCGTAGTAATAGTATCAGCCACTGTAATGGGGGCTGGAAGTTTCACAAGGCGCCTATTTTATATTTTAGGTAGCTATTGTCTTGGAATACATTAGGCTCTTAACCCCTTGCTATTATCCACCGTACATGGACTACTAATGTCCCCACTCCTGGTATGGAGCAGATCTTAGAGCTGAGCCCGATTTATACACAGCAGATGGTGGCTGTGTTATACAGCTGTCACCTGAAAATACCTGCTGCTATAGATGCTAGCTCTTAACCCCTACATGTCGTTATCAAGCATTATTGCGGCATTTATGAGGTTTCAACATGGTGGACAAGAGTTATGACAGTCATCAAAATAGCAGAATCTGTGTATCTTACTCACTCCACCTCTGAAAATAAAGTGGATTAAAAAGAGATCGGAAAGTTGAAAACAAACTCTGATACAACTCCATGGACAGAAAACAAAAAAAAAGTTATGGCTGTTGTGTTCCATGAATGGGAACAACCTGTAATGTCTAGTCTTTGCATTGTGTACTTTTTCTCCAATCAGTAATTTTTCTTGTTGTTACCAGGTAGATTAGACTGTGTATTAAGATTGTCCCTACCTCCCTCCCTTAGCTGACTTTTGTACAGGATGTTCCTCCCTTCTTCCCCAGTTTAGTCTAGAGGAGCCATTGCTAAAGACGCATTTCTGCAACCCTGTACAGATAATTCCTTTTCACTTGCTGTTATGTTGACCTTATTACAAGATTCTGGAAGAGAACTGCAGCTTTTCTCCTGTCTTACTAAAAAGCTGTCTGTTGGCACCTGGGTGGTGTAAGTACAAGCATACAATTATCTAAGGGACTGGTAATTAGAGTGCTTGGGATTTTCAGCCTCTAGGAAGAGACAAAACAGTGAAAAGGAATCCTTTTACCAGGGGTAGTATACAGCATACAATCCAGAGGAAGGATTATCTATAGGGCTAATGTAAAGCCGCAACATAGCAGACATTTTCTTTGCACTACAGCTCAGAAGTGCACAGTGAAAAGGATTAGATGTGACCGGGATTTGTATACAGCTCATAATCAGTAAAAGTACCCTTTACCAGGAGTGGTATACTGCATACAATCCAGAGAAAGGATTACCTATAGGGTTGATAGCAAGCCACAAACAGCAGTCTGCATGAGCCTGCAGACAGAAAACACTCAGTGAAGAGAACAACATGTTACTAAGAACAGTGCACAGTTTACATTCCAAAGAAAGGATCATCCATTAATTTATTGTAAAGCTGCAGTCACAGAGACTTTGCAAATACATTCTGTAAATACAGTTTGCTCCCCAGCTCGAGACACCGTTCGTGGGGGGAAACCCATTGTTTCCAAGTTTCCTTATAGCGTCCAAGAAACGTGGACCACATGAGGGTCAAACTGCAAGAGACAATACCAAGTCTCCTTCTCTCCATTCTCCTTCTCTGACTTCATCAAGGAGATTGCAGAGTGCAAAAACAAGCCCAGCTTCTATTATGAAGAACCCAGCAGCTCTGCGTCATCTCCTAAGTACGAGAGTTCACGCTCTTGTTGCGCCCAGGCTTTGGGGTACACAGGTGTCAGGCTCTGAGGGGTTAACGCTCATGCTGTCACGGGGAGTGGTGGCCGCGCCTGACCCCGTGTCCTGGGCCTATCTTCGAAAAAGGGGGTAATATTTACAGGTGATTACATAGAGTTTGTCGTGACGCCACCTGTAGTTTCTGGTGATGATTCACCAGCGCCGCCACAGTCCGCCGGAGGTAGATGGTATCACGGCTGAGTTGGTAAAGTCCTCCACAGGTAGGACTGGACCTCCGGGGCAGCGTTCCTGTATGGGAGCAAGTTCATGCAAGAGAGGATGCAGCAGACACACGTTCACTTTTCTCCGGGTACTTTACTGTTATTTACATTAGTTGCATACAAAACTACAGTTCAGCACTCCTGATGGTATGACGACAGGTAGCTTAATGGGTGGCTGCAGGCAGATCCTAGGTGGTATGGTGGAACCCTCAGTGTGTGCCTTCGTGCTCTGACCCCATCTGTCCCTTCCTTCTTTCCTGTTAAATTGTGAAGCCTGATGACTTGAAATCTGTCCGACCTCCTTTCTTCTCTCACCCTTGCTTCCGTTGGGTAACCCTTTGCTGGCTGGCCGCTCGTTCCTCTGGCGGTGCCAGGTACCCTCTTTCGGTCTGCTGTAATCCAGTAATCTGTATGGGATAAACTTCCTCAAGTTCCTCACTCCCTTAGGCTGTCTGTGATTGGAAAAGCTTTCTTCCTTAAGCCCCTTCTTCTTCTTCCATCACTCCTTGTCCCTCAGCCGAGAGACCCTCTCCACTCTCTCCAAATTCTCAACTCCTCTCTCTACTTCTAACTCTCAACTGCTCCCCCTAGAGGTGATTTTATTCCCTCCCGGGTAACCTCTCAACATGTAAACTAGTGTGGGGGTGCCCCACCATCCTAGAGTCCACCTGCAGCAGGAGCAACTGCACCTCTTTTATGGGTGCAGTACCCCTCTGTGACACCTGCTTGGCGGGGCACCACATACCCCCTTGATTGAATATACTCGTCCGTGAGTATTTGTATCTGTTTACCGGAAAGTGAAAAGCATTTTATATTTATCAACATCAATGGGTAACTATATACAATTAAGAATATTTAGGTTTTCTTCCCATTGCTGGGAGGCACTTTTCTAAAAACGTTACACATATACACACGGATATTGCAGTAGCTAGTATTATCAGACCCCACGGCACCTCGGGTCACCTGTCGGCAAAGTTGTTTCTCTCCGGTTACACTATCTGCATATGAAGACATTATTTAACTTGGCCTGACGGGGACTGGTACTAACTACGCAGGCCCAGTGGTAATGCATTGTCCAGCACAGTTCAGTGTGTATTATCACTGCTGAGCCGCTACTCACACAGCACACATCCCCAATGAAACAGGGAAAAAGTTTGAAATAAAAAGTCTCTGAGTCTTCAGATTAAAATAAACGGGGACACACTCTTCATTCTTTAGGGACTTGCAAAAAGGGAAAAAGGCAAAAATAAAGGGGCATGGTTGCTGAAGGGGCCATGTACAGAGCAATGTCTCAACATGGGAGTCTATTGCTTGTGCAATGTCTCTACATGGAAGCCTATTGCTGTCGGGATATTCTTATAGCGAACCACCCTAATGGGTCGAGGTACCGCTCATAAGTGGCCTGCTCACCTCGGTAAAGGTCTCTGTCCGGGTGTCCTCGCCGCAGGTACGATTCCACATCGCATCTGTCAAAAAATACATCGTCTGTAAGACCGGGTTCTCGTAAGAATCCCCAGCCTTCATCTTGGAATACGGAAATAACGGTTCCTAGGCGGCGGAGTTCTATTGGAAGCGGGGGCTGTGAGCTGGCCTCGTCCCTAAGTCACCTGGTTGCCTGTTCTCTCTGGAACCATTCTTCTCGTCGTCTTTGTCTGGCCACTTGGTCCCTCTCGTCCAAAGCTGATTGGGAACGTTGAAGTGACTGGTACTGTGGGGGTGGTGAGTTGCCGGTTGGGACTTTGGACACTACTCGAGTCTAGCTGAGCTTGCTATGGCGGAGGCTCCTCGCTGCTGCCACTGCCACGCGGTCCACCACGCAGCTTTTGGGGTGCTCCCTCCCGAGGCTTTCTCTACGTCCTCCGGTTCCTCTTCATCGGTCTCGCTGTATTCCTCCTCGACTGTGATATGTGGTTCTGTAGGGGACGTCCGCGCTGCCTCCAGCTGGAGACAGCTGCTAGAAAGGGACGGTGGTGTAGTCAAGGGTTCTGTTTTAACTCTCGTGTCCCGGGTCTGGACGGGTGGTGCAACGGGTGGTAGAGAGGCGCAGTATTCCACAACTGCGCGTTCTGCTACTGCTGCCTCTTGCGCCTCACGGTCTGCTCTCATAGAGGAGAAGTTCGTATGTCCGCTCCACCGTCGGCATACTCACGCCAGGGCTTCTTCTATTTCCTGGCGGAGCCGTCCAAATGCGTCCCTCCAGTAGTCAGCATCCCCTGAGGTTAAGAAGGACGCCGCTGCTGGATCGCCTTGTGCAGCTCGGGTTTGCTCCTCAAGCTCACGCACGATGTCTCTCCAACGGGGTGCCGCCATGCTGCTGGGTACGAAGGAGCCTTGTCATTTCTGTCCTTCTCTTCTGATTTGTCTTCTTATGGGCGGACACTTCCGGGGAACTTCCTGTGGGCCGCCCCCCTGATTGATTGATGGCAATCTGGGCGGCCACACTTTTTGCGCCTCCGTCTTGGCCCTCCTTCTTCTAGCAGCTGAGGCACACTCTTGGGCCTGCACATGGCGTTCAGTACATGGCTACAGCACCATCTTGGGTCCTCCTGCAGTAATGGTGGGAACCCATTTTTGGCGCCAAGCAATGGCGGAAAAAGTTTATTTTAAGTCCAAGTCCAAGGTGCACAGTACCCGGTGGTACAGGGCACGATATCCTGTTCGTGACGCCAGAAAAAGATATGTTGCGCCCAGGTACTCGGGGGTCAGGCTCCAAGGGGTTAACGCTCCTGCTATCACGGGAGTCGTCGCCACGCCTGACCCCGTGTCCTGAGCCTATCTTCCAAAAAGGGGGTAATATTTACAGGGGATTATATACAGTTTGTCATGACACCACCTGTAGTTTCTGGTGATGATTCACCAGTGCCGCCACAGTCCGCCGGAGGTAGATGGTATCGCGGCTAAGTTGGTAAAGTCCTCCACAGGTAGGACTAGAACTCTGGGGCAGCGTTCCTGTATGGGAGCAACTTCATGCAAGAGAGGATGCCGCAGACACAAGTTCACTTTTCTCCAGGTACTTTACTGTCATTTGCATTAGTCGCATACAAAACTACAGTTCAGCACTCCTGATGGTATGAGGACAGGTAGCTTAACAGGTGGCTGCAGGCAGATCCTAGGTGGTATGGTGGAACCCTCAGTGTGTGCCTTCCTGCTCTGACCCCGTCTGTTCCTTCCTTCTTTCCTGTTAAATTGTGAAGCCTGACGACTTGAAATCTGTCCGACCTCCTTCCTTCTCTCACCCTTGCTCCCGTCGGGTAGCCCTCTGCCGGCTGGCCGCTCATACCTCTGGTGGTGCCTGGTACCCTCTTTCGGTCTGCTCAGGTGCCCGGGAGAATTGTAGACTCCACGAGACTCCGGATTCTCTGTGGTCCTAAAATATCCCACGGGTGCGAGCTCCGGTGCCCGGTAAGCTGTCTGGGATAAACTTCCTCAAATTCCTCACTCCCTTAGGCTGTCTGCGCCTGGAAAAGCTTTCTTCCTTAAGCCCTTTCTTCTTCTTCCATCTCTCCTGGTCCCTCAGCCGAGAGACCCTCTCCACTCTCTCCATGTTCTCAACTCCTCTTTTTACTTCTAACTCTCAACTGCTCCCCC